>CM055117.1:952729913-953079913 GCA_029206835.1 Rana muscosa | reverse complement strand
CCGGTCGGGTGAGAGAGCACTTGCTCAGAGATTAACTGACTAATCTTAGGCACAGTGTCCTTTGTTCAGGGCCTAACATTACCCAAGTGTTATTGCACGCCAGAGGGACAGTGTGCTGTGCAGCGTTAGTTGAACTCTTTAGTACATGCCGAGAAGTTAACTGTTTTTATGCCTGTGGATTACAAATAACCTACAAAGTGCACCACCATTGCTAGCGAAGATCCTTCCCAATGGAAGCACCATATCTGCAATAGTCAGGCCTGGCTGTAGAACTGTTAGAAATTGTATGGGCGCCATCTTGCCCACGAGGGGGAAGCTCGCGAGCATAGTTAAATGACATTTAGCGTGTGTAATTACTATTGGAACTTAGTGCTTGTTATATGCTAAATAGTTACCATTGCAGGGCTCTGCATATGCACATGTATTGCTGTTTAGCTTGATGCTTTATATTCAGTAAAAAGTACTTATGGTTAAGCCAATCTATTGTCTACTGTGTGGTTACATGTTTATTGCGGCATTGTGATCCCCATAGCTAACGGGTTTCACAATCCCATTTTTATTGCTATCTGTGCCAAGGGAGGCTAGAGACAGTTACGGGGGTTGACAGCAGTGTGTACAGGCCCAAAATCTATACCAGCAGCCCTCTTAACTGGGGGTATTGCTACAGTTATATTTAAAAAAAAAAAAAAAATCTCATCCTCTTTACACTCCCACAAGCCATGGAAGCTAGGGCATGAAAATCTCCCCAAACCCCACACTTCAGAACAACATTGCATCTCTATAAAAATAACGAATTCTGCATCTATAAGCCACATAAAAACATATGTTGTCAACGTTGCCCTTCCAAATCTGACCATACATATAATAATAACTGACCAATCAGTGATAGAATACTTGGAAATAATATTTTGACACAATAAATGAATAAAGGGATTTATTCAACTTATTCAACTTATTCAAAACATTTATTTATAACGAAAATGGGGCTAAACATTTCTTTACAGTGAAATGCAGAGCCTGGTTTCCTGGGTCAATAAGGGACAGAAGAGCCTGGTATCCTGGGGACGAGGGGCAGAAGAGCCTATTATCATTGGCCAACAAATGACGTGACGGAGACAATGACGTGCAGAAGAGCCTAGTATTCCTGGAGACAATAAGGGGCAGAAGAGCCTGGTATCCCCCGGAACAATGAGGGGCAGAAGAGTCTGGTATTCTGGAGACAATGAGGGGCAGAAGAGCCTGGTATTCTGGAGACAATAAGGGGCAGAAGAGCCTGGTTTTCTGGAGACAATAAGGGGCAGAAGAGCATGGTATTCTGGAGACAATGAGGGGCAGAAGAGTCTGGTATCCTGGCACAATGAGGGGCAGAAGAGTCTGGTATCCTGGGACAATGAGGGGCAGAAGCCTGATGTTCAGGGTCAGTAAGGCACAGGAAATTCTGGTGTCCTGAATCAGCAAGGTGCAGAAAAGCCTGCTATCCTGGGCAAGTGAGGAGATGAGCCTGGTGCAGAGGCGGCTCTTTAATTAGGCAAATTAGGTGGTTGCCTAAGGCCTCATGCTCACAGGGGCCTCGCGGCCACCTAATTTGCCTGACTGAGGAAGGGGAGAGCCCAGCATCGGGAAGAATGATGGCACTGTCTGCGGATGTGCGGGACCAATCTCCTCATGCAAGGACTCTGCAACAAAAATGTAATTATTTTTCCCATTATGGGCGTGAGTGGGGCCTCATGTCTAAGTTTTGCTTAAGGCCTCACAAAGCCTAGAGCCGCCTCTGGCCTGGTGTCCTGGGTTAGTGAGGCACTAAAGAGCCTGGTGTCTGGGGTCATGAAGTTACTGAAGGACCTGTTGTTCTCAGTCAGTAAGGCACAGAAGAGCTTTGTGTCCTGGGTTTAGTGAGATACAGAAAAGCCTAGTGGACACAATAAGAATAGTGAGGTGTAGGAGAACCGTGTGTCCTGGATCCATAGGGTGAAGATAGCTTGATGTCCTGGGCCAGTAAAGAGCAGGAAAGTGTGGTGTCCTTGTTAGTGAGGTGCAGAGAAGCCTTATGTCCAGGATCAGTATGGTGGAAAAGAGTCTGGGGGGGCCTCACGTCCTGGATCAGTGTGTAAAAGAGCCTAGGGAATGGGTCAGTGAAATGCAGGAGAGCCTGGGGTCCTAAGTCAGTAAGTTGTAGAGGAGTCTGGTGTCCTAGGCTAATGAACTGCAGAAAAGCCTGGTATACTGACTAAAGCTGGTCATAGATGAGTTGAAAACCATATGTTCTGTCGATTGAAAACAGCTCATATGATTGTGCCATCATTTGTTTTGTCTTTCTAAAAAAAAATCTAGCATATTGGATCAGGCACTTTTGATTGCAGCACGAAAATTGCGTGTCGTAGTTGGCACACTAATGACATGAAAAGCGAACAATTCAATGATCTACAAGAATTTTTGTTTTGTTTTCGACTCTTCTATGGCCCGTTTTAGTGAGGTGCTGAAGAGCCTGTTGCACTGGATGACATGGTTTGAAGGAATCAAGATGGTATAAAAAATGAGATGATTTCACAGAAAGGGTTATTGCATTTCGTGAATTATAAAGTGGCTATGATATGTGGCCTTTTGAAAAGGATATATATTTGTTGAATTTCTTTTATGGGTATGCAAAAACAAAGATATAAACCGAACAAAGGTAATATGATATTGTAACCTAATCAAATTATTCAAAGTATCTAATCAGCAAGAAGCCAGGGATTACAGATTTGTTCAGATTCTCTTTACTTACTCTAAGTAGTTTTGTAATTCAGTGGCATTTTGCTTTACCAAACATGCGGAAAGAATAGATCAGTGTAAAGTCCCATGGGCCGAATGCCGGGCAACGATGGGCGGTTCAATAAAAACTGGCCGACATCCGACCCGTGTGTGTGGCAGCCGGTCTGACAGAAGCCAGACATTTTTACCTTGTGTGCATAACAGTATACAAGTAAATTATTGTGAATACATACCTCCCAACTTTTTGAGATGGGAATGAGGGACACCTATGAGCAAAAGTATGTAGGCATAGGACACACCCCTTTCCACGCCCCCTTGAAGGAGAATTGTACAAAAAAACAAGATTGGTTAAACCCACAAGTGCTTTTTTTTACCACTACTATTCCTTTATATTGGCTTTTGGAATTTACAAATGCAGCAATTTAGAAATCAGATGACATTTTTAGCTCTGGAAAACTCTTTTTGATAGATACAAAGTGCATTTTATTTACAACTACTGTATATAGATCAGACCAAAATGAGGGACACATGAGGAAGAATGAGGGACAGAGGGACATTGCTCAAAATCAGTGACAGTTGTGAGCTATGTGAATGCATCCTCTGCACTTTAATATATTTATACCAACTAGGCCGACTTTAGGAAAACAGAGAACAGAGAGAGATGTGACAATTTTATGTACAAATAGAGGGAGATTTACCAAAACTGGTGCATTTAACATTTAAAGGCTAATTGTTCTTTAGTATTGTTATCCTTTAAATTATGCACACACATACAGGGGTAGATTTACTAAAACTGGAGCACTCAGAATCTGGTGCAGCTGTGCATGGTAGCCAATCAGCTTCTAACTTCAGCTTGTTCAATTGGCAATAAAACCTGGAAGCTCTCTTTTTGTCCTGTTTACCATTATCATTGAAAGTGGAAGTAATAGAAGGGAGCTTTTCCAATGGGGATACTAGTTCTGGTGACCTGGGGGTCCCCAAAGAATTCCCTTAATTTGCAGGTATTTCTTCTCACTTCCTGTTTGGCTATGGGACAGGAAGTGAGGGTAAATCTCCCCAATGGGACACAGATGGTGAAACAAAAAAAAATAAAAAATCTTACAGGGGTTATAACCCTCCCTTGCTCTATCCAAAATGGAAAAAAAAAATCCCTTTAATTCTACTTTAAGTCAAAGATGTGTATACCTAAATCTGGATGATGGTTATTTGCTACCTCTGCTGAACTTCCTGAACAAAATAAGTTATCTATGTAAGTTTAAATTTTTTCAAATAAGATGTGAGCTCTTTTTGTTGATAGATGCTGATGAACGAGCATGTTTAACCGCTTGCCGACCAGCCGTCACAGTTGTACTGTGGCAGTTTGGCTCGGCTGCGCGAATCACCATCATTGTACGTCCGCATGTTCCCATTGGATAGCAGGGGAGCCAACCAGCGGGTCCGGCAGACTCAATATCCGCCAGCCACCCACAATCGCTCCAGAGAGAGGCAGAACAGGGATCTGCCAGTATAAACAAACAGATCCCTGTTCTGTCAGGGGAGTAGAGTGAGATCGTCTGTTCCCAGTGATTAGGAACAGCTATCTCTCTCTCATCCTCCAGCCAGCCCCTCCCCCATACAGTTAGAAACACCTTCCAGGCAACACATTAAACCCCTTGATCACCACTAGTGTTAACCCCTTTCCTGCCAGTGTCATTTATACAGTAATAAGTGCATTTTTATAGCACTGATCGCTGTATAAATGTCACTGGTCCCAAAAAGGTGTCAAAAGTGTCCAATCTGTCCGCGGCAATGTCGCAGTCAAGCTAAAAATTGCAGATCACCGCCATTACTAGTAATAAAATAATAATAATAAATATGCCATAAATCTATCCCCTATTTTGTAGACGCGATAACTTTTGCGCAAACTAGGGCTGTTACTGATTAAAAATTTTGTGTTCAATTAATCGTTTTTTTAAAATCGATTAATCGACTAATTTTGATTAATTATAACGCACATACAGATCCAACTACTTTTAGCTGATCTCCTTGCAGGCCGATTCCCAGTGCAGCTACCAACCACTGGAAAAATGGATAGCAGGATACAAAAAACACACAAAGGCAGCGCTCGATGGGAATAGTATTAAAACTTTTATAGTCTTCAAGTAGGTAACACAATAAATATTGCACTGGAGATAAAATGTAGCGACATAAACTGTAAAAATGGTGCGAGTAATACCAAACGGTAGCAAAAGCAGTCACAAAAAACGTTTAGCTAAGTATGATACTGGTATAAAAATGTGTAAAACGATACCACTGCTGAATCCAGATAAGGAGGGGTTAACATGAGTCCGTCGGCATGTAGATGTCCCGTGAAGGGAACTATCACAATTCCCAGTGGATGGCTGTAGAATCCCAGGTTGATAGAGGGAAGTGATAGAGGGAAGTGATAGAGGGAAGTGTAAAAGCCCTTGCGTGTGGCAGATAGTAAGGTCCCGCCGGCATGCAGATATGAAGGCACAGCAAAGGAGCCCTTCAGATGGACACGGCAAGCCTCGCCGTTGTCCGTGACGTCGCCGGATCTCTGACGGAACTCCCTGAAGACCCAGAAGCCAGCGGAGAGGTGAGTACCGATCAAAAGAATTTTGATCGATCAAAAACATTAATCGATTAATCAAGGAATTAATAGTTAATTTCCACAGCCCTAGCGCAAACCAATCAATATACGCTAATTGAGATTTTGTTTTACCAAAAATATGTAGCAGAATACATATTGGCCTAAACTGAGGAAGAAATTCGTTTTTTTTTTATTCTTTTTTTTTGGTATTTATTTTAGCAAAAAGTAAAAAGTATATTTTGTTTTTCAAAATTGTCGCTCTTTTGTCTCTGTTTATAGCGCAAAAAAGAAAAACCGCAGAGGCGATCAAATACCACCTAAAGAAAGCTCTATTTGTGCGGAAAAAAAGGACATCAAATTTGTTTGGGTACAGCATTGCACGACCGCGCAATTGTCAGTTAAAATGACGCAGTGCCATATCGCAAAAATGGCCTGGTCAGGAAGTGGGTAAATCCTTCCAGGGCTGAAGTGGTTAATGTGTTCTGCATTCCCACCTTTTTAATGCTGGCCCCTTACGTGACAACACAAGATTGGCCCACTGGGTATATAACTTATCACATCCCCCCCCCACAACCTCTTCCCCCTCCTCCACAAGAGGTAGTGATGATATCATGCATCACAGAGAAAATATTACACATACACCAACAGGGTGTTTGATCAGTAATAATGTTAAAAAAAAAAAGTTTCTCATTAACTTTGTGCTTTCAGAACCCCAGAAACATGGTCAGATCAGGTCTTCCTCCCCCAATCATTTCTAACTTTCTCTTGACTTCCAAAATAGTTTGGATTTACTTTGTCTTCTGGCTTTTGGGAAAAACAGCAGCTGTCATGTGATTCTCTGGCAATCACCAGCCAAAGGCAGCAAACTGACCTTCTGTGAGTTGTTTACCATTAAATTGGAGCATTGTTTGATATTAGCTGGCAGGAGATGACAATGCTATCAATACAGGGCATGATAGCAAGCCTATTGATTATTGAAGGGGTATCTTCTGCAGGTTTGGCTGAAATGTGTTGACCCTTGCAGATAAAGTGCTGCTGGTTGACTTGGTGACAAGGATATGAGGAGGCGGAGTGCTCCAAAACAGGACAAAGATCACCGCGCGCCTGCTTGAGTCTGTCATTCTCACAGTAGTACACAAGCTCCATATTTACTCTGCACTTCTCCACTAATTGCACATTTCTCTGAATCGGGATCCATTTTAATGCTTCATTTAGCCCTATTTAGCACAACAAGTGCAGAGCTGGTATCTTGAAGTTTCCTGATGTCAAAAAACATATCTAATGTGTTGTAGCAAAGGTAATATTTGTATTGCTAACAAATGTCACTTGAGAAGCACATATCAGCAGGAAAAACTGTGAATATAAACCAGGGAGATAGTCCAGTTGGTCAAAGCTGTGCACATGGCTGTCACTTCACAAGGGAGGATGTACTTTCAAGCAGTTGGTGTCTGGTGGGACCATACCAGTACAGATAATACAAATAGGATGGCATCTCTGTGCCTACTGCAATTCTTAGGAATGCCAGTCTAAGGCAGTGATAGCGAACCTTTTGAGCCCGAATGCCCAAACTGCAACACAAAACCAACTTTCTTTTTTCAAAGGGCCAACACTTATGTCAAGCTTATGTCATATTGTTTTGTAACCATATTTGGCTATGCTGTGTGTGTTTGACAGTGGAATGGATTGTCATAAGTCGTATGACATAAGGCTTATGACAATCCTCCAAACACCATATAAAAATTATAGAAAACACTGTCACCCTAAAAAACACACTTACGGGGCTCGGGCACCATTCCACTGTCAAACACACACACAGCATAGCGGCTATACACATACATAGCTGTAATCAGATCGCTGCTCCTCATCATGACACAGCCCAGTGATTTCTGATGTTTCCCATGTTCACCCCCTTAGACATCACAGCACACTCTCATCAAGGTCTGTATATTTTCCTCTTACTGTTCCTGATGCAGACACTCAGCCACCCAGGTGATGATCGCCCACCCCAGTCAGTTCAGCACTCACCCAGCTCCGGCGTCCAGTGTCGGTGTGCCTGGCAGCAGCTTCTCCTTTTTGTTGGTGCCTGTGATCACCCTCTTCCTACTGCTGCCTCTCTTCATCATCTGTGCCCACCATCACCATTACAGGCTCCAGGCAGATCCGAATTGTAATAGTCCTCCTCACAGAAACCACAGGTGCAGGCAATGCATATAGCGGAACAAGAAGAAATATTTTCTGGACAGCCACACTCCAAAAAACGTTGCCTTTATTTATAAAAACAGGAAAAGCACCACAAACCACAGCAAACTGAACAGCTGACGCGTTTCAGACTACACTTAGTGCTATGATTAAACACTAAGTGTAGTGTGAAACGCGTCAGTGTTTAGGTTTGCTGTGGCTTGTGGTGCTTTTCCTGTTTTTACAAATAAAGGCAACGTTTTTTGGAGTGCGGCTGTCCAGAAAATATTTCTCCTTGTTCCACCAAACTGCCAAACTTCATTCAACCCAGCAGCACCGCTTCACCTCATCCACTCCCACCCCAGACACGTCACCCCTGGCACCAGAGCCATGTGAGAGATGTAGTTCTATGAGGGGGGGTGCAGTGTGGACGAGATACACCTCGTATAGGATTTTGAGGGAGTATAGCTCCCGTGCCCACAGAGAAGGCTCTGCATGCCTGATGGTCAGTGGGTAGAATGCTCCTTACGCTTGTGGTCATTGGGAAGAATTACCCCTTTACAGCTAACAAAGACCAATAATGGTGTCAGTGGGAAACTTACCTGAGTGGCAGAAATTACTCGTTGCTCAAGGAAGCCCTAGCAACCTCAGGAGGATCCCTAGTGTTCCATGGAACCCTGGTTGAAAAACCCTGCTATAGGAGAATCTCCTGTTTTATAGACCGACCAGTAATATGTGATGTCATGTATTTATTAGTAATTTATACATCTATATTATGCTTCTCTCTCTGAAGGCTCAAAGTACTTTATCTGCTGTTGGGGCTAATGATGAGACAGCCATCTTGTGCACACTCAGTAGAACATTGCACTAGGCCCATTTTTATAGACAGGAGCCACTTAACCTACCAGCATGTCTTTGGAGTGTAGAAGGAAACCGGAGTACCCAGAGGAAACCCACACAAGCACAGGGGGAACATGCAAACTGCTCACAGTTGTTGTCCTGAGACTCCTGACTGGGACTTGAACTGAGGACCCTAGTGCTGCAAGGTAGAAGTGCTAACCACTAAGTCAATAAGGAACTCGTCTACGTTAGAACATCATGTGCTACCCAAGTCTAATAAACAGGGAATCCTCACTGGCTCCCTCATTTTCTTATAAGAAGTCTATATGATGTATTTGACAGTTCATTTAAAGGAGAGTATAGTGTATTTTCAGTGAGCAAATACTAATATAGCTATGTTCACCCTAAAGTAGTTTTATTTTATTATATTCAGTACTTTTTACATGCACATATTCATATTTTTGTTAATGTATAGATAATAGATAGTGGCAGATTAGCCACTGGAGGGAGCCCTCAGCGGCTCATTGCCATTACTCTCTTTTAACAACTGCAAAGATATATCAGCCAGTGCAGAGGGAGTGCGTTGTTTTAAGTGAGCTGGCAGACTCAGTGAGATTGATGAACCAAATTTGAATATGAATTTATGAAATTCACTTTGCAAAGTAAAGGTTTACTTAGCTTGATAAATATGGTGAATACCCAAATATGTGCAAAGGAAAAGGAAAAAAAATGTTTTGCCTGCACTTGATTTGGTGATTAACATGAGCACAGCTTTACCTTTTACACATTGCTAACATAAACAATATTCCCAAGGCTAGGTCTGCTTTAAAACATAATTCCATAACCATATGAGCAATTATATGTAAATACCTAACCTGTTTACATTGCATCTCCCTTCTCTATTTGTGGTGTGTTGATTTCTGTTCTACTGTATTTTGTACAGCTATATAAATAATAAAGTGGTACTAAAGCCTAACAGTTTTTTTTACCTTAATGCATATTCTCCATTAAGGTAAGAAAATGCCCCACTATCTGTCTTACCCCCTGTCCCTTAAAAAGCAGAGCTCCCAATACATTTAACAATAAATATATCTGTAACGGGGGTCTAAATTTAGGGGGGATACACCTGGGTGGTAGTATGACCCAGGTGTGTGTAAATCATAGAGGATTTGGACCACTTTTAGTCGTGGAGGACTTTGGTGGTGTACTATTCTCCTTGGCCTGGGGTGGCGGTGTTCCCACAGGTCGAGGTAGAATCACTGCCGCAGTGCTGTCCTTTTGTCCCGTTCCGGCGGTGGTACAGCGGGGGCGGAGAACCTGCTGTGGCGTCACGGGAGGAGATAAAGGGGAGAGACGCCCTCGCCACAAGGTCTTCTACATCCGGCGCCCAGGCACCTTAGGCCTGGGTGCGGTCGGTCCGGAGTTCCAGCCCAGGCGCCCATGGCCTGGTTGGATCAGTGTTGGTGTCCATCTCGGGCACCTTAAGCCTGGGGTGAGGTACTCCACTGGAGGCCTGGGGCCCAGTGACTTCAACTGGGCTCCGCAAGGGTGGATGAGTCCGAGGGACCCTGAGGTGGATGGGGCCCATGTCTGAGGTGAGGAGGCCAGAGAGGTTACCCGTCTGAAGAGTCCGGAGCAGCATCAACCCGGTGACGGAGGGGCATCTGGTAACTCCCTTGGAGGGACATCTTCCCCCTGAAACCACAGTGGTTAAGTTTATCCTTAGGACAGTGCCTCGACCTGCTCACCCCACCGTATTGAACTGTTTATGGATCTCAACTAATTGGCTAACAAAGAACTGTTTATTGTGTGTGTTACAATAAAAGAAGTGTTGGATCCTTATCGGTGTGTGGAACTCTGGTTGATGGGAGTGAAGGGGGAGTGTCGGCACAGCAAGACTTGGTTGTGAATAGAAACACACAGGCCCGAGAAGAATACTTGGTACTGGCCTTCACCTCACCTGCTGCAATGGGGAGGACATGGGCCATAGCGCATCTCACCCTCACGTACAACATACCCCTAGACAGAGAAGAGGGGGTGAGGCCGCTACACGTGGGGGCTCGTGAGTCCGGGATGATGTGTGTTTTAACCATGGAACTGAGAACGGCTGTGTTTGAACTTTGCTGCCCGGAGGAGTTCCGAGTGGGTCGGCCATGTGATCGGCCAGAGTGCATCCCTGCTCAAAGTCGTGGACATGACCCTAAGACGGGAAAGGCCCATGCAGAAGAGCGAGAAGAGGGAGAAGTCCAGCCGTGTGACGTACTATATGTGGGGGCTTTTACTGCACTGCGCCATGAGGCACCCCATAACTGCGCAATTCGTGGGCGGAGACTGGTGGAAGCCCGCGAAAACATGCAAGTTGTGGGAGGAGTCTGGCCATGTGAGGAGATATATGTGGGGACTTTGGCGCATGGTCAGTGCGTGATGGAGCAGCAGATAGTCGGGATGGCCTCAAGCTCCCCGTGGATTCCGGTTCCCTACCCCACGAAGATGACTGCTTTTGCTGCTCCCCTTACAGACACGGGGATAAGACTTAGACCCCGAGGGCAGTTGGCTCTGTACACTTGCAGAGACACGGAGGCCCTCGGCGTGATCTGTCCCAGGTGCTCGGGACTGGTGGTCAACCTGAAGCCATTCGGGCGTTGCGAGGCATGCAAGCAGTTCCTATTCGAGGTGGAGACATCCACAGTAAGGCCCCGGGCCCTTCGCCTCAACTGCCTCACAGGTACCGCTACTCCAGAAGGGGAGATCCAGGCCTTTGCGGAGGTCCCCGTACGCACTGACCAGGGCGATGTGACTGCCCAACCAGAGACTGAGAAAGAAAAATCCGAGGATGCTGCTTTGGTCACCACAGATTCCCTGCTCCCACCTCTGAAGAGGAAAGTCGGCCTGGTACAGGCGTCCTGTGGTCGTGGTCGAGCTTCACCCCGTCGCTTGCCGGGCCTGGATGGATCCGGTTGGAAGAGTCCTGGACATCCCAGTTCTACGAAAGGTCAAGGTGAGCCAGGGGCTGGGACTGTGGTGGTGGTTGGAGGTGTTGGGGGTCCACAGCCGGTGGAGCCCACTAGGGAGGGTAGTTCCACGTCTACTAGGGACTACCTCCCCGCCGAGATGTATGACACCTCCGACCTAGAATCGCTGTCGGACTGTGGAGAGGACGGTGAAATAGATGAACTTTTTCACCGCAAGGGCTGGGACAAAATGCCATTGCCTGTGTTACGTACACCACGGGATTCCCCTATGTCCACGGGAGACAAAACGCCCCGGGCGGAAGCCCCGGAGCTCACGAGGAATCCTAGTCCTTCGCTTGTCATTCCACCACCTGCAGCATCACCCGTTCCGGTGGCGGGGACACAGCGCGCATCACTAGGGGCACCAAGATTCAAATCGACGGAGGTAGTGAAAGTACCTCGGCATCCAGAGGCCCTTGTTCCGCCAGGAGAAGGTGAGCGGGCCACAATGCCTCCTTTGGCCCGACTGCAGCGGCTCTTTTGCCAGAGGGTCGCCCGCGAGTATGGATGGGAATATCCTTACTTGCCTCGGGACTTGCTTTTTGAGGTCGAAGTCCTGAGACAGAGATGGTACGATGAGTTTGTTTGGGAGAAGCTTAAAGTGCCGCATGCCCGTCGGTACTCGTCCTGTTCACCATCAGTGTCCAAACAATTCAGAGACTGTAGAGCAGAATGGATGTGGGGCCGCCATATCCACGCAGACAAGGTGCTTATCTGCCGAAAGGATGGAGAGGACATTGATTATTCAGTGGAAGTCTTTGATAAGCACCTGAAGCCCCTGTTCTTGCCGCACCCGAAATGTTATTTGTGAGAGAAAAAAAAAGACTCTCCTGTATGTTCTTCTGCTGCTGAACTTTCTGGAAGTGTTTTACCAGAATATCAGAACTGGGCCCTAGTTTTTTTTTTCTACTCTTTGGAGGAATGAGAGCTGTTTTGTTTTGTTCTCTCTTTCTTCATACATCAGAGACACAGACTCTGGGGTAGAATCAGAGTAGGGGCGCAGGAAGAGGGAAGGTTGCCTGGAGGATTTCACCAAGTGTCATTACCGCGGCACTGTCACCAGGTGGCAGTGTTGCGCAACGGCTGTTCGTTTTTTTTACATTTGCATCACCTTACTTATTGGAGCGAGTGGGTCCCTCGGCTGATGGACCCATTCATTCCAAATTAACACAAATGTGTCAGAATGTTGTGTTTTGTTTCCCTTCTACAGGAGATTCATCTGTCAAGACTGCTGAGTGTGGGGTGGTTCTTAGACAGTAATGGGAGGGATTGTGTATGTGTATATGTTCAGATGGTTTTATTGAAAAGTTTTATTATTTCATGTTCCCTTTCCCTTGAGCAGGTCTTGGCACAAATTTTGAGGGATGGCCTCTGGGGTCAGGCTTATGTTACCACTTTTTGGAAGACATGGGTCTGCACCAGACGCTGGGGACCAGCGTCAAATCACTAGGGGGAGAGTGTAGCGGGGGTCTAAATTTAGGGGGGATACAGCTGGGTGGTAGTATGACCCAGGTGTGTGTAAATCATAGAGGATTTGGACCACTTTCAGTCGTGGAGGACTTTGGTGGTGTACTATTCTCCTTGGCCTGGGGTGGCGGTGTTCCCACAGGTCGAGGTAGAATCACTGCCGCAGTGCTGTCCTTTTTGTCCCGTTCCGGCGGTGGTACAGCGGGGGCGGAGAACCTGCTGTGGCGTCACGGGAGGAGATAAAGGGGAGAGACGCCCTCGCCACGAGGTCTTCTACATCCGGCGCCCAGGCACCTTAGGCCTGGGTGCGGTCGGTCCGTAGTTCCAGCCCAGGCGCCCATGGCCTGGTCGGAGTAGTGTTGGCGTCCATCTCAGGCACCTTAAGCCTGGGGTGAGGTACTACACCGGAGGCCTGGGGCCCAGTGACTTCGACTGGGCTCCGCAAGGGTGGATGAGTCCGAGGGACCCTGAGGTGGATGGGGCCCATGTCTGAGGTGAGGAGGCCAGAGAGGTTACCCGTCTGAAGAGTCCGGAGCAGCATAAACCCGGTGACGGAGGGGCCTCTGGTAACTTCCTTGGAGGGACATCTTCCCCCTGATAGGGGCCGCAACGCAGCGAAGGTACTCCATTCATGTTCTTCCGAGTCGCTGGTAGAGACTCATAATTTTCAAGTTCCTCTCTCTAGCCAATGGCTATAGCAACCGCTGGTGAAACCACAGTGGTTTAGTTTATCATTAGGACAGTGCCTCGACCTGCTCACCCCACCGTATTGAACTGTTTATGGATCTCAACTAATTGGCTAACAAAGAACTGTTTATTGTGTGTGTTACAATAAAAGAAGTGTTGGATCCTTATCGGTGTGTGGAGTGAAGGGGGAGTGTCGGCACAGCGAGACTTGGTTGTGACTTGGTTGTGAATAGAAACACACAGGCCGAGAAGAATACTTGGTACTGGCCTTCACCTCACCTGCTGCAATGGGGAGGACATGGGCCGTAGCGCATCTCACCCTCACGTACAACATACCCCTAGACAGAGAAGAGGGGGTGAGGCCGCTACATATCTCATGAGGCAATCACATTGTATATGTAAGTTCACCTACTGTATTTAAATCCACCGCCGATCTCCCGAGTAATCTTAGAAAGACACTTTTTAAAACTCTTCTCGGCGGTTCTCATTTTGCTTGTGGGCATGTGAAGCCCACAAGCACTTACTTCCTGGATACGGTGATGATGTATGACCATCATGCACCGTCCCATTCTCGTGCATGCGCTTTCCACACCTCACCGCAGCGCCGGCAACCTCTGGGGTTGCTATCACAATGGCGGCGTCGTAGGAAGTGCCCGCCCCGTTGTGATGGCAACGAGAAAAAAAAACAGTGTAAGAAGCCGGAAGAGATATAAGAGTGATGGGAGAGGAGAAGAGAGCATCGCCGATTGTGTGCTCCGTTTGCCTTTTCCTTTGTGTGCTCAGGTGATACTGGTTAATACTGCCTTTTTGCCCTCGTTTGTAATGGAGGTTTTTGAAACGCCCTCCAAACGTTGTTGTCGTAATCGCGTCACTTCCGGTTTCTAAATCCCGCAATATCTCGCAGCAGGCCTCCGCAATGACTCCTGGGAGAAATTACACAAGCTCCCAGGAGACAGTGCGGGAAAAGGAGATGATGAAATAGCCACAGCATACCCGCCTATATCCGCAGTAAAGACAGACAGGAAACAGAGAGGAAAATCAAGATAACAAAGGTACCGTAGAAAAAAAACCTTCAGTTTCTAACTGTGTTCATTGCTGCGGTATGATTAATGTAATGTTATAAAATAGGGTGGAGGTCCGCTTTAACACATACGGCTCTTCTCACCACTTCAGCACTCTCTCTGCTCCAGCACCGCTCCTCTCACTTCCAGCTTTCACAGGAGACACTGAGGGCATTGGGGCCAAAGGCTCCTGCTGCTGTTAGTCAAACTCCTCTGAGGAGGGGGCAGGGGCATGGCTTGCCAGCACTGTGTGTGTCTATAGATGCACACAGCCTGTCTTTGGATCATGCATGCACGGGTGCCTTCTTAGAACCCAGCTTGCTAAGGAGGCACCTGGAGAAAGTAGACGCAGACAACGCCGGTGGGGGAATTAAGAAGAAAAGGTGGGTGACCTTTCTGTGCAATATAGTTGCACAGAGCAGGTAAGTATTGCTTCTTTTTTATTTTAAACGAAAAATAAAATATAGCCATTAGTATCACGTTAATAAAATGTCCTAATACAGAAAATTATGAAAATAATGCAGTTATGTATTCATAAAATAATTCATGAAATGTACTTTAAATGCAACTAGTGTAATTACTCTTGGTATTGTCTTGGTATCAGTCTTCTGTAATAAGCTGTACAGCAGCACTCCGACTGGGAGAGCACCAGCATTAGAATCCTGTCAGGCCTAGCTGAGGCTGCATTTCACATGTTAGAAGGGTGTTGACTCATTAGTTGGTACTGCTGTTTTATTTCCATTTTTCCAACCAGTAGGTTAGAAGCTGTGCTGTCATTGCAACTGAGGTTGAGATCTAACAGAGTGCTTAGGATACCTGGCAGTAGCCCTAAGAGCTAATGATGCTATCAAAGGAGTTCAAGTGGGTACTGATCTCTTTCTTTTTCTAACCCAACCAATCATTATCCTCCCTAATGTCCTGTCTGAATTTGAACGCTTTGGAACCTTAAGCAATTTTTTAAAAAATGCCTCCAAATCCGAAATACAAAAAATCACTGTCACGGCTTCCTTAAGGGGCCAAATCCAACAAGAGTTCCCCTTCAAGGTCCGCAATGATTTTATGATATAACCTACCTGAGAACACACATTACAGACAATCCCTCTAAACCACCATCTAAACTATCAGAGACTGTTATTGGAGATCTACAAAGATTTGATGTGGTGGAGATCCGCTTGTATTTCATGGTTTGGTCACATTAGCATATTAAAAATGGACATTCTCCCCCACTTACTTCATCCCCCCGAAAAGTTTATTTTTCCACTTAAGGTCACAAACTATCAAATTTATTTGGGGATCTAACAGCCCACAACTGAAATGTGCAGTTCTCACTAAACCCAAATCAGCTGGAGGACTGGGCTTACCTGACTTTGACATCTACCAGAGAGCAGCCATACTGACTAGACTACTCATATTGGTTTTATCGGACAAGAGAGTGCAATGGGAGGAAGCCCTCCCCCCTGTAGACCTATGGGCTTTGCCCTGAATAGCTCCTTTCTTGCACCCGCCACTATCCTCCCTCCCTTTTTCAGTTAAACAGTTTCTTACCCTTTGGAACAGATCTAAAATATCCAATACGTTATCCCTGTGACCAGGCCTTATGACACCTATTTTTGACAACCATTCACACTGTAACATTTCTCTCTTGGATAGACTGGCCTCAAATATGCAATTTCTCTCCTAAATATATGGTATCCCGGCCTTGTCCCATTTTCCCACATGTACTCTATGTAATTAACATTGGTTCTCACTGGCCCAACATATGGGTTTCTTCCTTAGGTTTACAACTGAGGTTCATTTGGCCCCAGACATCCCTCCATGGACCAGTTCCTTTCCCAAGGCACTGCGCCTGAACAGTGCCTTTAGTCGTATCAAAATGGAAGTCATACCTCCACACCTCTTTTTCTGCAGAGGATTGGAATACATGTTTCAATTTTACCCATATGCTATTTATGTCCTCTTTTTTTTTAAGAAAAGAGCTACAATATCTGTCCTTATGATACCGGACCCCAGCAGATTTCCTTCCTCTCCTAGTGAGTGTTGAAGGTGTAGGGAGGACAAGGGTACCCCATTACTCATTTGGTGAGGTTGCCATTTCATTTCTCCATTTTGGCAGAAAATGTTCAATTTTTATTGTGTATTTCAGATATACAGGCATCTTGGTTGGTTGCACTTCTGTCGATGATTCCTGGGTCCATCTCAAAGGTAAAAGGGGAATCCTGCGGCACTGCTTGCTGGCAGCTCGACTGTAATCTCATGCCACTGGAACCTAACAGAAAAATAGGGTTATTTTAGGATTAAAGGGTGTCCATTGTGCCTCCCCATATTTCCCTGTTCACTTTATCATGCCACTGGAAATCCACCTCTCCTCTCAGCCTACTAGAATGGGCCCAGGTACTCAACAATATAATAGCAATGGAAACATTGGTAGTTGAAGGCAGCCCTGACCCTGAGAAATTTTATACTAACTGGACATGTTGGCGGGCTTCAGTGATTCAGCCACCTTCTAAGCCCTGATTTTCCAATAATTTGATCTGGTTTTTAGCTCTTGGTGGTTCTTCAAACATTTCTCCTATTGTCCACTTTCATGCCCTTTTTTTCTCCTTTCACCCTCTCCTTCCCTCTTATGTGCCTCTATCAATGCTTTAATTATGTTTTTGGACTATTCTTGGTTGTTGTATGTAATTTTAACATTTTGGTACCAAAGCAAAATGTTACAATTTAAAATGGTAAACAAAGATGTAGTTTGGTTTATACTCGAAATGATGAATAGGTAGGATAGCCAACAGCACGTTGGCTATCCAATCTATTCATCATTACGGGTATAAACCAAGCTACATATTTGTTTATCATTTTAGATTGTAACATTTTACTTTGGTACCAAAACGTTAACATTTAGAATTTTGAATGAAAAGATATTTACCTAACAGGGGTGCTTAGACCCCATTCACACAGGGGCAACTCGTCAGGCGACTCAGCCGCCTGACAAGTCGCGTCCCGTTCTGTACAATGGAACCGTTCTAATAGGAGCGACTCAAGTCGCTCCGACTTAGAAAAAGGTTCCTGTACTACTTCGGAATGACTTCAGGGCGACTTCCATTGACTTCAATACAGAAGTAATTTTGCAAGTCACCTTTGAAGTCGTGTGAAGATCGCCCGGCAGAGTCGCGGGACAAGTCGTGCCGCCCCTTTGCGAATGGGCTCTAATATTACAAGACCGTCTGAACAGAATTGCAAAACTTTTTATAGTTCTTGTGTACATTTTGTGTATGTAGTTGCTTGCCTGGAGTTCAGCTTTCAATTTAAATTTCCGTCGGTTTTTTTTACCAGATAGCTGTATGATTTCAGAAGTTGATGGCTCTGGCCTGTTTTTGAATGACACACTTACCCTGATTGTTTCAAAGCCTTGCAGACTAAATTGGGGTAGTGAGAAACTGGGTGGCTCATTTTTATCAAATCAATTAAAGAAAGACTATACTTTTAACAGTTATCCTTTATCTTAATCCCTCCAGCATAAACAAACAAGGATTGCCGCTCCAAACAGGCTTACCCAAAATAAAATTCACCTTTCCAGGAACCGAGGGTGCTGGCAATGCACTAGGCAATTGAAAAAATAATGATGATCTGGACAGCCGCACTCCAATCCAACGTGGCTTTATTCACAAAGTAAAATGAAAACAGGCACTACATGTCACAGCAACAGAAAAATGGGGACAGCTAATGCGTTTTACACTTAGAAGTGCTTACTCATAGCCTTCAGCATAAATCCGTAAATTCATATCCTCACCTGTCCACACTGTGTTGCCCCTAGGGAGCCAAAGAGTGGCAGTTGCAAACTCTCCTGGCCAGTCCCCAACATGCACAGAAAATTTGCATGCACAGAAAATTCCCATTCATTCCTCAGGTGGGGCCCAATGATATATGACCTCTCCAAAAGAAACTATGAGATTTTCACACACAAACACATGAACAGCCAGAAGGGTTACAGTGGTTACAGTGGTGGCCATGCGGCTCTTCAGTGGTATTGGGATCTGTTAGGAGCGTGGACACATGAGCAAGACTGTGGAGTTTCTTTTCTAAAACTGAAGAATGCTAAATCTGGTGCAGCTCTGCAGAGAAACCAATCAGCTTCCAGGTTTTATTGCCTAAGCCTAATTGAACAAGCTGAAGTTAGTAGCTGATTGGCTACCATGCACGGCTGCACCAGATTCTGAGTGCACCAGTTTTAGTAAATCTACTAGAAAAAGGCTGGAGATGTTGAGACGAGAGGTCACAACAGAAAATGTATAGGTGAATTACCACAAAAAAACATCAGCTACATGCAAAAAACTTTATTATGGAATGCAAAAGTATCAAAAAACAACTTTTTCCAGGGTGGTGTCAAAGTCCACAAAGGAAGAGAGTAAATCTACCCCTGTATGTGTGTGAATATATTAAAGGATAACCATACTAAAGTACAGCTATCCTTTAAATATTGAAAGTCAAAGTACTAGATCAAAGTGTGAAATTACCTGTAATGATGCACGATCTCTATAATCAAGGTATCTGAAAAAAGAGCTATCTGTGTTTCTGTGTTGTATATAGCAACCAGAAAGATTTTACATTTTACTTTTAAACATGCACTTAAAAAAGCTGAACGCTTTTTAGTTGGTTGCTAGGAGCATGCATAGATTTTTTTTTTTATACATGTACATAATATGTAAAACACTGTAAATTGTCGGCACTATATAAATTCCTGTAATAAACAAATAAAATATAGACTGGAGAATGAAGCCACTTTTTAAACCTTCCTATAAACTGTTCAGATTGACATCCCGTCTAATATGTGCAGTATGTGTATACAAGGGATGTCATAAAATCTCTAACTCCATTAGCTGTACAACTTGTTTCCACTGGGAAATGGATATCTAGTGTTGTTCCATTAAGCAATTGCCCTCCCAAGCCATTTAACAGCAGCTCTTAGGGATAAATAAACAGAAAGGGGCTGTAAACTAATTACTGGCTGGATGCAGAAAAAGTATTTTATTAGTGAGAATTACTGATTATGCTCACTGACCCTCCTTCCTCAACTCCTGCTCTTAAAACCTGTTCTTTCTCAGAGTTAGACATTTGGCTTGGCTACGCCTAGGAAAAAATAAAAATGTCTGGAAATTAACTTTTTGTTTTGCTAATTTCCAAAGCTGTGCTTACTTGCAATATGACTCAAAGGTCCATTCATTTACAGAGATTAGTTATGAGTGAACTGGTCTGAGTTCGGTTCACAGGAGGCTGCACAAACACAGCTTGAAATAATGAAGTCTGCAACGCCACTGAAGTCTATGGGACTTGCCTTTGAAAGCATGTACCAACGCAAGAAAAAAAATGTAAATGCAGTTCAGCAGAGAACAGGTCTTTTAAAGCGGAGGTTCCGCGGTCCATCTTTTTTTTTTTTTTTAGTCAATTCAATTTGGATAGAGATTACAATGTAGTACTCACTCGTCTGGCGTTTTTATTCATCCCCCGCCCGTTTTCTTTAAGAATAAATACTTTAATACAGTGATCCATAGCTTTTCCATTTTGCTTGTGGGCATCCTGAAGCCCACAAGCACGGACTTCCGGGTAGCGGTGAATGCGCGCCTCCCCGCATTCACCGCTCTATCTCGCGCACGAGCAGCGCCGTCAACATTTCCTGTCCTAGCCAATCAGCTGTGCAGGTAATGTCCGCCCTCGTCACGTGACCGGGTAGTTGAGTCACGTGACGAGTGAAATCTCGAGAGATTTCGCTGGAATGCATCTCCTGGGAAGCATGACAGATTGCTCCCAGGAGACATTGCGCAGACCTCCCATGACACACAGCACGGCCGGGGAAACTTAATACACGCCTACTCCCGCGGGAGGAAAAGACGGAAGTGCCAAATTGTACAGCTGATTCACCTTTATTAGAGCCGAACGAAAAAAAAAAGGTAAGTGAAATGTGTATGTAAATTATGCAGGGAGATTGTTAATGTAAAGTTAAAATTTAGGGCGAACCTCCGCTTTAATAAGGCGTAAACAGCAACAAGTGAAGTGGTGCCCCTGTCTGTGTGATGTATTGCCACTAAATGACAGTTACTGTCCGGCCTGCTTCTGTTTGCAAAAAAAGCATGGTGCCCCCCTTTATATACATATCTATTAGAGGTCGACCGATATATCGGCCGGCCGATATATCGGCCGATATTTGGCGTTTTTTAGAAAATCGGCATCGGCCGATTTATTGTGAAAACTCGGCCGATTAGCAACACTATCTGGCCCGCATGGCCACCTGCAGTACTGACCAGCATGTCTTCACGAATCCTCCACCCGCACGGCCACTTACACATGTCAGGGAGAAATTTCACTGGCATGGAATCGCACAGCACCGCCCCGCCCCGCCCCCTCCCTCGGCGCGCTGTGTGAGAGAAACAAATCATCACATCATCACATTAGCATATTTACATTTACAAGCCTCTGCCGCCTGACTAGTAACTCCCTCCAGCATGAGATCGTGGCCAGCACTAGCTCTTCCTTCCCTGCTGAGGCGGAGCCAGCTGGCTGCTTGTTTTACACTTGCTCAGTGATTGGCTGGTCATCTCATCAGCATGCACCTAGCCCTATCAGGTGCATGCAGATAGATACCAGCATGTATGGAGGTTAAGTTGCAAAAATTGTGTGCTGCTACCGTGCCCCCCTGCAGACTTTTATTTAATCTTTTTTTAAAGTGAAACCTGGCTGAGGCTGGCATTGAGAAAATGGATGAGGATGACTCTTGGTGGATATGAGAGTTACATTGTGGACATCCTCTTCACAATGCAACTCTCATCCTCATTCATTTTCACAATGCAAATCAATCATCTTCATTACCACAACGCAGCACCACCCATCCCTCTCCACAACACAGCACCACCCATCCCTCTCCACAACGCAGCACCACCCATCCCTCTCCACAACGCAGCACCACCCATCCCTCTCCACAACGCAGCACCACCCATCCCTCTGCACAACGCAGCACCACCCATCCCTCTGCACAACGCAGCACCACCCATCCCTCTCCACAACGCAGCACCACCCATCCCTCTGCACAACGCAGCACCACCCATCCCTCTCCACCACGCAGCACCACCCATCCCTCTCCACAACGCAGCACCACCCATCCCTCTGCACAACGCAGCACCACCCATCCCTCTGCACAACACAGCACCACCCATCCCTCTGCACAACGCAGCACCACCCATCCCTCTGCACAACGCAGCACCACCCATCCCTCTCCACAACGCAGCACCACCCATCCCTCTGCACAACGCAGCACCACCCATCCCTCTGCACAACGCAGCACCACCCATCCCTCTGCACAACGCAGCACCACCCATCCCTCTGCACAACGCAGCACCACCCATCCCTCTGCACAACGCAGCACCACCCATCCCTCTGCACAACGCAGCACCACCCATCCCTCTGCACAACGCAGCACCACCCATACCTCTCCACAACGCAGCACCACCCATCCCTCTCCACAACGCAGCACCACCCATCCCTCTGCACAACGCAGCACCACCCATCCCTCTGCACAACGCAGCACCACCCATCCCTCTGCACAACGCAGCACCACCCATCCCTCTCCACAACGCAGCACCACCCATCCCTCTCCACAACGCAGCACCACCCATCCCTCTCCACAACGCAGCACCACCCATCCCTCTCCACAACGCAGCACCATTTATCCCTCTCCACAACGCAGCACCATCCATCCCTTTTCACAACGCATCCCCACCCACACCCAGCAGCACCATCCATCCCTCTCCACAATGCATCCCCACCCGGTACAGAGGTGGCTGTGGAGGAGGGGGGTACAGAGAGGTGGCTCCACAGCCTCCTCTCTGTACCCCCCACCTCCACAGCCACCTCTCTGTACCCCCCTCCTCCACAGCCACCTCTCTGTACCCCAGTGGCGGTGCATCCACATGGGGCACACGGGCGCCACCACCTCCCCCCTGCCACTTCTCTATCACCATAGATATGTTCATGCAATGCATGAATCTATGGTTGCCGCTGCCGGCCCCTTGTCGGGCACCAGGCACCTGAATTACAGCGGCGTGGTATATTTTGGAAGCACCTGATTAGAGCCATAGGCTCTAATAGGCGTCCAAAAAGGTGAACAGCGGGCGCCATGCTGGGTGCTCGCTGTTCACTCAGTTGTTAGGAAAGCGATTCATTCGCTTTCCTAACACTGAACCGCCTCTCAGATAATCAGGTGCTCGGGTCTCTGTTACCTGTCAACTGGTTGGCTGAAACGACAGTCGCTGTGATTGGATGCCTATACAGAGGATGGGAGACGACATCGAGGATCGTGGAGGACACCGCCGCCCTGACCCACTGCCCCACCGAGACAAGGTAAGTGCCGGGCGGGCGGGGAATGCACACTGGCGCCATTTGATGGGGCACACTGGCGGCATTTGATGGGGCACACTGGCGGCAATTGATGGGGCACACTGGCGGCAATTGATGGGGCACACTGGCGGCAATTGATGGGGCACACTGGCGGCAATTGATGGCACAGTCAGTGGCTGCGCTTGGTGGGCACAGTGGCTGCAATTGATGGGGTTTTTTCCCCAAAAATTTTGAGCACCAGCCGCCAGTCCTTTAAAATGACTAAGACTGTATTTTTTTTTCTTTTTTAATAATTACAGTCTGATGATGGCTGAAAAGAGATCAAACCCAGTATGGCAGTATTTCAGTGAGCCAACATCAGGGAAGGCCAAGTGCAATATCTGCCAGAAATTGTTGAGCATGGGAGCAGAAAAAGGAAAGGCTAAAAATACCACAAATATCTGGAATCGTCTGAAAGTCCACCACCTCCAAGCTTATAAAGATGCACAGAGGGAGAAAGAAGATGCAGCTGCTTCTTCAGCCAACTTTCAGCCCACTGTAGTACAGATATTTGATGCTAAAAGAAAATGGCAAAATACTGATCCCCGGTCCAAGAAAATTGATACCCTAATCACAGAAATGATTGCCACAGACAACCAGCCCTTTACAGTTGTTGCAGATATTGGCTTCCAACGCTTGCTGGCAACATTAGAACCAAGATATTCTATCAAAAATGAAAAATACTACCGCACAGACATGCTGGACAGTGTGTACAAAAAGGTTACACAGCGAATTAAGACACTAATTGCAACAGAGAATGCTGGCCCCTATTTGTCCTTCACAACAGACTGTTGGTCTGGAGAAACAGAATCACTCATGAGCCTAATGCCCCGTACACACGATCGTTTTTAATGTCATTTTTTAAACCGACGTTTTTCTCCTCGTTTTTTTTCATGTTTCCTCTCAAGCCTGCCTTGCGTACACACCATCATTAAAAAAAAACGATCAAGCAAAGCGCAGTGACGTTCAACACGTACGACAGCACTATAAAGGGGAAGTTCCGTTCGAATGACGCCACCCTTTGGGACGCTTTTGCTAATTCCGTGTTACCGCGTGTTAGTAAAAGTTTGGTGAGAGACGATTCGCGCTTTTCAGTCTTCGTGCTTTGAAGATCGTTTTCGGGAGTTCAGTTTGCGCCTGTGGGTTTGTATCTGTTTAGCACTGCTTGTAGTCAGTTCGTATCTGTTTATTCAGTGCGGCCTGCTCTGCACGTTCGTGTTTTTCAGCTTGTTCTTCATAGGCCTTGCTGTTCTTCCGTGCGTTCTTCTAGTTCGTTCTGTTCAGCCGACCGTTATCTAGCCATGTTGCGGCTACGTACTCGTCGTAGAGTTCGTGCTGTAGTTGGTGCAGGGGTTCATGCTGTATCCCGACTCCATGCCATGAGCAGGGTCAGGAGGAGTTCATGGACCAAGAATTGGTTGCTCCAGCGGCACCAATTCTGTCACATGCCTTTGTTGTGGGAGATCAGGGAGAATAATCCTGATGATTTCAGGAATTTTCTCAGGATCTCTGACCCCGTATTTCAGCAGCTGTTGGCTTTGGTGTCCCCCTATATTACCAGGCAGGACACCGTTATGCGGGAAGCCATCAGTGCTGAGCAGAGGCTCATCGCCACGTTGCGATACCTGGCGACTGGGAGAAGCCTGCAGGACCTTAAGTTCTCCACAGGCATATCCCCCCAGGCTCTGGGGATCATTATACCAGAGACTTGTTCTGCCATCCTTCAAGTTTTGCAGGAGGACTATATTAAGGTAAGTGTTCTTCTTCAAAAATTCACATTGTATGGTTTTTATTTTTGGATACTTTTTAATTTGCTTTATTTGCAGTCCCTAATTCACATGATTCTTAGCTGCAGGGAATGTCCCCTTTCTCCCCATGTTTTATTATTTAAAGTTTGGGGTTTGAGGCCTACCTGTAAATTTGGCTTACCTAACCTCTCCAGCATGCTATCCTGGGGCCATACCTACCTTGCCTAGTCATTTCCATGTTTTTTATTCTATGTTCCATCGTAGTGCTTTACCCAAAACGCACCCTAAATTTTGCCTAGGAATGTTTCATTTTTGTTAACTTCAATACAGAGTGCTACAGCCTTCATGTGTGATATTCCCAACTCATCTTCAACCCCCCCCCCATAATTTTTTGGTTTGTTTGTTTTTTGTTGCTTCCAATTTTTTATGTTTTGAACAGTTTCTACCAATGTTGGCCATGAATGTGTGTATGAAATCAGCTTTCAATGTTTCTGGCTCCAAGTATTAATTTATTATTTCTTTAATTCCACAGTTCCCTTCTTCGCCACATGAATGGCAGAATGTGGCTTCCGAGTTTGCCCAGCGATGGAACTTTCCGAACTGTGGAGGAGCCATCGACGGCAAACATGTTCGGGTCGTCCCACCACCCCATTCGGGATCCTTTTATTATAATTATAAGGGGTTCCACAGCGTCGTGATGATGGCAGTGGTGTCGGCCACCTACAAATTCCTCTATGTGGACGTTGGCAAGAATGGCAGGATGTCTGATGGAGGAGTTTTTGCCCAGACGGAGTTTGGGGAACGGCTCCTTTTGGATCTGCTGGCCTTACCACCAGCGGAGCAGAATGTGGAGGGACTACCTTTTGTCTTTGTGGCGGATGAGGCGTTTGGCCTGGGACCCCATTTGATGAGGCCATTCCCGCAATGCACCCTCACCCCTGAGAGGAGGGTGTTCAATTATCGGCTGGCCAGAGCCAGAAGGGTGGTGGAAAATGCGTTTGGGATCATGGGCAGCCGATTTCGCCTCTTCCTTACCTCCATCCACCTTGCCCCATACAAATGGAACCATGTGGTTATGACGTGCTGTGTGCTGCATAATTTCCTAAGGGTGCATTCAACGAGTTATATATCTTTGAGTGGGCCTGAGGCCTCTTTAATCAATGCAGAAACTTTGGTGGCCCTGGAACCTGGCCGTCCTGGCTTGGCCCCCCCAACCGGACGTGAGGTCCGTAACCAATATGTGGACTATTTTATGGGTAGGGGGGCCATTGAAATGCCAGACAATCTTTAATAATTTTATACCAAAAAAATAAAACTTTTTCTGGAGTAAAGATTGGTTTGGATTTTTTATTGTATAATGTTTGATGTTTCTGGTAGGTTTACCTAGTGCACTTGTTTTGCCATGTGGATTAAACAATCTTAATTAGCCTTCATTGTCAGTGTAAACACCAAACATTGATTAGTTCACTCAGCACCACATTTACATAATGAAGCCACAATTATTTGTTATGTAAAAATACCTTTATTTCTTTTTTTAGGTGGGAAACTTCCTTAGAAATGTGGATGTTCCCTTAATTTTGGGTGTATTAAAACGCATGACCAGCCATGCATAAACAAACTATATTCGTCAAAATTTTGAAAAAGCTAAACATGTGCTAGTCATTAAAGGGTAAAATAACAAAAATACTTATAAAACTCTGCAAGTAAAACGTTATTTGGTGTAAAAACATTAGACACGCCCAAGCACAGCCATGATATTTTGGAGCCTTTCCTCCACCCGCTTTGTATTTGCCCTGATCTCTAGCAAGTCTCCCTTAATTTTTTCGAGGTCACGACAGCAGACCATCAGGTATTGGATCAGGATCTGGGCACTGTGATGTGTCAACTTATTGGGGTCTTCGGCCAGAACTGCACCTAAATGTAAAAAGAAATATGTAGGATAGAATATGTAGGCCTACATCTATTTAACATGCATGTGTCTGGTTTCTCTCTGACCTGTGGTGGTGCCACTTTCCACTTCCACAACATCACATTCCTCTCCATCCTGGGGTTCTGGGGGTATTGTTGTAGGTGTTGCAATTATCGTCTCATCTGAGGTAGCTTTTCGAATCCCTAGGGAGATTGAAATAAAAGGAATAGTTTCATTAGTAGCGACTCAATTTTGCTAAAATAAGAAACATGAAAAAATACTTTGTAATCATTCTTTTGAAGCATGCTCCATTTTAAATTTTACCCCCTGTGCCAACCGGGACAAATGATTGGATACATAGCCAAAACCAGAGCATATACATTTTGAACACAAATTTGACACATTGTAACACCCCAAAGTATCTACACAGGATCACCTGTGTGTGACACCCTCAAGCTTTTTGGCTTTAGGCCCACACTTGTACTACTGCGTTCAGATGTTTCATCAGCTGCTGAGCATTCACTCCCTTTAACATTACCATGCATATCGTTTTTTCTAACGAACAAATGTCCTTTGGATTAGCACCCAAAAAATAAGTGAGGCCCAAATTTACTCCCCCAAATAAACCAAAATACATGGGTGTTCACACTGGATGATCCTAAAACATCGTTTGAGGAACTGTACGGAGAAAGAGGTTTAATACGTCCGTTTACTGTGCGGACGAACCTGAAAGATGGTATCTTTCAGTGTACTATATGAAAGTTAAAAATACACGACAGAATACAAGAAAATAATATGTACCATGGAAACTAAAAAAAAATTACTTACTTTTTACTATAACTTTCTTGATTCTTTTATATTGGTCGGCCTCCCGCAACTTCAGATCAGACCATCGTTTTCTGAGCTGTTCCTTCGTTCTGCACACCCCGAATTTTTTGTGAAGACTTTTGACCACTTTGCCCATAATTCTGGACTTGACCAGATTAGGCCTTTTATACGGACCATGCTTGGCATCATAATCCTCCTTCTTTAAAATGGCGACCATCTCCACCATTTCCTCGAATGACATGTTGGATGCCTTATATCTCCTGGGTCTTGATTTGGGCTCCTCTGGAATTTCATCCTCTGTAGAGGTAATCTCAGCCACCTGTGTCTCCGCCATGTTTTGTTCAGCACTACGAGCGAGAAGGGGCGGGGAAAGTACAATATCGAACGTCAGGGGCGGGGAAAGCGTGCAGAGTTTCACGCATGCGCTGTGTATATCAAGTGAAGATCCATGTCTGGGAAATACATTCATTTGTCGGGAGAGGGAGTTAGCAACGAACGTCGTGACGAAGGTACCTAACAATTTTACTTTTTGAGGTTCATCAGACGAGGAGATTTGTGTGCTCAAAATATGTAGACAATGCACAGTTGAGGAATGTTGCCTGAAATATATATTTTTTTTGGTTTCTCGCTTTTACAGATATCATGAATACTTTTAAAAACCCAGACTTCATGGGGGAGTTCATCGACAAATGGCAAGAGCTCCCTATATTATGGCAAACAAAAAGTGGCGCTAATAAAAATAAAGACGCCAGGAAAGCAGCACTGGAGAGCCTGCTTGCATTTGTGCAAACAAAGATACCCACAACAACTCTCCAAGATGTCAAAACCAAAATTGCGACCATCAGAGGGACATACAGGACCCAGAGGACTATGGTCCTGAGGTCCCAGAGGTCAGGTGCACCAGCAGATAAGGTTTATAAACCCAGTCTGTGGTACTACAGTAAGCTTGCTTTTCTGGATGACCAGCTGGAAGTGCGGGAATCTCTCTCCACCCTTCCCCCCAGAGGTCAATCCAGCCTTCCTTGTACCCAACCCTCCAGCCTTCCCTGCAGCCAGTCCTCCAGCCTTCCTGTCAACCCTGCTCTGGCTTCCTCTGAGGATCAAGATCAGGGCCTTGAGGAGGCAGATTTGGAGATATGGAGCCAGGTAAAGTATTGATATCTATATTTATATCTTACAAAATTGTAGAATTTAAATAGATGTTAGTATTGTTAAAGGTATGTACACTTCTACCAATAAAGTTTGTGAAGAGCAAGATACAGTAGTGGCCTAATTTTATGTGCACAAGACAACAAAACCAGGATGCGGAATCAATGAAAATGACATAACTTTTGGCATTGATTTCAACAATGTCTAGAGGTGAACAATGTCTGTGAATGATGATGTGGCAAAATAAATAATGTCCCTTTCTTTTTTTACAGCCAGAGCAGAGCCAGGAAGAGGGTGATGTTGGGGATCAGGAGGAGGCAGGGCCCAGTGGCACCCAGGAGGAGGCTGGGCCCAGTGGCACCCAGGAGGAGGCTGGGCCCAGCACAAGAGCCCAGATGCCTCCCCTGGTAGTTAAACCACGAGGGCCAAGGAGAGGTAGGCAGGTGGAGGAGGAAACCAGGGCCTTCATCAGAGAGGCAACAGCGGCCCTCAGAGAGGCACCCTCTGTTGATGAGGGATTTGCCGCAGTCCTCGCCCACAAACTAGGGCAAATGGAGTTGCGGCAAAAAATTTACAGTGAGACCCTGCTATTGAAAGTCATCAATAAGGGCGTGCTGGGTGAACTCACTAGGTACACGGACATAACGGAGGTTGTCCCTACTCCTCCACCTCCTCCTCCTCCTCCTACTACTCCTCCTGCCACAACCTCTCCTCCTGATCCCCAGCCTCCAAGGAAGAAACCAACCAAGGCTGCAGAGAAGGCTGGAGAGAAGGCTACAAGGAAGAGGAGAAAATAATGCCTGCTGTAGTACCACAGACTGGGGACATATAGGACTTATCTGCTGTGGCTCCTGACCTCTGGGAGCTCAAGACAAGATTGGGCTCCTTTTTTTTGGGGATCTAATCTATATTTTGGTTTGGACATCTTGGATGGTTGTTGTGGGGTCAAAGGGATGCACAAATGCAAGCAGGCTCTCCAGTGCTGCCTTCCACTTTAATTTGTTAATGTTCTGAAATTAAAAAAAATTTAGTGCCCTTAAAAAACTTGACTATGTGATTTGTATTTCAAAAGAGAGCTTGCTAGGGAGCAGGCAGGGACATCTCAAATTATATTATTGTTATTATCAGGGGACACAAACCTCCCTGAGGCCAAATGAGACACATTTGGAAGGTTGTGGTGGTAACTTTAACACAAGAATAATTTAAGCCAAAATAATAAAAAAAAGGCCACAAAAAAAAAAACCACAGTAGTAAAATATAATTTAAAGAAAAAAGGAGAATTACATTATTTTATTATTATTATAATTATTTATGAGGGAGGTCCGGCTTATAAATAATATTTTACTATCATTAGAGCAATTTGGAATTACTTTAGAAACAAGTTTGGCATAACTCTCAATGTCATTATCAAAAGAGGGTAATTTTAAAGCATTATCAAAAGAAGAACGGAATGCGCAGCATTAAAACGATGCTATTAATTCCACCGTGACGAATGTGCCATCTCCATTTCCAACATTAGCTTTACCAAAACGAGCGCTCCCGTCTCATAGTTGCTTCTGAGCATGCGCGTTTTTTTCACGTCGTGAAAGCATACACACTATCGTTTTTCACGTCGTTAAAAAAAACGACATGAAAAACGACGTGAAAAAAGAGAGCATGTCCGAAATTTTTAATGGCCGTTTTTCACGTCATTAAAAATGCTCTGGAGCATACATACGATCATTTTTCAGGGCCATTTTTTAAAATGGCAGTTTTAACGGCATGAAAAACGATCGTATGTACGGGGCATAACATGTAATTTTATAGACAGTAACTGGGAAAGGAAACAGGTCATTCTAAATGTCAAGGCCATGTCTGGCTCCCATACTGGGGACTATATCAGGGAGATGTCATGCTCAATGATTGGGACATCAACCAAGACAGAGTGGTGCTTGTGCTGCGAGACAGTGGTTCTAACATGATTAAAGGCCTCAGACTGGCAGATATACCAGACTTAAGCTGCAGTGCACACACTTTACAGCTTGTGGTGAAAGAGGGCATCAGCAGTCAGCGAGTAGTGGGGGACATCATTGCCAAATTAAAGACTTGTGCTGCACACTTTAGCCACTCTGTGCTTGCAAAGCAGCGTCTTGGAGCCATCCAAAAAGATCTTGGCCTCCCCCAGCACAGCATCATTCAGGATGTTCCCACCTGCTGGAACTCCACATTACATATGTTGCAGAGGATGCTGGAGCAGAAGCGTGCCCTGAATTTCTATGTAGCCGAACATGGCAAGTTTACCACACCTCCAGCAGAACAATGGGATATCATCTCAAATTTGGTAGATACACTGGGCCCTATTGAGGAAGTGACTTTGGATATCAGCAAGGCAGAGGCCTCCATCTCCTGCATCATCCCATGCATAGCTGTGCTGAAGATGGTGCTTCAGGCAGAGGGTCACACCACAAGGGGGATAAAAACACTTAGGGAAACCATGTGGCAAAGCTTGGAGAGACGATTTTCAAAGATGGAGGATACCAAATGTTTGGTGCTGGCAACACTGCTTGATCCTCGGTACAAGGGTCATGTATTTGCAGGGGACACACTAAGCAAGGCAAAAACTTGGCTGCGAGAAGAGTACGCGCAACAAAAAAGAGCCACCAGTGGAGACGGAGGACCAGAACCAAAACGGACCAGGACAAGGCTAGAAGAGGAGAAGGAGGAACCCAATCCCTCTGGTCTTCTGGAGAAAATGTATGCAAACATTTTGGGGTCTCATGGAACTCTTGCTGAAGAGAGTGACGAGCACTTCATTGATGAGGAGTTGGAAAAGTACCTCCGAGAGCCACTGATAGACAGACGGACTGGTCTGCCACTGGAATGGTGGAAACAAAATGCATCCCGCCTGTGCCACCTTGCACCACTGGCAAGAAAATTTCTCTGTCCACCTGCCTCTTCTGTTCCCAGTGAAAGAGTATTCAGCGAGATTGGGATCATCTATGACAAGAAGAGGAGCAGGCTCACTGGAGAAAATGCAGAGAGACTGTGTTTCCTGAACTACAATCTGAAGCTCTTAAACTGGGAGTACTGAGAAAACATTTAAGTGATAGATGTGGTGAAGAAGAAGAGAATCAGGGAATGGAACTGAAGCACAAAGCCTAAAACTAAAGAAAATTTGCACTTTTGTATTGTTTACAAACTTACCTCAGTAATGGCCATTATCTATTGCTGTTGATTTCTTTCAAAAGTTTTACCTCACCTGTTTTTGTGTATTTTTAGGATACATATAGTTGTTTATCTTAATCTTTATCTTTATCGTACTTCTGTTGTTTAATAAATGGTTAATTTAAGAAATTTTCTGTATCCGTTCTTTCTTATTTAACTAAACTGTTAAATTTTATGAAATGGAAAAAAAAATAAAAAATCGGCCTAAAATATCGGCCGTAAAAATCGGCATCATATATCGGCCATCGGCCGCCCCAAATTCTAAATATCGGCATCGGCCAGTGAAAAACCCATATCGGTCGACCTCTAATATCTATACTCTACTGGATACGTGTCTGATATGGATAAAGAGCGGGACCCCCATGTGGTTTTAATTTTTTTATGGTACAGTATATATTGTTTATAAAAAAAAATGTAAGCCCCCATCCAAATTCCATACTAGACGCTTATCCAGGCATGCATTCTGGCTGGCCAGGAAAGGGGAGTAGTGAGTGTGTGCCCACCCAATACCCAAACCATACCAGGTCATATACCCTTGCTCCCCCTCTTCAAGGCACCATATGCTATGTTGATAAGGACAAGGACCTCATCCCCACATCTCTGGAACATTGGGTGTTGAGGAGGGCTTATTGGAACCTTTGAGCGCCCCTTAAAAGTAAGGGGGCTCCCAGATATTTACCCCTTCCAACTACATGCATGAGTAACCCTTATTATACTTGCTATACACATATAGATTTCTGTTCTAAATTGTTCATTTAAAAACTTTCAAAAGAGCAGGATGGAAATTATTTCTTGAATGAACAATTTTCGAACTCTGTATATGGTTTTCTTTTAGGAATTACATGTGCTCTAAAATTGAATGTTAAAAGAAAGTGAAATTTTGGAACAACATTCGTCCATTCATCAGATGTACAAAGAATTTTTGTACAAATATCCGTATGAATATTCTCATTCGGAGTCCTACTGTGTATGGCCAGCATTACTCACTCACAAAAGAAAGGAAAATAGTAAAATAAGTCACCCACTCCTTAGAAACAGTAATTTATTAAAAAAAAAATAAAAAAAAAATATATATATATATATATATATAGGGCTCATTGCTCATTGTGATTGACGCTACATCACTGGACAAAGTGATTGACGTTGGATTTACATTGTGGTGCTAATGACTTCAGTAAAATGTATCAAAAGCTCTACCTTCCCTATTCTATACAACAAACAGATATTTTGGCTATAGATATACTTTAAAGTATAACTAAAGACAAAACCTTTTCTTTCGTTTTGGATAGTGTGGAGATGGATTAGAACACCTGTGAGTTTTTATTGCTGTCTGTGCCCCCATTAGGGAGATTCATCCTCTCTTTTTCTCCTGTTTACCATTATCATTGAAAGTAAAAGAAAACCTGAATTTTGGGTTGTCCCCAGAAAAGTAATAAAGGGGAAATCTTCCAATGGAGACACTGGTTCTGGGGACCTGGGGGTTCTCTTAATTTACAGGGATTTCCTCTCACTTCCTGTTTTGGTTATGGGCCAGGAAGTGAAGGGAAATCTCCAACGGGGCACAGATGGCAAAAAATAAAAATACAGGGGTTATAACCCTCCCTCACTCTATCCAAAATGAGAAGAAAAAATGTTTTTTGCCTATAGTTCTACTTTAAAGCTACACTCCAGGCAAACTGCTACATACAAAAAAGAAATACATATATGGAACCTTTTTTCCTGCCAAAGGATATGTATTTCTGTCTATTTAGTCCTATGATTTTCTGCCTATACAGTAGTGAGATTTATATATCTCCCACATTTGTACACACCTCCCACAGCCCTGCTCTTTGCACAGACTACATACCGCACAGTCACAGTGATAACGTCACTGCTACCGGTAATATCCGGGTTTGCAAAGGCATTTAGTGAGCACAACATTGATTTTTATCCTCTGCGCCTACTGAGAAATATATTTAAATGAATGTTTTTATGCCCAGAGCTCAGCTTTAAAGAAAAATTCCAGGCAATGTATATTTTGAAATATTTACTTTGGTCCTGCATTGAACAATGTAACTATGTACAGTGGGAATAGAAAATAATTACCCCCCTTTAAAATAGTCACATTTTGTTGCAATGCAGCCTGAAATGAAGACAGACACAGGTTTGGTTTTAGCCAGCTGTATTTACTCATTAAAGTAGTCAATGGCAAGACATGACAATAGTCCAAAGTACACAGCAAAAATGAAGGATAAAAAGGTGAATGTCCTTGTATGGCTTAGTCAGAGCCCAGACTTAAACCCCATTGAAAAACTGTGGAATGACTTGAAGACTGCAGTCCACAAACGGTCACCATCAAATTTAAAGCGGAGGTCCACCCTAAAAAAATGTATTACATAAAAATGCTCCAAAAAATAAAAACAATGTAAAAAAATAAATGTTTTTACTTACCAGAAATGGCGGTTGCTAGGCAGATCTTCCTAATCTGCCTCTTCCTAGTCCGCGGCTGGTCTTCATTCTTGTCCTCCTCGCGTTGTCTGCTGGGGAATGGGGCGCGCTGTCTTCTGGGAACTGTGTGTATCCCTGAGAACAGCCGCCCATTCAGAAAATGCCGCGCGGCTCGCACATGCGCAGTAGGAATGTGAGGATGGCAGCGCCGGGACCTGCCATGATCGAGGGATCGGCCCTCGGGGGGCCGACATTGCGGGTGCCTAGGACAGGTAAGTGTCCTTATTAAAAGTCAGCAGCTACAGTGTTTGTAGCTGCTGACTTTAAAAAAAAAAAAATTGCGGCTGGAACACCGCTTTGATTGAACTTGAGCAGCTCTGCAAAAAAGATTGGGCAAATATTGCAAAGTCTAGATGTGCAAAGTTAGTAGAGACATATCCCAACAGACTAAAGGCTATAATTAAAGCAAAAGGTGGTTCAACCAAATACGGTACTGACAAAAGGGGCTGATCCTTTTTCCAACTCAGTGATTCTGTTTTTGGATTTTTTTTTTCTGACATGTTGGTGTTATATTTTTCACTTGGATCTTATAGGTTACACTGAGTAAATACAGCTGGATAAAACAAAAAACTGTCTGTCTTCATTTCAGACTGCAAAGCAATAAAATTTGATTATTTTAATGGGGTGATTCTTTTCTATACCCACTGTATATGACATACCCAGTTGATGCCCCTAGAAGTTGGAAATCGCTGAACTAGGCACTAATACTCCAGTCATCTCCACTTGCTTCCGGGTCCCGTGCTAAGAGGCCAGCCTGATGCATTGTGAACACAGGAGGTCAGCCGCTCAGCGCAGGCATGTGGAAGCAAGTGGAGGTCACTGAAGTAGCAGTGATTTCCAGTTTCCAGGGCATTGGTCAGGTATGGTATATACACAGCTACAATGGTCCAAGCTGGAACAATGCAATTATCTAAAAATATACCATGTTTGGAGTTCATCTTTAAAGCAGTTGCAAACCGCTGCACTTTCTTTTTTTCTTACCTGCATTGCATTACTTTTTTTTTTCTTACCTGCATTGCATTGCATTGCATACTAGCACATTATGTGAAACTTACCTCAAAACGAAGCCTTCCAGCGATGCAATGTCATCGCTGGAGATGGCATCCATCTTTACCCTGTCTTCCTTCCAGGTTCGCAGACTCCGGCTCTGTGACTGGCCAGAGACACAATGATGTCACTCCCGTGTATGCGCGTGGGAGCTGACGGTCACGGCACAGGGCTCTGAAGAAACAGCACGGGCAGCGAATGCGACAGTGATTTCACTGGCTGCATGTATAGTAAATACCTCCTAAACAGTGCATGTTTAGGAGATATTTACACTACCTATAGATAAGACTTATTATAGGCTTACCTATAGGTAAACCTTAAAGATGGAAGTTTACTTCCTCTTTAAACATCCACCCTTGCATATAAAACCTAACCTTCAACCTAAATTAAACCAAAACCCCTAATCCCTAATACTACCCCTAATCCCTAATACTACCTCTAATCCCTAATACTACCACTAAATCCATCCTAGAGTGCTTCCAGCAACAGACTTGATGACCAAATGTGAAAAGCCCTACATACATAGATCTTTTCCATTAGTGATGTTTTGTTCCCTGGTAAAGGTATAATATGGATCTCAGCCTATCTACTACATTTTACACATATAATGACACTTACACACTGTATAATTATGGTGTAGGGTGAGTATTTATCATAATGGTTATTGAACCTTTACACAACTATGTATATTCTAGCACCACATTTCAAAGGAATTGCATCACTGTGGTTTGTTTGCGAAGTCTCTTTACATTACTTGTAATCTCCATAGATTCTTTCATTTTCCAATGATTCAACATTCTGTGCCGTTTATCTGGCCCTGTCAACTCTTGACGAGCCCCTAAAGAAGAGGGAGGTTGGGAGAGGCAGTGCAGTGTGCAGGAACTGGGAGTCCTGTGTGTGTGACTTTTCTTAGGTGAAACACTGCTACAAAAATAGAGTTTTATCAAACTGAAAATAGCACTGCTATGGACGGATATTTGTTCTACATGCCGTTTTACGCAAGTTCACTGTACGATCTTTGCGATAAGGGCAAACCTGGGAGTCTGTCTGTCCATCTTTGTTGCCTTTGGGTGTTCTTTTTTTCTTTTATTTCACTTAAGGAAATCTAAAGCTAATAAAAGAATGACTTGGTCAAAAGTGGACTCTATACACACCATTGAGGAAGCCAAGGCCACTGCAACAGATAATAGCATTCAGTTTCAAACTCAATGGATCATATTGGAATGCTCAAACACCTATAAGTCTCTCCTGGAAAAAATAGGCAAGTATATAGGTAGTTTACAAAAAACACACCCAACTTATAACCCGTATATTAACCACTTGACCCCCGATTCTGACATTTCTCACATACATGTGAAAATCTATTTTTTTTGTTAGAAAACTACTTAAAACCACAAAACATTACATATTTTTTTAAACAGAAGCTCTGGAGAATAAAATGGTTGTCATTGCAATTTTTTTTATGTTGCACGATATTTGCACAGTGGTTTACCAAACATACATTTTCAGGAAAAAAATTTTTTTATTGGATTTTAGTACACACAAACACAATATAATACCAAATTTTTGAATACAATATAAAAGGTGATGTTACGATGAGTAAATACATAGCTAACATGTCACGCTTTAAAATTGCATACACCCGTGGAACTTCAACAAACTACAATACCTAAAAATCTCCATAGGTGATACTTTGAAAGCCTTTACAGGTTTCCGGTTTAAAGTTACAGAGGTCTGGCATTGGAATTATTGCTCTCACTCTGATGTTTGTGGTAAAACCGCACATGTGTGGTGCGATCGCTGTTTACATATGCATGCGGGACCTACGTGTGTATTCACCTTTGCATGTGAACACAGTGGGAGGGGCACTTACATTATTTTTTTTAATTATTATTTATTTAATTTTATTTATTAATTGTACCTTTTTTTTTATCAACTTTATTGCTATCACAAGGGATGAACAACATCCCTTGTGATAGCATGGGCTGTGACAGTTTTTTTTTATGGACAGATCTAGGGTCTTTTGGACCCCATATTTCTCCTCTGGCCTCCAAAGCAACGATCAAACTGAGATCAGTTTGATCAGATGCTTTACAAGCTGGTAACGGCTTGTAAACAAATAAAGCAAAACCGGAAGTGACTAAATTCTCATCGCTTAGGGTTTCTGGCATCACAAAGGAGGGGAAGGCACCTCCATTCCTTCCACACTTCTCAGTGCACCCAATGCAGCCGATTGGATCAGTCGGATCAGGGAAGTAACATAACTTGCAGCAGTCCATTACTTCACTGTTGGTTGGTTCTGTATAGCGCTATGCCCATTCCAGGGTTCCTTCTGTTACAGAGTGCTCTAGCCTTCTGGAAAACCCACTAACAGGGAAGAAGACCACAGCATTATCTTAAAGGGGGAATTGGTGGATGTGCAGGCCCCCAGCACTCACACAGGGGCCTAGACTCTATTTACTCTCAGTTCTTACTCCCTCTCTATACTACCACTGACTACAACTCACCAGGTTCCACCACACCCTCTCCTTTACCTACCACTAGAAAGGAAATGAAAACTTTAAGAGGGGAAAATCTAAATAACACCATAGATCCAACATGGGCACCAAAAGGGTCCTACATTTTCATAGATCTTTTTTTTTATAATTGGTGATATGCTACAGGCATTGGCAAATTTACTTATGTGGAAACCATGTACCCCCATTTACCACCGAAAACCTATATATTTTTTTCCTCTTTATATGTCTCATTTAAAATGATAAAGATTGTGAAAAAAAAGAATGACTGGACTTGCAGAGTTTATCTGATAAAATGTATGTCTAGATATGCAGATAGTCCTCCACTGATTATTTGGCAATGGTTGCATGAATCTGAAAAGTAGAAACTGATTCTATACTGTTCAGTCTGTTTTGTGACACTATGGGGTTGATTTACTAAAACTGGAGAGTGCAAAATCTGGTGCTCCTGTGCAATGTAGCCAATCAGCTCCTAACTTTAGCTTGTTCAATTAAGCTTTGACCAAAACTAAAAAACTGGAAGCTGATCTGTTTCTATTCGCCCCGAGCCTGGCTAACCTCTTTATGGGGAAATGGGAGGAGGACGTCATCCATGCTGCCGATAGGCCTCAACTAGCCCTATGGGCTAGGTATATTGATGACGTCCTCCTCCTATGGAGAGGATCCAGGGAGTCCCTAGATTCCTTTATGGAGTCCCTCAACATGAACGATAAGGGTATTGAGTTTAAGTATGAAGCAGACCAGAATTCAATACACTTTCTGGACCTCCAGATTAGAGTGGAGGAGGGACATTTCATCACCTCTACGTATTTTAAAACTACGGATAGGAACGCTTTTATACCTCAAGATAGCTGCCACTACCGTTCATGGCTCAATGCTGTTCCCAAAAGTCAATATTTACGCTTAAGGCGCAATTGTACTAAACTCAGTGACTATAGAGAACAGGCTGATATCTTGACTAAGAGATTTCTTGAAAAAGGATATTCCGCCAGTGATCTTGAACATAGGTTTTTGGAAGTGGAACAACTTGATAGGGAACAACTTTTGGGCGATAAAGTGGCTAATAAAGATGATAAGAATTCCTTTATAATGCCTTTTATCACAGGCTTTTCCAACCAGCATTATTTGGTGAAAAAATTGATTTATAGACACTGGCACATTATTAAGGATGATGTGGTATTAGGACCTATATTACCTGATCAACCGCAGGTGGTATTCAGGGGTGCACCATCTTTGAGAGACTCACTGACCCCAAATGTATGTGACCCCCCCGTTAACAAACCTATGTTTTTTCAAAACTTGGTGGGGTATCATAAGTGTAAAAAATGTGCTGTTTGCAACATTAACCATATCAAGGAACGAAAAACCCTTAATTTCGTTTCCAATAGTACTTCTCAACAGTTTGAAATTAAAACTTTTATCACGTGTTCGACTACTCATGTAGTGTACCTCCTTACTTGCCCTTGCGGGTTACAGTATATAGGAAGGACTATTCGGGCCTTCCATATTAGGCTCAATGAACATATTGTAAACATCAGAAGAGGGTTCAAGTGGCATTCTGTTTCCAGACACTATAGGGATGTTCATAACAGGGACTCCACTGGGACATCCTTTGTGGCTATAGACAGGTTGAAGAGCCATTGGAGGGGGGGCCCTAAAAGGAGAGCGATATCCAAACTCGAAATGAGTTGGATATATAAGGTAAAATGCCTTAGACCTTTGGGGTTGAATGTGGACATTGAGATCAATGCATTTATAGACAATTCTTGAACATCTTAGTCTCCTCCCACACCCCTCTCTATAATATTCCTGCTATTAGTTTTCAGCGTTTAATTTTAATTATATGTTTTTATTTTTTATTTATATAATTTTTGTCTTTGATTTATAAAGGTAGTTTGTTTTGGTACTCATTACCGTATCATTCATACAATTCAATTTTAAATAAATCCTTTTTGGTGGTAGGGTCAGTACTCTTTAACTGGGGTACCTTCCTTGGTTGTCTTTTAAGATACTCCTCGGAAAAATTATTTTTCTCATATCTGATTGTGAGTCATATAGGGTATTTAGTTTTTACAAATTAATGGTATTTACATTACATTAGTCTAAGCATGGTACTTGGATCATCTAAGCATCAATATGGTTCTGGCTTTGTAATTCTAAATGGTTATGCGGATTTTATGTAAATGTGGTGTATTCATTATTCCCGTTTTTGAGACATAGCATTATCATTCTAGAATGCAGCCAGCAGCTTTTTGGTAACCTTCCATTATTAGTGCATATTCATTTGATTTGCGCTATGTAGCGTTTTTTAAGATCTATTTAAATAAATATACCTAGCTTCAGATGCAAGTCTAAGTGTCACCTACGTCCTCACACATGTGGGGGAGGTGCTTTCACTGTAGACGAAGGATGGGGAGTTTTATCTCCCCTCCCCTTGTATTGCGGGAGTGGTATAGGATGTCTATCATGACTCTATCGTCATGGTTTATTGATATTAAAGTGAGGCGTGGATGCGCCTCGTGACTTCACCGTCAGTGTTGTTGATACGAAGACGAGGCGTGGATGCGCCTCACATGTATTTATTGAGTGACGTTTCAGTGCGTCGCCCGTGCCCTTTGAGAACGTTTGGATTAAACGAAACTAGTCAGGGCGGTGCTGCGCACTAAACGTCACTACTACGTGACCCCGCTAGCACGGGCGAACGCAATCTTTATGCCGGCAATTTTAAATTATTTTATATTTTATGTACTATTTTGTATACTCCTTCAACAAGGAATACATTTCAATGTGAGGTAATACACTACTGGAGTCCCCTTTTTTCCTTTTTTCCATGCACTTGTATCCTACTCGGAAGTTTGCACTACGCCGCTTGGAGCGACGGATCTCAGTGGCTTGAGTGGATGAGACAGCACAGTGCGTGCTAGGAGCCAGTACCGGGATTTCGGATTGGGGACATCTTTCTGACTCCTGGGATTAACATCTTTGCCCCCGCAGAGGGTGATATCTGCAGGCCCATTAGACCTTGCCATAGTGGAGGTCCAACATCTCTGGTAAAGTACCCATCTCCTAATTATACTCACCGTGGTGGATGCGGCTCCTCTTTGGCGTTTATGGACTTTCTTTGGGCATTTTTCCACTTCAACACTACTGAGGGTTTTTCATTTTTTCCTTGGAGAATCAATATAATTAGTGGACAATCTTTATTCCCTTCCTGTATTATTGTGTTGGGAATTTTTTCATAGGACTTTTCTCATCACACCAATACATGTTTTTATGTATGCTATGGCTATAATTCAGTAGGATTAACACAGCGGGTGCTAATTAATTTTTTATCACAACAATTTATTTGCAGTGTTGTTTTGCATAAGTTATCACCGTGGATATTTATTTGTCTTTAGGTTATGGTTTACACAATATGCACGTTAAAGCTTTCATTAACTTTATACTGGAATTTATCAGTTGAGTTCTATCTCTTTTAGATTGGGCGCGATAATTTTTTATTCTGATCTGTTTCTATGCAGAGCTGCACCAAATTGTGCACGCTCCAGTTTTAGTAAATCAACCCCAGTTGACAAAGTGAACACTGGTAAGTTGCACTTGTGTTCACTTCAAAAACCCAAACCGGTACTACAAAAATGTCTGTATTTTTTTATCTCCTTCACGCATAATTCAGTATTTAACATGAACACAAGTTTACGTTATTTACTAACATTCGCTTTGCAAAGAGAACATCCTGTACTCTTTTAGGTCATGTTCCAATCTCTCGTTTTCTGAGCGTTGCAGGAATACGTGTGCTTCCACAATGTGCACATTACAGTGCCATGCAGTGTCAATGGCACTCCAATGCATCAACCCAATGCACCTCCAGCACACATGCATTGCAGTCTATGGCAACACACAGCGGATCACTACAGGATATTGTGGTGTACTGTGCTGAATAAAATGGTGCATATACTAATTTTTTGGTCTGTTTTGGTGAGTTGGCAATGATCAATGATAGAGTGGGGTAGAGGTCAGGACAGAGGAATATTTTCACTAACAAAAGAGGAATCAGTACAAGTGACATATCCTACTGACTGTAAGTTATGTCCCTTGTGCTGATTTTTCTGTTTATGACATTGGCTGCACTTACCCATTAAAGGTTAAGTGCATATTACACACGATGCACATATTCTAACAAAACACTTTTTAAAAAATAGGCATTTGTAGATTAGCCACTAGAAGGAGCTCTCAGCCACTCAGTGCAATTCCTCTGCCTCTCTAATAACTTCCTGAAGAAATAGAGACTGTTTAACTTGCAAAGTGCACTTAGCTTAGTGATTAAGGGGACGTTGTATTTACTTCAATGATCCAAACTCTTTTTTTTTTTTTTTTTTTTTTTTTTTTACATTTTCTTGGAAATAATTGGATATTCAAAGTAAACATCACTTTTACTTTGTTCACTATGCAAAGTAAACATTTTCTGATTGTTTAGTAAATGAATCATATGGGTTTATGTTATGGAAAAAAAAAACTGTAAACACAACAATTGTGAAGCACTACAAAGTAGGATGCAGAGCCAGTATATGTAATAAGCAAACATGGTTGCCCCGATGTATCTCTACAACTGTATACTATATAAACGTATACGTTTAGCTAAAACAAGTGCAAAGGACTGTATCCTGTTGGGGAGATTTCCCCTCACTTCCTGTCTCAGAGACACAACAATCCCCTTTCTTTCTGTTGTCATTGGAATAAGTGTCTCCATTGGAGGATTTCTCCTGTTCTGATGACAACTCCAAAATATTGATTTTCCCATCACTTTCTGTCTCAGTGACAATGGTCACTGGGACTAATAGAAGGATGGGTTTCCCCAGTGGTAACACAGTCAGCAATAAAAACTTGACAGGTTCTAACTCTGACCTTATCCATCCCAAACCCAAAAATTGCTTTGAATTCACTCTAACCAGTTGCCGCCTGGCCACGGAACATTTACTGCAGCAGGGTGGCAGGGGCAGGTTGGATCACGTACATGTATGTCACCACCAGGTTTAGCAGATTGCGGCTTCTGCTTTGAGCAGCTGGTTTATCACATGATTGCCATGTGATCACATGATCACAATATAATCACAACTGTATAAATGAGTTTCATTCATAACAGCTGTGCTTAATATTGTAATGCTGTGATTGTCCCACAGCCATCACATGGTACATAGGCCAATCATAGCACCCTGTACCATGTGATAGCAGTGGGTCAATCACAGCACACAATAGAAATCACAGCTTTTATGGATGTAACCCATTCAAGACAGTTCAAAACACAAAACATTGCTGTTACGGTGATTCATTACTGTAACAGTAATCAAAGTATAAAAAAAAATCCCTGATCACCATCCCCAAAGAAGTACAGTGTCACTATGGAGACACTGAACTACTATGATGAAAGTATGAAAGTAGTAAAAAATAAAAAACCCAGTGGTGATCAAATACCATGAAAAGAAAGGTTAATTTGTGTGAAAAAAAATCATATAAATTTCATTTGTGTATAGTGTTGCATGACTGCGCAATTGCCAGTTACAGTAGCACAGTGCTGAATAGCAAAAAATTATCTGGTCATGAAGGGGGTAAAACCTTTCGTAGGTTAAACATTTAAAAACCTGAAGAGAGAAATCTTCCCTTTCTCCTGCATGGCTGAAAACTATTGCTATCATGGTTGCTTCATGGTTAGTACCACTGCTTTATAGCATTACTGTCCTAGATTTAATCCTGCCAGAAAATCCACAAGCACGGGGTCTCCAAAATTTCTTACATTTCCTTGAATTTCACATAAAACCATACTGGTCCTGGAGTATGTATGTCACTCCTGTTGGGACAAGAAAGAGACTCTCAGGGCAAAGTGACAGTGTCAATAAAATGCTGCTCCTGATTAGGGATGAGCTTCGTGTTCGAGTCGAACATACGTTCGACTCGAACATCGGCTGTTCGATCGTTCGACGAAGATCGAACGATTTGGGCCGTTCGCGCCAAATTCGAGTGACGCGAACGGCCCACAATGCACTACGCCATCGCAGTGTCATCCAGGCGCTGTGATTGGCCAAGCATGCACTGTGACCCCGCATGCTTGGCCAACCACAGCGCCGGCAGCGAGGAGAGCAATGATTGGCCACAGGCAGGATGCCTGTGGCCAATTATTGCTGAGGGTGTTTAGTACACGCCCCACACTATAAAAGGCCGCCAGCACGGCGGCCTAGTGTAGTGTGTTCCGGAGCAGGGAAAGACAAGCATAGGCAGGGACAGTGACATTTATTTCTTTCTTGCTTAACCTGGATTCCTTTAGTTTAGGGAAAGAGAAGGATAGGTAGGGAGAGTGTCAGTGTGTTTTACTGTGCGAATCCTTGTTTCTAGGGACAAAGAAGGAAAGTGAGGGGAATTCTCCTTGTGCTATAGTGTGCTTTAAAAAAACATTTTTTCTAGGGACAGAAAACTCTAGGTAGGGAGAGTGTCAGTTTCTTTCACTGTGCGAGTCCTTGTTTCTAGGGACAAAGAAGGAAAGTGAGGGGAATTCTCCTTGTGCTATAGTGTGCTTTAAAAAAACATTTTTTCTAAGGACAGAAAACTCTAGTTAGGGAGAGTGTCAGTTTCTTTCACTGTGCGAGTCCTTGTTTCTAGGGACAAAGAAGGAAAGTGAGGGGAATTCTCCTTGTGCTATAGTGTGCTTTAAAAAAACATTTTTTCTAGGGACAGAAAACTCTAGGTAGGGAGAGTGTCAGTTTCTTTCACTGTGCGAGTCCTTGTTTCTAGGGACAAAGAAGGAAAGTGAGGGGAATTCTCCTTGTGCTATAGTGTGCTTTAAAAAAACATTTTTTCTAGGGACAGAAAACTCTAGGTAGGGAGAGTATCAGTTTCTTTCACTGTGCGAGTCCTTGTTTCTAGGGACAAAGAAGGAAAGTGAGGGGAATTCTCCTTGTGCTATAGTGTGCTTTAAAAAAACATTTTTTCTAGGGACAGAAAACTCTAGGTAGGGAGAGTGTCAGTTTCTTTCACTGTGCGAGTCCTTGTTTCTAGGGACAAAGAAGGAAAGTGAGGGGAATTCTCCTTGTGCTATAGTGTGCTTTAAAAAAACATTTTTTCTAGGGACAGAAAACTCTAGGTAGGGAGAGTGTCAGTTTCTTTCACTGTGCGAGTCCTTGTTTCTAGGGACAAAGAAGGAAAGTGAGGGGAATTCTCCTTGTGCTATAGTGTGCTTTAAAAAAACATTTTTTCTAGGGACAGAAAACTCTAGGTAGGGAGAGTGTCAGTTTCTTTCACTGTGCGAGTCCTTGTTTCTAGGGACAAAGAAGGAAAGTGAGGGGAATTCTCCTTGTGCTATAGTGTGCTTTAAAAAAACATTTTTTCTAGGGACAGAAAACTCTAGGTAGGGAGAGTGTCAGTTTCTTTCACTGTGCGAGTCCTTGTTTCTAGGGACAAAGAAGGAAAGTGAGGGGAATTCTCCTTGTGCTATAGTGTGCTTTAAAAAAACATTTTTTCTAGGGACAGAAAACTCTAGGTAGGGAGAGTGTCAGTTTCTTTCACTGTGCGAGTCCTTGTTTCTAGGGACAAAGAAGGAAAGTGAGGGGAATTCTCCTTGTGCTATAGTGTGCTTTTAAAAAAAAACATTTTTTCTAGGGACAGAAAACTCTAGGTAGGGAGAGTGTCAGTTTCTTTCACTGTGCGAGTCCTTGTTTCTAGGGACAAAGAAGGAAAGTGAGGGGAATTCTCCTTGTGCTATAGTGTGCTTTAAAAAAACATTTTTTCTAGGGACAGAAAACTCTAGGTAGGGAGAGTGTCAGTTTCTTTCACTGTGCGAGTCCTTGTTTCTAGGGACAAAGAAGGAAAGTGAGGGGAATTCTCCTTGTGCTATAGTGTGCTTTAAAAAAACATTTTTTCTAGGGTCAGAAAACTCTAGGTAGGGAGAGTGTCAGTTTCTTTCACTGTGCGAGTCCTTGTTTCTAGGGACAAAGAAGGAAAGTGAGGGGAATTCTCCTTGTGCTATAGTGTGCTTTAAAAAAACATTTTTTCTAGGGACAGAAAACTCTAGGTAGGGAGAGTGTCAGTTTCTTTCACTGTGCGAATCCTTGTTTCTAGGGACAAAGAAGGGTAAAGTGAGGGGAATTCTCCTTGTGCTATAGTGTGCTTTAAAAAAAAATTTTTTCTAGGGACAGAAAACTCTAGGTAGGGAGAGTGTCAGTTTCTTTCACTGTGCGAGTCCTTGTTTCTAGGGACAAAGAAGGAAAGTGAGGGGAATTCTCCTTGTGCTATAGTGTGCTTTAAAAAAACATTTTTTCTAGGGACAGAAAACTCTAGGTAGGGAGAGTGTCAGTTTCTTTCACTGTGCGAGTCCTCGTTTCTAGGGACAAAGAAGGAAAGTGAGGGGAATTCTCCTTGTGCTATAGTGTGCTTTAAAAAAACATTTTTTCTAGGGACAGAAAACTCTAGGTAGGGAGAGTGTCAGTTTCTTTCACTGTGCGAGTCCTTGTTTCTAGGGACAAAGAAGGAAAGTGAGGGGAATTCTCCTTGTGCTATAGTGTGCTTTAAAAAAACATTTTTTTCTAGGGACAGAAAACTCTAGGTAGGGAGAGTGTCAGTTTCTTTCACTGTGCGAGTCCTTGTTTCTAGGGACAAAGAAGGAAAGTGAGGGGAATTCTCCTTGTGCTATAGTGTGCTTTAAAAAAACATTTTTTCTAGGGACAGAAAACTCTAGGTAGGGAGAGTGTCAGTTTCTTTCACTGTGCGAGTCCTTGTTTCTAGGGACAAAGAAGGAAAGTGAGGGGAATTCTCCTTGTGCTATAGTGTGCTTAAAAAAACATTTTTTCTAGGGACAGAAAACTCTAGGTAGGGAGAGTGTCAGTTTCTTTCACTGTGCGAGTCCTTGTTTCTAGGGACAAAGAAGGAAAGTGAGGGGAATTCTCCTTGTGCTATAGTGTGCTTTAAAAAAACATTTTTTCTAGGGACAGAAAACTCTAGGTAGGGAGAGTGTCAGTTTCTTTCACTGTGCGAGTCCTTGTTTCTAGGGACAAAGAAGGAAAGTGAGGGGAATTCTCCTTGTGCTATAGTGTGCTTTAAAAAAACATTTTTTCTAGGGACAGAAAACTCTAGGTAGGGAGAGTGTCAGTTTCTTTCACTGTGCGAGTCCTTGTTTCTAGGGACAAAGAAGGAAAGTGAGGGGAATTCTCCTTGTGCTATAGTGTGCTTTAAAAAAACATTTTTTCTAGGGACAGAAAACTCTAGGTAGGGAGAGTGTCAGTTTCTTTCACTGTGCGAGTCCTTGTTTCTAGGGACAAAGAAGGAAAGTGAGGGGAATTCTCCTTGTGCTATAGTGTGCTTTAAAAAAACATTTTTTTCTAGGGACAGAAAACTCTAGGTAGGGAGAGTGTCAGTTTCTTTCACTGTGCGAGTCCTTGTTTCTAGGGACAAAGAAGGAAAGTGAGGGGAATTCTCCTTGTACTATAGTGTGCTTTAAAAAAACATTTTTTCTAGGGACAGAAAACTCTAGGTAGGGAGAGTGTCAGTTTCTTTCACTGTGCGAGTCCTTGTTTCTAGGGACAAAGAAGGAAAGTGAGGGGAATTCTCCTTGTGCTATAGTGTGCTTAAAAAAACATTTTTTCTAGGGACAGAAAACTCTAGGTAGGGAGAGTGTCAGTTTCTTTCACTGTGCGAGTCCTTGTTTCTAGGGACAAAGAAGGAAAGTGAGGGGAATTCTCCTTGTGCTATAGTGTGCTTTAAAAAAACATTTTTTCTAGGGACAGAAAACTCTAGGTAGGGAGAGTGTCAGTTTCTTTCACTGTGCGAGTCCTTGTTTCTAGGGACAAAGAAGGAAAGTGAGGGGAATTCTCCTTGTGCTATAGTGTGCTTTAAAAAAACATTTTTTCTAGGGACAGAAAACTCTAGGTAGGGAGAGTGTCAGTTTCTTTCACTGTGCGAGTCCTTGTTTCTAGGGACAAAGAAGGAAAGTGAGGGGAATTCTCCTTGTGCTATAGTGTGCTTTAAAAAAACATTTTTTCTAGGGACAGAAAACTCTAGGTAGGGAGAGTGTCAGTTTCTTTCACTGTGCGAGTCCTTGTTTCTAGGGACAAAGAAGGAAAGTGAGGGGAATTCTCCTTGTGCTATAGTGTGCTTTAAAAAAACATTTTTTTCTAGGGACAGAAAACTCTAGGTAGGGAGAGTGTCAGTTTCTTTCACTGTGCGAGTCCTTGTTTCTAGGGACAAAGAAGGAAAGTGAGGGGAATTCTCCTTGTGCTATAGTGTGCTTTAAAAAAACATTTTTTCTAGGGTCAGAAAACTCTAGGTAGGGAGAGTGTCAGTTTCTTTCACTGTGCGAGTCCTTGTTTCTAGGGACAAAGAAGGAAAGTGAGGGGAATTCTCCTTGTGCTATAGTGTGCTTTAAAAAAACATTTTTTCTAGGGACAGAAAACTCTAGGTAGGGAGAGTGTCAGTTTCTTTCACTGTGCGAGTCCTTGTTTCTAGGGACAAAGAAGGAAAGTGAGGGGAATTCTCCTTGTGCTATAGTGTGCTTTAAAAAAACATTTTTTCTAGGGACAGAAAAATCTAGGTAGGGAGAGTGTCAGTTTCTTTCACTGTGCGAGTCCTTGTTTCTAGGGACAAAGAAGGAAAGTGAGGGGAATTCTCCTTGTGCTATAGTGTGCTTCCAAAAAACATTTTTTCTAGGGACAGAAAACTCTAGGTAGGGAGAGTGTCAGTTTCTTTCACTGTGCGAGTCCTTGTTTCTAGGGACAAAGAAGGAAAGTGAGGGGAATTCTCCTTGTGCTATAGTGTGCTTTAAAAAAACATTTTTTCTAGGGACAGAAAACTCTAGGTAGGGAGAGTGTCAGTTTCTTTCACTGTGCGAGTCCTTGTTTCTAGGGACAAAGAAGGAAAGTGAGGGGAATTCTCCTTGTGCTATAGTGTGCTTTAAAAAAACATTTTTTCTAGGGACAGAAAACTCTAGGTAGGGAGAGTGTCAGTTTCTTTCACTGTGCGAGTCCTTGTTTCTAGGGACAAAGAAGGAAAGTGAGGGGAATTCTCCTTGTGCTATAGTGTGCTTTAAAAAAACATTTTTTCTAGGGACAGAAAACTCTAGGTAGGGAGAGTGTCAGTTTCTTTCACTGTGCGAGTCCTTGTTTCTAGGGACAAAGAAGGAAAGTGAGGGGAATTCTCCTTGTGCTATAGTGTGCTTTAAAAAAATATTTTTTCTAGGGACAGAAAACTCTAGGTAGGGAGAGTGTCAGTTTCTTTCACTGTGCGAGTCCTTGTTTCTAGGGACAAAGAAGGAAAGTGAGGGGAATTCTCCTTGTGCTATAGTGTGCTTTAAAAAAACATTTTTTCTAGGGACAGAAAACTCTAGGTAGGGAGAGTGTCAGTTTCTTTCACTGTGCGAGTCCTTGTTTCTAGGGACAAAGAAGGAAAGTGAGGGGAATTCTCCTTGTGCTATAGTGTGCTTAAAAAAACATTTTTTCTAGGGACAGAAAACTCTAGGTAGGGAGAGTGTCAGTTTCTTTCACTGTGCGAGTCCTTGTTTCTAGGGACAAAGAAGGAAAGTGAGGGGAATTCTCCTTGTGCTATAGTGTGCTTTAAAAAAACATTTTTTCTAGGGACAGAAAACTCTAGGTAGGGAGAGTGTCAGTTTCTTTCACTGTGCGAGTCCTTGTTTCTAGGGACAAAGAAGGAAAGTGAGGGGAATTCTCCTTGTGCTATAGTGTGCTTTAAAAAAACATTTTTTCTAGGGACAGAAAACTCTAGGTAGGGAGAGTGTCAGTTTCTTTCACTGTGCGAGTCCTTGTTTCTAGGGACAAAGAAGGAAAGTGAGGGGAATTCTCCTTGTGCTATAGTGTGCTTTAAAAAAACATTTTTTCTAGGGACAGAAAACTCTAGGTAGGGAGAGTGTCAGTTTCTTTCACTGTGCGAGTCCTTGTTTCTAGGGACAAAGAAGGAAAGTGAGGGGAATTCTCCTTGTGCTATAGTGTGCTTTAAAAAAACATTTTTTTCTAGGGACAGAAAACTCTAGGTAGGGAGAGTGTCAGTTTCTTTCACTGTGCGAGTCCTTGTTTCTAGGGACAAAGAAGGAAAGTGAGGGGAATTCTCCTTGTGCTATAGTGTGCTTTAAAAAAACATTTTTTCTAGGGACAGAAAACTCTAGGTAGGGAGAGTGTCAGTTTCTTTCACTGTGCGAGTCCTTGTTTCTAGGGACAAAGAAGGAAAGTGAGGGGAATTCTCCTTGTGCTATAGTGTGCTTAAAAAAACATTTTTTCTAGGGACAGAAAACTCTAGGTAGGGAGAGTGTCAGTTTCTTTCACTGTGCGAGTCCTTGTTTCTAGGGACAAAGAAGGAAAGTGAGGGGAATTCTCCTTGTGCTATAGTGTGCTTTAAAAAAACATTTTTTCTAGGGACAGAAAACTCTAGGTAGGGAGAGTGTCAGTTTCTTTCACTGTGCGAGTCCTTGTTTCTAGGGACAAAGAAGGAAAGTGAGGGGAATTCTCCTTGTGCTATAGTGTGCTTTAAAAAAACATTTTTTCTAGGGACAGAAAACTCTAGGTAGGGAGAGTGTCAGTTTCTTTCACTGTGCGAGTCCTTGTTTCTAGGGACAAAGAAGGAAAGTGAGGGGAATTCTCCTTGTGCTATAGTGTGCTTTAAAAAAACATTTTTTCTAGGGACAGAAAACTCTAGGTAGGGAGAGTGTCAGTTTCTTTCACTGTGCGAGTCCTTGTTTCTAGGGACAAAGAAGGAAAGTGAGGGGAATTCTCCTTGTGCTATAGTGTGCTTTAAAAAAACATTTTTTCTAGGGACAGAAAACTCTAGGTAGGGAGAGTGTCAGTTTCTTTCACTGTGCGAGTCCTTGTTTCTAGGGACAAAGAAGGAAAGTGAGGGGAATTCTCCTTGTGCTATAGTGTGCTTTAAAAAAACATTTTTTCTAGGGACAGAAAACTCTAGGTAGGGAGAGTGTCAGTTTCTTTCACTGTGCGAGTCCTTGTTTCTAGGGACAAAGAAGGAAAGTGAGGGGAATTCTCCTTGTGCTATAGTGTGCTTTAAAAAAAACATTTTTTCTAGGGACAGAAAACTCTAGGTAGGGAGAGTGTCAGTTTCTTTCACTGTGCGAGTCCTTGTTTCTAGGGACAAAGAAGGAAAGTGAGGGGAATTCTCCTTGTGCTATAGTGTGCTTTAAAAAAACATTTTTTCTAGGGACAGAAAACTCTAGGTAGGGAGAGTGTCAGTTTCTTTCACTGTGCGAGTCCTTGTTTCTAGGGACAAAGAAGGAAAGTGAGGGGAATTCTCCTTGTGCTATAGTGTGCTTTAAAAAAACATTTTTTCTAGGGTCAGAAAACTCTAGGTAGGGAGAGTGTCAGTTTCTTTCACTGTGCGAATCCTTGTTTCTAGGGACAAAGAAGGGTAAAGTGAGGGGAATTCTCCTTGTGCTATAGTGTGCTTTAAAAAAACATTTTTTCTAGGGACAGAAAACTCTAGGTAGGGAGAGTGTCAGTTTCTTTCACTGTGCGAGTCCTTGTTTCTAGGGACAAAGAAGGAAAGTGAGGGGAATTCTCCTTGTGCTATAGTGTGCTTTAAAAAAACATTTTTTCTAGGGACAGAAAACTCTAGGTAGGGAGAGTGTCAGTTTCTTTCACTGTGCGAGTCCTTGTTTCTAGGGACAAAGAAGGAAAGTGAGGGGAATTCTCCTTGTGCTATAGTGTGCTTAAAAAAACATTTTTTCTAGGGACAGAAAACTCTAGGTAGGGAGAGTGTCAGTTTCTTTCACTGTGCGAGTCCTTGTTTCTAGGGACAAAGAAGGAAAGTGAGGGGAATTCTCCTTGTGCTATAGTGTGCTTTAAAAAAACATTTTTTCTAGGGACAGAAAACTCTAGGTAGGGAGAGTGTCAGTTTCTTTCACTGTGCGAGTCCTTGTTTCTAGGGACAAAGAAGGAAAGTGAGGGGAATTCTCCTTGTGCTATAGTGTGCTTTAAAAAAACATTTTTTCTAGGGACAGAAAACTCTAGGTAGGGAGAGTGTCAGTTTCTTTCACTGTGCGAGTCCTTGTTTCTAGGGACAAAGAAGGAAAGTGAGGGGAATTCTCCTTGTGCTATAGTGTGCTTTAAAAAAACATTTTTTCTAGGGACAGAAAACTCTAGGTAGGGAGAGTGTCAGTTTCTTTCACTGTGCGAGTCCTTGTTTCTAGGGACAAAGAAGGAAAGTGAGGGGAATTCTCCTTGTGCTATAGTGTGCTTTAAAAAAACATTTTTTCTAGGGACAGAAAACTCTAGGTAGGGAGAGTGTCAGTTTCTTTCACTGTGCGAGTCCTTGTTTCTAGGGACAAAGAAGGAAAGTGAGGGGAATTCTCCTTGTGCTATAGTGTGCTTTAAAAAAAACATTTTTTCTAGGGACAGAAAACTCTAGGTAGGGAGAGTGTCAGTTTCTTTCACTGTGCGAGTCCTTGTTTCTAGGGACAAAGAAGGAAAGTGAGGGGAATTCTCCTTGTGCTATAGTGTGCTTTAAAAAAACATTTTTTCTAGGGACAGAAAACTCTAGGTAGGGAGAGTGTCAGTTTCTTTCACTGTGCGAGTCCTTGTTTCTAGGGACAAAGAAGGAAAGTGAGGGGAATTCTCCTTGTGCTATAGTGTGCTTTAAAAAAACATTTTTTCTAGGGTCAGAAAACTCTAGGTAGGGAGAGTGTCAGTTTCTTTCACTGTGCGAATCCTTGTTTCTAGGGACAAAGAAGGGTAAAGTGAGGGGAATTCTCCTTGTGCTATAGTGTGCTTTAAAAAAACATTTTTTCTAGGGACAGAAAACTCTAGGTAGGGAGAGTGTCAGTTTCTTTCACTGTGCGAGTCCTTGTTTCTAGGGACAAAGAAGGAAAGTGAGGGGAATTCTCCTTGTGCTATAGTGTGCTTTAAAAAAACATTTTTTCTAGGGACAGAAAACTCTAGGTAGGGAGAGTGTCAGTTTCTTTCACTGTGCGAGTCCTTGTTTCTAGGGACAAAGAAGGAAAGTGAGGGGAATTCTCCTTGTGCTATAGTGTGCTTAAAAAAACATTTTTTCTAGGGACAGAAAACTCTAGGTAGGGAGAGTGTCAGTTTCTTTCACTGTGCGAGTCCTTGTTTCTAGGGACAAAGAAGGAAAGTGAGGGGAATTCTCCTTGTGCTATAGTGTGCTTTAAAAAAACATTTTTTCTAGGGACAGAAAACTCTAGGTAGGGAGAGTGTCAGTTTCTTTCACTGTGCGAGTCCTTGTTTCTAGGGACAAAGAAGGAAAGTGAGGGGAATTCTCCTTGTGCTATAGTGTGCTTTAAAAAAACATTTTTTCTAGGGACAGAAAACTCTAGGTAGGGAGAGTGTCAGTTTCTTTCACTGTGCGAGTCCTTGTTTCTAGGGACAAAGAAGGAAAGTGAGGGGAATTCTCCTTGTGCTATAGTGTGCTTTAAAAAAACATTTTTTCTAGGGACAGAAAACTCTAGGTAGGGAGAGTGTCAGTTTCTTTCACTGTGCGAGTCCTTGTTTCTAGGGACAAAGAAGGAAAGTGAGGGGAATTCTCCTTGTGCTATAGTGTGCTTTAAAAAAACATTTTTTCTAGGGACAGAAAACTCTAGGTAGGGAGAGTGTCAGTTTCTTTCACTGTGCGAGTCCTTGTTTCTAGGGACAAAGAAGGAAAGTGAGGGGAATTCTCCTTGTGCTATAGTGTGCTTTAAAAAAACATTTTTTCTAGGGTCAGAAAACTCTAGGTAGGGAGAGTGTCAGTTTCTTTCACTGTGCGAGTCCTTGTTTCTAGGGACAAAGAAGGAAAGTGAGGGGAATTCTCCTTGTGCTATAGTGTGCTTTAAAAAAACATTTTTTCTAGGGACAGAAAACTCTAGGTAGGGAGAGTGTCAGTTTCTTTCACTGTGCGAGTCCTTGTTTCTAGGGACAAAGAAGGAAAGTGAGGGGAATTCTCCTTGTGCTATAGTGTGCTTTAAAAAAACATTTTTTCTAGGGACAGAAAAATCTAGGTAGGGAGAGTGTCAGTTTCTTTCACTGTGCGAGTCCTTGTTTCTAGGGACAAAGAAGGAAAGTGAGGGGAATTCTCCTTGTGCTATAGTGTGCTTCCAAAAAACATTTTTTCTAGGGACAGAAAACTCTAGGTAGGGAGAGTGTCAGTTTCTTTCACTGTGCGAGTCCTTGTTTCTAGGGACAAAGAAGGAAAGTGAGGGGAATTCTCCTTGTGCTTTAGTGTGCTAAAGCATTCCTCATCAACCATCTTTGAAATCCTTGTTTTTTGGACAGTCAGGGAAATTGTCGTTGTGCTATTCTGTGCAAAAGCAATCATCCTCAACCATATTTAGAAATCCTTAAGTAAAGGGACAGAGAAGGACACCTGAAGGTAGCCCTTATTGCTTTTTTCCCATCTCCCTGCAGGCCATCTATTAGAATGTCTGGAAGGCAAACAAGGAGAGGCAGACAGTCAGGAGGCAATAAAAGAGGGCAAGCAGGCTCTGTGTCTGGGGGCAACAGTGCTGGTCGTGGACGCGGTGCATTGTCATCAGCACATGGCCATGGGACACGCTTGTCCTTCTTTTCGGCAGCTGGACATGTTGAGCCACATCATGCCGAAGACTTGGTAGAGTGGATGACCAAGCCCTCCTCCTCCTCCTCATCCTCTCTCACCCAGGCTCAGGGTACTGGCAAAGCAGCTGCCAAAGCGTCCTCTTCCCTGGTATCAATGTCAGACTCATCATCAGTCACTCCTTCCCTAGACCCACCATGTCCTCCTCCTGAGGAGTCCCCCGAACTGTTTGAGCACAGTGTTGGGTACATGCTCCAGGAGGATGCCCAGCGTTTCGAAGGGTCTGATGATGAAACCCAGCTACAGGAAGGCAGTAGCGTGAGAGCAGACAGAGGGGATGCTCAAGAAGGACACCAATCTGGCAGTCATGTTCCAGCAGCTGCAGCATACTGCCAGATTGGCTCCAGTGATGAGGAGGGAGGGGATGATGAGGTCACTGACTCCACGTGGGTGCCTAATAGGAGAGAGGAGGAGGAGGAGGATGAGGAGGAGGCACATCTCCAACGAGGCAGGATGCCCTTTGGTGTTCAGCGTAAGGGCAGTACACCGACGGAATCACACCGCAGAGCTCCGCCTGTGCAGGGCGCTGCCTCTGCCCGTCATTCAAAAAGTTCCTTGGTGTGGGCCTTTTTTGAGGCTAGTGCATCAGATCGCACAGCTGCTGTTTGCAACATATGTCTCAAGCGTATATCGCGTGGCCAAAACATCAGCCGCTTGGGTACCACATGCCTGACCAGACATATGTTGACCTGCCATGCAGCTCGTTGGCAAGCCTACCTCAAAGACCCACACCAAAGAACAAAGCGGACCTCTCCTTGCACCGCATCAGCTGGTATCTCCAACCCCACTATAACTTCAGTCCTCTCTGAAACATGCACTGAGAGGAATGAAGGTGTAGAATTAGGTGTGTCACAGCCAAGTACTTGCGGCCACTCTGCTAGCAGTACACCGACGTCCGATTCTAGCAGGCAAATTTCCCTGCCCCAGCTGCTGGACCGTCGAAAGAAGTTCACTCCCAGCCATCCACATGCCCAGCGGTTGAATGCTAGCTTGGCTAAATTGCTAGCGCTTCAACTGCTGCCTTTTCAGTTGGTAGACTCGGCCCCCTTCCGTGAGTTTGTGCAATGTGCGGTTCCTCAGTGGCAGGTTCCCAAACGCCACTTTTTCTCACGGAAGGCTATTCCGGCTCTCTACCGGCATGTGGAAGGCAATGTCTTGGCCTCGCTGGACAGGGCGGTCAGCGGTAAGGTGCATATTACCGCTGACTCATGGTCCAGCAGGCATGGACAGGGACGTTACCTTTCTTTCACGGCCCATTGGGTCACTCTTTTGGCAGCTGGGAAGGATGCAGGACAAGGTGCAGTAGTGTTGGAGGTTGTTCCACTGCCACGCCTCCAAAATGCTACTACTGGTTGTGACACACCTCTCTCCTCCACCCCCTCCTCTTCTTCTTCCTCCATGGCCTCTTCCTGTGGTTTGTCCTATGAACCAGCGGTGCTCCGTAGCCGTTCACGGGGCTACGCAAGTACGCAGGCAAAAAGATGCCATGCCGTGCTTGCGCTGGTGTGTTTGGGGGACAGAAGCCACACTGGGGCAGAGGTCCTGTCTGCTCTGCAGGGCCAGGCCGAGAGGTGGTTGACGCCACGCCAGCTTAAGCCAGGAATGGTGGTTTGCGACAATGGCACCAACCTCCTCTCCGCCCTCCGACAGGGACAACTGACCCATGTGCCCTGTGTGGCTCACGTCCTTAACCTGGTGGTGCAGCGGTTCTTGGGCAGGTACCCGGGCTTACAGGATGTCCTGAGGCAGGCCAGGAAAGTCTGTGTGCATTTCCGCAGATCTTATAATGCCAGTGCTCGCCTGGCTGAGCTGCAAAAGGAGTTGAACCTGCCCAAGAACCGCCTTATATGTGACATGCCCACCAGGTGGAACTCAACGTTGGCCATGCTGCAGCAGCTGCACACGCAGCAGAGGGCCATCAATGAGTACCTGTGCGACTACGGCACCAGGACAGGGTCAGGAGAGCTTGGTTTTTTTTCTCCACGCCAGTGGGGCATGATCAGGGATGCATGCACTGTCCTGGCACCATTTGAGGAGGCCACGAGGATGGTGAGCAGTGACAGTGCATGCATCAGTGACACTGTACCTCTTGTCCACCTGTTGGAGCACACGCTGCGTGGAATAATGGACAGGGCACTTGAGGCAGAACAGAGGCAGGAAGAGGAGGACTTCCTTGCCTCTCAAGGCCCCCTTTACCCAGACAGTGTTCCTTCTGTCCCACCCATCGCACAGGAAGAGGAGGAGGAGGAGGAGGATTGTGTCAGCATGGAGGTGGAGGCTGGCACTCAGCATCATCAGCAGCAGTCTTTTAGGGATGATTTACAGTCCCAAGAAACCAGTGGACTTGTACGTGGCTGGGAGGAGGTGGCTGCGGATCATGTCGTCCTTAGTGACCCAGAGGACTCCGGAGCGAATGCCTCAGCAAACCTACGCTGCATGGCCTCCCTGATCCTGCAAAGTCTGCGGAAGGATCCTCGTATTCTTCGGATCAAGGAGAGGGACCATTACTGGCTGGCCACTCTCCTTGATCCACGGTACAAGGGTAAGGTTGCGGACCTTATGTTACCTTCGCAGAGGGAGCAGAGGATGAGACAACTCCGGGAGGCCTTGCAGAAAGGTCTGTGCAACGCGTTCCCAGAGACTGGGAGGTTACAAACTCCTGGTCCTGGACAACGAGTTGCTGAGGCTTCGGCCAGTCAAAGAAGGAGCGGTGGGGAAGGTGGCCGTCTGACCGATGCGTTCAGACAATTCTTTAGTCCGCAGCCCCAAAGTATGATCGGTTCCAGCAACCATCGCCAGCGTCTGATAAACATGGTGCAGGAATATCTAGGGGCAAGGTCAGACTTGGACACCTTCCCCACCGAAAATCCTCTGGCTTACTGGGTCTTGAGGATGGATCACTGGCCAGAGCTTGCACAGTATGCAATTGAGCTACTGGCCTGTCCTGCATCCAGCGTTCTTTCGGAACGCACATTCAGTGCTGCTGGAGGATTTGTCACGGATCACAGGGTGCGCCTGTCCACCGACTCGGTTGATCGACTGACTTTCATCAAGATGAACCAGTCTTGGATCACCACCAGCTACCACACACCTGATGCTGATATAACAGACTAATTGATTTTAACATGTCACATCCCTTCAAGACTGATGCTGATGCTGAGTGCCTGTGCTGTTATGTTGACTGGCTATCCTCCTCCTCCGAGTCCTCAATGATACGATTGATGATGATAGCTTGGAAGATCATTTTTGTTTATGGGTGCCGCCACCAGTGGCTAAGGCCCAATTTTTCAGCCCCTGTTTTACAGGGGCGTGTAATTACAATTTTTTTAGCAATAATTTGCCATAGGGCTCATTGCTGTGCTCCAAGTACAGTATCTGTGAGGGGTTGTAGTGTTGTGCCACCAGTGCCTAAGGCCCAATTTTTCAGCCCCTGTTTAACAGGGGCGTGTCATTACAATTTTTGAAGCAATAGTTTGCAACAGGGCTCATTGCTGTGCTCCAAGTACAGTATCTGTGAGGGGTTGTAGTGTTGTGCCACCAGTGCCTAAGGCCCAATTTTTCAGCCCCTGTTCAACAGGGGCATGCAATTACAATTCTTGATCTAATAATTCACAGCAGGGCCCATTGCTGCACCCACCAAGAGTAACTCTGAGGGCTTACAGTGTTGTGGCAACGCCACCACCACCACCACCACGAAAGGCCCAATTTTTCAGCCCCTGTTCAAAAGGGGCATGTAATTACAATTCTTGATCTAATAATTCACAGCAGGGCCCATTCCTGCACCCACCAAGAGTAACTCTGAGGGCTTACAGTGTTGTGGCACCAGCACCACCATCAAAGGCCCAATTTTTACTACCACTGTTCAACAATTATATGTAATTAAAATTCCTGATATAATAGTTGACAGCAGGGCGTTCCAGCACCAACCAAGAGTAACTGTGAGTGCTTACAGTGTTGTGCCAACACCAACAACTAAGGGGCCTATTTCTGCAGAGTATATACGGCAGGTCCCTACTTTCAAACATCCAACTTACAAACGACTCCTACTTGCAAACGCAAGAAGACAACAGGAAGTGAGAGGAAATCTACCACTAGGAAGGAAAATTCTCTCCTGTAAGAATAAATATGGGAGAAAGGTGTCTCCTCTGTACTGATGCTTTATCAGCAATCCTTGTTTCAAGAAAAACACCACATTTCAAAAACAGTTGTCATTGGGACGGAAAGTGAGGTGAAATGTTCTGAACAGGGGCACAGACAGCAAAACAAATGTTACAGGGGTGATAACCCTTACCTATGTTTTCCAAAAAGTTTAAAAATAGATTTTTGGGCTGGAGCTACACTTCAACAATGTACCTGTTCAAAATTACAAACACATTCTACATAAGAACAAACCTACAGTCCCTGTCTTGTATGCACCGCCTGTATACGGCTGTTCAGAGTATATAGGGCCTTTTTTATTTTATGTGCGGGGTTCCCCTTAATATCCATACAAGACCCAAAGGGGCTGGTAATGGGCTGGGGTAGGGGGGGGGGGGGGTCATGGGGTAGCTATGCCATTTTTCTTAAAGATTTTCATCCATATTACCGGGACCAGACATTACATTAAAGCCGCAAGCAGTTTTAAATGGCTTTTTTTTCCTTTAGAAGTGTCATTTTGTGCAGGGACAGTTCTAAACACGGGAAACACGTGGGACTTCACAGGCATACTTTAGACACCCCCCAGGTACGATATTTAAAGGAATATTTGACTTTTTTTTTTTCACTTTATGCATCATTAAAATGACTGCTCCCGAAAAACGACCGTTTTTAAAACTTCTTTTTGCATTGATACATGTCCCCTGGTGCAGAACCCGGGTTCCCAAACCCTTTTTAGGACAATAACATGCCTAATAGTTGTTATAATTAGCACTTTAGAATTCGAACGTTCGCATCCATTGTATTTAATAGGGTTCTAATGTTCGTACGAACTTTCGGTCCGTTCGCGGGTTCTGGTGCGAACCGAACCCGGGGGTGTTCGGCTCATCACTACTCCTGATCCATGAATGCTCACCTATCCAGCACTCCTCCACTACTCCTTACTCCATTTCTGGTGCTTCTTGGCATGTTGGAGCATGTGACCACCTTCCATAATGCAGTGCTCAGGCATAGTGGCCAATCGCTGGACCCATCACATGACAGAAGTGGTGACCTCACTGCTCTAAGCTCTGACACCAGCTAACACCAGGTATTTTGGTGGTGACAGCAGCAAAGAAAGGAGTGGTGGGAGAATGATGGAGAGAGGACAGTGTATCCTTAAATAATAAGCCCCAGTGGGCCATGGACTGGTTATTCATTTTTTTCCATAGAAGAATCAGTTGTGTAGAGATTTTCCAACATGGCAGAAAGTCTTCCATGTTATGATCTGACATTATCAATCTGCTGTTAACCCTACATGAGTCAATTTGTGTAGTTGATGTTAAATCAAATATTCATATTTATGTTGTATGAAGCAGGTTAAAAGCTCAGTAATATTTTAGTTGTAGGTGGAACCTGGTGGCCCGAGCCAGCCCCTGTATATATGCTGTATATTTATATTGCAACAGCAATATCTCTTCATCATAATTTCTTACTCTCTCCTGGTGCATTCTCAATAATATAAAATAAATAGCAAACTCAACAGGAGAATGGGAAACCCTCATAATGGCTACAGCAGGTGTGCAGACACAACAATTCAAGATAGGAGTTTTCCCTGATACGGTCCCTGTGAGCAAGCTGTCAAATTGTTTAAATCTCCAGTATTAGTTTTTTGGTGGACTTGGTATCACCTCCTCGAAATAAGGTGTTGGCACAGTTCCTAAGGCCTCACGCACACAGACACTTACCAGCTTCTACATCAGCGTTTACTGGTGCAAGCACATATGGGCTTCTCCCCAAATATGAAAGTGGAGCCACATGCAGTCATTCACTTGTATTGATAGCTTATGAGGCATGTTCTGCTCCCCAGGAACCTCAACACAAAGGAACTGGTACATATCTGTTTAAAGAAGGCATGTGCACATATGCAAAAGTGATCCTGAAAGTATTTGAAGATATGTTTTCCAAGACTGATGAAAATGAGCATATACCACTTTGTCACCACTTGTCACTGTAAGAGCATATTATTGGAAGCCTTTGCTATTCGAGAAACTTGTCTTTGGAGAAGCTCATTATTGCAGAAACCTGTTATTGGAGGAGCTTATTACTGGGGCAGACTAATATTGGAGGAGCTCAGTATTGGAGATTGGAGAAGCCTGTTATTGGAGGAACTTGTTATTGGGGAGCCTAATATTGGAGGAGCGTAATATTGGAAGCAGCCTGTTATTGGAGAAGCTCATTATTGGAAAAAGCCTGTTATTGGAGAAGCTTGTTATTGGGGGAGCATAATATTGGAGGAGCGTTATATTGGAAGCAGCCTGTTATTGGAGAAGCTCATTATTGGAAAAGCCTGTTATTGGAGAAGCTTGTTATTGGGGGAGCATACTATTGGAGGAGTTTATTACTGGGGCAGCCTGATATTGGAGGAGCTCATTATTGGAGATGCCTGTTATTGGAGGAGCTTATTACTAGGGCTAGGGCAGCCTAATATTGGAGGAGCTCATTAATGGAGATTGGAGAAGCCTGTTCTTGGAGGAGCTTGTTATTGGGGGAGTCTATTATCGGAGGAGCGTAATATTGGAGCAGTCTGTTATTGAAGAAGCTCATTATTGGAAAAGCCTGTTATTGGAGAACCTTGTTATTGGCGGAGCGTACTATTGGAGGAGTTTATTACTGGGGCAGCCTGATATTGGAGGAGCTCATTATTGGAGAAGCCTGTTGTTGGAGGAGCTTGTTATTGGGAATCCCAATATTGGAGGAGTGTAATAATGGAGCAGCCTGATATTGGAGGAGGAGCTCATGATTAGAGAAGCCTGTTATTGGAGGAGCTTATTATTGAGGGAGCCTAACATTGGAGGAGCATAATACTGGAGCAACCTGTTATTGGAGGAGCTCATTATTGGGGAAGCCTGTTATTGGAGCAGCTTGTTATTGGCGAGCCTAATATTGGAGGAGTTTATTACTGGAGCAGCCTGTTATTGGAGAAGCTCATTATTGGAGAAGCTCATTACAGTATTGAGGAAGACTGTTGTTAGAGGAGCTTGTTTTTGGGGAGCCCGTTACTGGAGTAGCGTAATACTGGAGCAGCCTGATATTGGAGGAGCTCATTATTGGAGAAGCCTGTTATTGGAGGAGCTTATTACTGGAGCAGCTCATTATTTTAGAAGCTTCAACATTAATACTTAAGGATCTTGTTATTGGAAAAGCATGCTATGGGAGAAGCTCATTATCAGAACACTTTCTTATTGGTGAAGCTAATTATTAGAAGAGCTTGCTATTGGATGAGCTTATTAATAAAAAAGCCTATTATTGGAGCTTGTTAATGGAAAAATAATGCATCCTGGAGAGCGGTCCTGTATGCTGCCCTTGTGTGGACCTGCAGTTTCTAGGGCAACTATAATTATTAAAAATGCACCATGATGCATCTAATATGTGTCAATGAAATGAATGTTTTGAATTTTGTTGTGAGTGCAAGCTAATGCTGGACTCTTACTAGCAACATAAAGCAGTATCATTCACCTTTAAAAAAAAAAAAAAAAAAAAAGATTAAAGGCAACCTGCCAGCAACAGTTTATTTGTATGTTTTCATGGCAGGAATAGTGCTGCGAGGTTGTGTCAATCCATTTGATATTTTTTTGTGATCAAAAGCTGGTTGACAGTTTTTAATATTGTCAGTGTGTATGGCAAGAAGTCTTTCCCACTAGGGATCCACATGCTGACAAGTGATCAGGTCCATCACTGCAGAGGAACCACACTTTCCAGCATGCTCTCTATGTTTCTGTATTACAACATGTTGCCAAAGCTTGGAAACTCTGGAGCAGTTGGTGTATCCAGAATGAGCTAAAGCATGTTGATTGAAGCCTACAATTTACTTACAGTAGACTGTGACGCATTTACAGTGTACACTATTGTTATACTCAGGGCACCTATCAAACCATAAAAGAGACTCATACAGTATATATTATTATTATAGTCACTGCCATCAGAAACACATAAACCTTGCTTTCTCCTATTTATTCAGCAGTAATTGACCTGCTAATTCCTGTGTTAAGAGGGAATGTAGCATCCATATTTGTGATTTAAATCCTGGTTTACAGCCAGCGCATTCTGTGCACTAAAACACTGAACAAACTGTGCACCAATAAAGAGCACCATAAAGCCACAGGGGATGCATTCATCTCCAGGTAGGCAGAGCAGCTAACGCCCTAATGCATTACCTGGGCTGCAGGAGGACCCAGGAAACACTGTGCACATAGCCTAATGAATGCTATACAATTGGATAAATGTCAGTCCGCTTATTTCTGGAGAGATGGCCAGGAGATAAGTAACCAGGTAAGTGGCCAGTGGCAGGACCTGCAGAAACAGAGACTGTCTCATTGTATAGTGTGAGTGTGACATTCATTTATAGCATGGGCTCATACTGCTTACTTTGCAGAACAATCAGCTACTAAAGAGTGAGGAATATAATCACAGAATACATAAATACAGCATATATTGTAAATAGTTTATATATATATATATATATATATATATATATATATATATATATATATATTTATTTATTTATTTAGTCAGGTATATTATAGTTCTTGTTTGCAACTTTTAGTACATTGAATTGAATCAAAAGTGTAGCAAATTTATATAAAGATAATTTAGCATTTCAGGTCTAGAATAGAGATATAATGCAATCCAAAGAATAAAGTGAATGATTACAATTAGTTACTTAGTTTACTATTATTACTTAGCAATTAAATAGTACCAAACAATGACGTCACGCTGTACAATAAGGGCAGATTGGAGCAGACGGTCTCATAATAAGGAAACGAATTTAATAGTACATGGCTGAAATCGTTTTTTTTTTTTTTTTTTGTGTATTGTAAACTGTTGCATGCTTGGTCTGATTTACCAAAGAAGTTAAGAATCTCACTGAAAACATGTGAATTGTCACTTCAATTGTTAAATCATGCGAAAAGCCCATTTCTGTTCACTCTACATACCCAATCATGTGCTAATGCTTTTCGTGGACAAGTCAAGTGAATATTTACACTTCTTTCAGTAAAGATTTTCAATGTATTTCCTAAATCAGCCACAATATGTGGCTGGAATAAATCGTATTATATAATGAAAAATACAGCTTTGTCATGACATCATTTTATAATAAGAAGAATGCCATATACTCATCAAAAGAGAAAATCATTTTATAACACTAGGATATATTATAATATTAAAAGGTAGTGTTATTTTTTAGGACATAATGCTTTTATAATGATGACTGTGTTTTAAATATACTGCAGAATCAAATATGTGTGGGTAGTCACTTGTTTGGTTATTAGGAAGCCAGTCCTTGGAGGACTGAGCCGCATGGTTTTATAATAATTACAGAAAGGTATACAATAACTGAAAACTTTTTTTTGTTCATTGTACATCAGCTGAATATATTGTGATGTAATGGAACATATCTTCCTATTACATAATTAAAGCAATAAGGAAAAATGCCATTTTATAATATATGAAGGGGGATTCATATTTCTGATGTGGTATAAACATTCGTATGAATAACTAGTCTATAATACACAGTAATCCATTATAAAATGTTTTGTAGATGGATCCTTCTTCCGATTATTATTATTATTATTATTATTATTACATGTAAAACACACTTAGGCATTACTCACTATTAGAATTTTTCTCTTCATTTTTAATCACCTGTCGTACATGTATATGAGCTTTATTATATGTATGTGAGGCATTTTATGTGACAATTATTTGCTTATCAACAGAGAAACACTGTTTTAATATTACATGTCGCCCTGTATAACCAGACGACACAAAGGCAGCCCATGGTATATGTCAATTATTGGAGAATGTTTCTTAATATTTCTGTTTGTATTTGCATAAGTTCTTTGTGATATTTATTTAAATTACTTAAATAATATATTGCCGTATAGTTCCTATTTTGCTCACTACTAGAAAAATAAATGTATTTCTAATCACTATATAACCAACTAGGAAATCATTAGTCACTGCAACAATCATTGATAAGTATATTAATTATATGACGATACAAAACAACCTGAAATAATATTAGAGACATTCCAGGCAATCGAAGTTACGTAAAAACGACAACAAAGCATGTAGTTATTAATATGTGTAATCCAAACTCTAATTAAACTGCATCATTATTGTCACCTAACATCGCATGTATGTCACCTAACATTTATAATCATATATTCCGAATTTGTATGCTGCTTATTAAATAACTGCGTTACTTATTAGTAATTCGTTCTACTAATATATGTTACTAACTACTTATTTACTAATTTACTAGCTAATGTCTCTTCCTTTAAAATATGGTTAATATATATATATGTGTATGTATTGTATAAGGAGAGATTTACTCAAGTGAAATAATGAATATTTATATATATATTCTCTCTCTTTCTATATATATATATATATATATATATATATATATATACACATCTATATATAGATCTATATAGATATATAGATCTATATATAGATCTATATAGATCTACATGTCCTCACAAAAAAAGGCCGCATGTAGATAAATGAGTCCAGAATTGCTGCACTTAAAATTTATTGGAAAAAAATAAAATAAAAATACAAAATATACAAAAATGCAAAAAATGGAATGGAACATTTTGCATTTTTGTATATTTCTTCTCTTTTTTACATATATGTTAAGTGTTGCGATCCTGGACTAATGAATCTCTCGCTCTCTCTCTTTATATATATATATATATATATATATATATATATATATATATATATATATATATATCCTCTCTCTCTCTCTCTCTTTTTTATTTATTTATATATTTTTTTAACTGTGTCCTGTGTATTGCATAGGAGCACATATACATATATATAAATATATATATATATATATATATATATATATATGTTTTACATGTAGTGCTAGTGATACGTTTGTATTGTTACAGTTGTATACAAATGATTTGTGCTGTTGTGTTTGTGAGATAATAAGGTTTAGTATAATTCAATATTGTCCGCAGTATTGCTATAGAATGAATGGTCTGAAGTCTTTGAAGAATGCATTGAGCAGAACTAATGACAAGGAGTTTCACCCGTCCAGATCGATATTGGTATCGATCAGGCTTGTTGCACGTCTACATAAATAATGTTTTCCTTTCCCACACAGAGGCGGCTGTGTCCGGAGATGTGATAGGGCCGATCCTCTGTATAGCACAGCTCTGCTGCCTGACCTTTATCCCAGCAATGTCACCTACCGTACTACTTACCGGCTAAACATGTGTCCGAGGGTCACAGAAAATAAAGATGATAGGTGACAATGGATCACAATAATATGGAGATTACAATGTATTACTTTGAAAATAAAATGAAATTATCTCTGAAGGGGAAAAGGAACATGGATTGTGTAGCTGTGCCAAAATATACCGATTAATGAAAAGACAAGTAGCACTGTGGTGACCCCAACATGCAAAGAGGGGACACTGCTTCCTGGGGGTCACAAAGGTTTTGGGATTTTCCTAAATATGCAACGAGAGATATGCCCTATTTCAGCCATCGCCCTGATTTCCTATGATTTATCCTTAGTCCCTGGAGATGTCCCGGGATTTTACTTTTCATCGTCTATCTGTACCATAAAATATCACTTTTATTACATGGTGCATTTAATTCTCTCTATAACCAATTTCAATAAAAACTCGAACTGAACCATATTTATGTTTCTAAAGCCCTGTGCTTTATAAAAACAAATTCCACAATAAACAGTTTTCTCCTTTTTTCATCTGTTGTTTCCCCCAAGTGGTGCTGATCTCCAGCAGCCTTTTTGCACATACTTCATGTCTACATGAATTCTAATAATGGTGGAATGGCATTGCTCAAGGCTAGTTTACTGATGGTGACCAAAGTGGACCAATGGCTACATTGTATTGAAATTGGAACATCACAGAAGCCCACGTGACAGGGTGACAACGCAGGAGCTCAGCTGGGAAGCAGGGATAGAATGTTGTCCACCTATAACTTGGAGTGCCTGAGGAAGACCCTTCATAGCAGGATCATCTATTATTATTTAAATGAAAGCTTCAAATATGAATACATTGATATGAACATTACTTTTCAAATGAATATGACTTTTCCAATGTCATTAGCATGTTTCTTTTATTTATTGTTGGCAGTTATAAATGAGAATTATTTACTTAAAATTGTTATATAAAATTATTATATTACCTTCTAACTTCAGTTTGTTCAATTAAGCTTTAAAAAACAAACAAAAAACAAACTGGAAGCTGATTGGTTTCTATGCAGAGCTGCACCAGATTTTGTACTCTCCAGTTTTAGAAAATCAACCCCATGTATGTTAATGCGGAGGTCCACACAAAAATGGAACCTCCACTTTTCGGAACCCTCCCCCCCTCCGGTGTCACATTTGGCACCTTTCAGGGGTGAGGGGGGTGCAGATACCTGTATATTACAGGTATTAGCACCCACTTCCGGGCATAGACCCCCGCGGGAGTTATGCCACTTTCCCCGCTTTCTTCTGGGAGACACACGGGTCCCAGAACATAGAAGACAGGAGGAGGAGGTACCATTTTGACTGCGCAGTGCGACTTGCGCATGCGCAGTAGGGAACCGTGAAGTGAAGCATCAAGGCTTAATTTCCTGATATCCCTTATCGAAGATGGATGCAGTATTTGTAGCTATTGACTTTTAAGCTTTAACTACTTCCTTACTGGGCACATATACCCCCTTCCTGCCCAGGCAAAATTTCAGCTTTCAGCACTGTCACGCTTTGAATGACAATTGCACGGTCGTGCGACGTGGCTCCCAAACAAAATTGACGTCCTTTTTTTCGCACAAATAGAGCTTTCTTTTGGTGGTATTTGATCACCTCGGCAGTTTTTATTTTTTTGCGCTATAAACAAAGATAGAGCGACAATTTTGAAAAAAAAGCAATATTTTTTAGATTTTTGCTATAATAAATATCCCAATTTTTTTGGAAATTTTTTTTTCCCTCAGTTTAGGCCGATACGTATTCTTCTACATATTTTTGGTAAAAAAAATTGCAAGCGGCGTTTATTGATTGGTTTGCGCAAAAGTTATAGCGTTTACAACATAGGGGGTAGTTTTATGGCATTTATATATATATATATATTTTTTTTCTAGTAATGGCGGCGATCAGTGATTTTTTACGTGACTGCGACATTATGTTGGACACTTTTGACACTATTTTGGGACCATTCACATTTATACAGCGATTAGTGCTATAAAAATGCACTGATTACTGTATAAATGTGACTGGCAGGGAAGGGGTTAACACTAGGGGGCGAGGAAGGGGTTAATATGTTCCCTAATGTGTGATTGCTACTGTGGGGGGAGGGGACTGACTGGGGGAGGTGACCGATCTGTGTCCCTATGTACAAGGGACACAGCATCGGTCCCCTCTCCCTGACAGGACATGGATCTCTGTGTTTACACACACAGATCCATGTCCTTGTCTGTGTAACCGCCGATCGCGGGTGCCTGGCGGACATCGCGGCCGCCAGGCACGCGCATCGGCATTGCAGTGACGTGCCGGGTACGTGGCCAAATTAGCGGAGGCCGTATAATAACGGCCTCCCGGCATGTAACAACCACCTCGCGGCCGTATATACTCGTACGGCGGACGCGAGGTGGTTAAAGAATAAATATTTTAGTTTTTGGGTGTACACATGCTTTTATCTAAGTGCATATAAATATATATATATATATATATATATATATATATATATATATATATATATACTGTATATACTGTACATATGTGTATGTATTATATATATTTTTTAATATAGCATCAACAATTTACATATTGTACGTTCACATCAGTTCTTGCCCTCAAAGAGCTCACAATCTAAGCTCCCCACACATACACATATTCATACATACACATACTAGGGCCAATTTAAGAGCCAATTAATCTATCAGCATGTCTTTGGAGTGTAGGAGGAAAATCAGAGTACCTGGAGGAAACCCAAGCAGGCACAGGGAGAACATGCAAACTCCATGCAGGTAGTGTCCTGGTGGGGATTTGAACTGAGGGCCCTAGTACTACAAGGCAACAGTGCTACTCAATAAGGAAGCCATCTATGTAAGAACCTCATGTGCAACCAGCAGTCTAAAATCAGGGAATCCTCATTGGTTCTCACGTTCTTATAAAAAGTCCAAAGGATGCCCTAAACAGTTCACTTAAATATGAGTTTAGTGTATTTTCAGTCAGTAAGTATTATTATTTTTAGTGTTCAGTCCAAAGTCATTATTTTTTATTTTTACATGCACACATATTTTTGTTATTGCATGTCCATGTCCCCTTCCTTAGTCATCCTTCTGTGCTAGACAATTGGGACTGCATCCTGTCTGTAGAAGAGTACCTGGGAAATGATTTCAGGTGCTGGCAGCCATGCAGGTTAGAGTTCTGTGTATACATATTACACAATGGTGTTTACAGTACACACAGAGAACTGATCCATCTGAGTGGGCTACACTGACCGTCTGTTAGTAGACCACACACAGAGGGTACACACATCTGTCACTTGTAGGTCTATTACCAGTGGAGGGAACATGCTTCTAATACAGTGGTCTCCAAACTGCGGCTTGGGGGACAGATGTGTCTTTTTGCTTGCCTTAATCTGGCCATTTGTGCACTATTCTCCCACTGATACAAGACACTATTCTGCAAACTGACATCAACAATGGGGCACCATTTCTTCCACTGACACCAAGAATGGGACACTATTCCTCACAATGATACCAAGAATGGGACACTATTCCTCACAATGATACCAAGAATAAGACACTATTCCTCACAATGATACCAAGAATGGGACACTATTCCTCACAATGATACCTACAATGGGACACTATTCCTCACAATGATACCAACAATGGGACACTGTTCCTCACAATGATACCAACAATGGGACACTATTCCTCACAATCATACCAACAATGGGACACAATGATACCTACAATGGGACACTATTCCTCACAATGATACCTACAATGGGACACTATTCCTCACAATGATACCAACAATGGGACACTATTCCTCACAATAATACCTACAATGGGACACTATTCCTCACAATGATACCAAGAATGGGACACTATTCCTCACAATGATACCAAGATACCAAGAATAGGACACTATTCCTCACAATGATACCTACAATGGGACACTATTTCTCACAATGATACCTACAATGGGACACTATTCCTCACAATCATACCAACGATGGGACACTATTCCTCACAATCATACCAAGAATGGGACACTATTCCTCACAATCATACCTACAATGGGACACTATTCCTCACAATGATACCAACATTAGGACACTATTCCTCACAATGATACCAACAATGGGACACTATTCCTCACAATGATACCTATAATGGGACACTATTCCTCACAATGATACCAACAATGGGACACTATTCCTCACAATGATACCAACAATGGGACACTATTCCTCACAATTAGGGATGAGCTCGGCGTTCGAGTCGACCCGAACATCGCCTGTTCGGCGAAACCAGAACTTTGTGGGCCGTTCGCGCCAAATTCATGTGACGCGAATGGCCCACAATGCACTGTGCCATCGCACTGCATTGCCGGCGCTGTGATTGGCCAAGCATGCACTGTGACCCCGCATGCTTGGCCAATCACAGCGCCGGCAGCGAGGAGAGCCATAATTGGCCACAGGTGTAGTGTGTTTCGGCGTGCAGGGAAAGAGCTAGATAGGCAGGGACAGTGTGTTCTACAGTTTGTTCTTTTCTCAGGCATCTGCAGGAGTTAGTGGGTGTTGTGTGCCTCCAGCACAGTATACACCTGTATCTACCCTTTATTGCCGTTCTCTAAGCTAGATGGGCAGGGACAGTGTGTTCTTTTCTCAGGCATCTGCAGGAGTTAGTGGGTGTTGTGTGCCTCCAGCACAGTATACACCTGTATCTACCCTTTATTGACGTTCTCTAAGCTAGATAGGCAGGGACAGTGTGTTCTTTTCTCAGGCATCTGCAGGAGTTAGTGGGTGTTGTGTGCCTCCAGCACAGTATACACCTGTATCTACCCTTTATTGCTGTTCTCTAAGCTAGATAGGCAGGGACAGTGTGTTCTTTTCTCAGGCATCTGCAGGAGTTAGTGGATGTTGTGTGCCCCAGCACAGTATACACCTGTATCTACACTTTATTGCTGTTCTCTAATACAGGCATCTGCAGGAGTTAGTGGGTGTTGTGTGCCCCAGCACAGTATACACCTGTATATACCGTTATTGCTGTTCTCTAATACAGGCATCTGCAGGAGTTAGTGGGTGTTGTGTGCCCCAGCACAGTATACACCTGTATCTACACTTTATTGCTGTTCACTAATACAGGCATCTGCAGGAGTTAGTGGATGTTGTATGCCCCAGCACAGTATACACCTGTATCTACACTTTATGTCTGTTCTCTAATACAGGCATCTGCAGGAGTTAGTGGGTGTTGTGTGCCCCAGCACAGTATACACCTGTATCTACACTTTATTGCTGTTCTCTAATACGGGCATCTGCAGGAGTTAGTGGGTGTTGTGTGCCCCAGCACAGTATACACCTGTATCTACACTTTATTGTTGTTCTCTAATATAGGCATCTGCAGGAGTTAGTGGGTGTTGTGTGCCCCAGCACAGTATACACCTGTATCTACACTTTATTGCTGTTCTCTAATACAGGCATCTGCAGGAGTTAGTGGGTGTTGTGTGCCCCAGCACAGTATACACCTGTATATACCCGTTATTGCTGTTCTCTAATACAGGCATCTGCAGGAGTTAGTGGGTGTTGTGTGCCCCAGCACAGTATACACCTGTATCTACACTTTTTTTCTGTTCTCTAATACAGGCATCTGCAGGAGTTAGTGGGTGTTGTGTGCCTCAGCACAGTATACAGTGTACACCTGTATCTACACTTTATTGCTGTTCTCTAATACAGGCATCTGCAGGAGTTAGTGGGTGTTGTGTGCCCCAGCACAGTATACACCTGTATCTACACTTTATTGCTGTTCTCTAATACAGGCATCTGTAGGCGTTAGTGGGTGTTGTGTGCCCCAGCACAGTCTAAACCTGTATCTACACTTTATTGCTGTTCTCTAATACAGGCATCTGCAGGAGTTAGTGGGTGTTGTGTGCCCCAGCACAGTATACACCTGTATCTACCCTTTTTTGCTGGTGTTCTCTAATAAAGGCATCTGCAGGAGTTAGTGGGAGTTGTGTGCCTCCAGCACAGCACAGTATACACCTGTATCTACCCTTTTTTGCTGGTGTTCTCTAATAAAGGCATCTGCAGGAGTTAGTGGGTGTTGTGTGCCTCCAGCACAGCACAGTATACACCTGTATCTATCCTTTATTGCTGGTGTTCTCTAATAAAGGCATCTGCAGGAGTTAGTGGGTATTGTGTGCCTCCAGCACAGCACAGTATACTCCTGTATCTACCCTTTATTGCTGGTGTTCTCTAATACAGGCATCTGCAGGAGTTAGTGGGTGTTGTGTGCCTCCAGCACAATATACACTACCCAATTGCTGGTTTTTCCATCTCCCTGCAGGCCATTACTATGTCTGGAAGGCCAACAAGGAGAGGCAGACAGTCACGAGCCAATAAAAGAGGGCAAGCAGGCTCTGTGTCTAGAGACAACAGTGCTGGTCGTGGACGCGGTGCATCGTCATCAGCACGTGACCATGGGACACGCTTGTCCTTATTTTCTGCAGCTGGAGGTGTTGAGCCGCATCATGCCGAAGACTTGGTAGAGTGGATGACCAAGCCCTCCTCATCCTCCTCATCCTCTCTCACCCAGGCTCAGGGTACTGGCAAAGCAGCTGCCAAAGCGTCCTCTTCCCTCGTATCAATGTCATCATCAGTCACTCCTTCCCTAGACCCACCATGTCCTCCTGAGGAGTCCCCCGAACTGTTTGAGCACAGTGTTGGGTACATGCTCCAGGAGGATGCCCAGCGTTTTGAAGGGTCTGATGATGATACCCAGCTAGAGGAAGGCAGTAGCGTGAGTGCAGAGAGAGGGGATGCTCAAGAAGGACAGCAATCTGGCAGTCATGTTCCAGCAGCTGCAGCATACTGCCAGATTGGCTCCAGTGATGAGGAGGGAGGGGATGATGAGGTCACTGACTCCACGTGGGTGCCTGATAGGAGAGAGGAGGATGAGGAGGAGGCACATCTCCAACGAGGCAGGATGCCCTCCGGGGGCCAGCGTAAGGGCAGCACACCGACTGAATCACACCGCAGAGCTCCGCCTGTGCAGGGCGCTGCCTCTGCGCGTTATTCCAAAAGTTCTTTAGTGTGGGCCTTTTTTGAGTCGAGTGCATCAGATCGCACCGCTGCTATTTGCAACATATGTCTCAAGCGTATCTCGCGTGGCCAAAACATCAGCCGCTTGGGCACCACATGCTTGACCAGACATATGTTGACCTGCCATGCAGCTCGTTGGCAAGCGTACCTTAAAGACCCACACCAAAGAACAAAGCGGACCTCTCCTTGCTCCTCATCAGCTGGGATCTCCAACCCCACTATACCTTCAGTCCTCTCTGAAACCTGCACTGAGAGGAATGAAGGTGTAGAATTAGGTGTGTCACAGCCAAGTACTTGCAGGCACTCTGTTAGCAGTACACCGACGTCCGGTTGTAGCAGGCAAATTTCCCTGCCCCAGCTGCTGGACCGTCGAAAGAAGCTCACTCCCAGCCATCCACATGCCCAGCGGTTGAATGCTAGCTTGGCTAAATTGCTAGCACTTCAACTGCTGCCTTTTCAGTTGGTAGACTCTGCCCCCTTCCATGAGTTTGTGCAATGTGCGGTTCCACAGTGGCAGGTTCCTAAATGCCACTTTTTCTCACGGAAGGCGATTCCGGCTCTCTACCGGCATGTGGAAGGCAATGTTCATGCCTCGCTGGACAGGGGGGTCAGCGGTAAGGTGCATATTACCGCTGACTCATGGTCCAGCAGGCATGGACAGGGACGTTACCTTTCTTTCACGGCCCATTGGGTCACTCTTTTGGCAGCTGGGAAGGATGCAGGACAAGGTGCAGTAGTGTTGGAGGTTGATCCGCCGCCACGCCTCCAAAATGCTACTGCTGGTTGTGACACACCTCTCTCCTCCACCCCCTCTTCTTATTCTTCCTCCATGGCCTCTTCCTGTGCTTTGTCCTCAGAACCAGCGGTGCTCCGTAGGCGTTCAAGGGGCTACGCAAGTACGCAGGCAAAAAGATGCCATGCCGTGCTTGCGCTGGTGTGTTTGGGGGACAGGAGCCACACTGGAGCAGAGGTTCTGTCAGCTCTGCAGGGGCAGGCCGAGAGGTGGTTGATGCCACGCCAGCTTAAGCCAGGAATGGTGGTTTGCGACAATGGCACCAACCTCCTCTCCGCCCTCCGACAGGGACAACTGACCCATGTGCCCTGTGTGGCTCACGTCCTTAACCTGGTGGTGCAGCGGTTCTTGGGCAGGTACCCGGGCTTACAGGATGTCCTGAGGCAGGCCAGGAAAGTCTGCGTGCATTTCCGCAGATCATATAATGCCAGTGTTCGGCTGGCTAAGCTGCAAAAGGAGTTGAACCTGCCCAAGAACCGCCTTATATGTGACATGCCCACCAGGTGGAACTCAATGTTGGCCATGCTGCAGCGGCTACACATGCAGCAGAGGGCCATCAATGAGTACCTGTGCGACTACGGCACCAGGACAGGGTCAGGGGAGCTTGGTTTTTTTTCACCACGCCAATGGGGCATGATCAGGGATGCATGCACTGTCCTGGCACCATTTGAGGAGGCCACGAGGATAATGAGCAGTGACAGTGCATGCATCAGTGACACTGTACCTCTTGTCCACCTGTTGGAGCATACGCTGCGTGGAATAATGGACAGGGAACTTGAGGCAGAACAGAAGCAGGAAGAGGAGGACTTCCTTGCCTCTCAAGGCCCCCTTTACCCAGACAGTGTCCCTTCTGTCCCAGCCATCACACAGGAAGAGGACGAGGAGGAGGATTGTATCAGCATGGAGGTGGAGCATGGCACTCAGCAGCAGCAGCAGCAGCAGCAGTCATTTAGGGATGATTTACAGTCCCAAGAAACCCGTGGACTTGTACGTGGCTGGGAGGAGGTGGCTGCGGATCATGTCGTCCTTAGTGACCCAGAAGACTCCGGACCGAATGCCTCAGCTAACCTACGCTGCATGGCCTCCCTGATCCTGCAAAGTCTGCGGAAGGATCCTCGTATTCTTCGGATCAAGGAGAGGGACCATTACTGGCTGGCCACTCTCCTTGATCCACGGTACAAGGGTATGGTTGCGGACCTTATCTTGCCGTCGCAGAGGGAGCAGAGGATGAGACATCTGCGGGAGGCCTTGCAGAAAGTTCTGTGCAACGCGTTCCCAGAGACTGGGAGGTTACAAACTCCTGGTCCTGGACAACGAGTTGCTGAGGCTTCGGTCAGTAGCAGAAGGAGCGGTGGAGAAGGTGGCCGTCTGACCGATGCGTTCAGACAATTTTTTAGCCCGCAGCCCCAAGGTATGATCGGTTCCAGGCAGCAACCATCGCCAGCGTCTGATATACATGGTGCATGAATAACTAGGGGCAAGGTCAGACTTGGACACCTTTCCCACCGAAAATCCTCTGGCTTACTGGGTCTTGAGGATGGATCACTGGCCAGAGCTTGCACAGTATTCAATTGAGTTACTGGCCTGTTCTGCATCCAGCGTTCTTTCGGAACGCAAATTCAGTGCTGCTGGAGGCTTTGTCACGGATCACAGGGTGCGTCTGTCCACCGACTCGGTTGATCGACTGACCTTTATAAAGATGAACCAGTCTTGGATCACCACCAGCTACCAAGCACCTGAAGCTGATGTAACAGAATAATTTATTTTGAAATGTCACATCCCTTCAAGACTGCCTATGCTGATGCTGAGTGACTGTCCTGTTATGTTGACTGACTATCCTCTTCCTCCTCAATGATCTAATTCCTGATGATAGCTTGGAAGAACATTTTTGTTTCTGGGTGCCGCCACCAGTGGCTAAGGCCCAATTTTTCAGCCCCTGTTTAACAGGGGCATGTAATTACAATTCTTTATGCAATGCTTTGCAGCAGGGCTCATTCCTGCACTCCAACTAGAGTATCTGGGAGAGGTTGCAGTGTCGTGGCACCAGCAGCAGTGCCTAAGGCCCAATTTTTCAGCCCCTGTTTAACAGGGGCGTGTAATTACAATTTTTGATGCAATACTTTGCAACAGGGCTCTTTGCTGTGCTCCAAGTACAGTATCTGTGAGGGGTTGCAGTGTTGTGGCACCAGTGCCTAAGGCCCAATTTTTCAGCCCTTGTTTAACAGGGGCGTGTAATTACAATTTTTGATGCAATACTTTGCAACAGGGCTCATTGCTGTGCTCCAAGTACAGTATCTGTGAGGGGTTGCAGTGTTGTGGCACCAGTGCCTAAGGCCCAATTTTTCTGCCCCTGTTCAACAGGGGCATGTAATTACAATTCTTGATCTAATAATTCACAGCAGGGCCCATTCCTGTGCCCACCAAGAGTAACTGTGAGGGCTTACAGTGTTGTGGCAACACCACCACCACCACCAAAGGCCCAATTTTTCTGCCCCTCTTCAACAGGGGCATGCAATTACAATTCTTGATCTAATAATTTACAGCAGGGCCCATTCATGCGCCCACCAAGAGTAACTGTGAGGGCTGACAGGGTTGTAGCATCAACACCACCACCAAAGGCCCAATTTTTCCTACCACTGTTCAACAATGGCATGTAATTACAATTCCTGATATAATTGTTCACAGCAGGGCGTTCCAGCGCCCACCAAGAGTAACTTGGGGCAAATTTCAGCATAGTATATACAGCAGGCCTAGGGTTGCCACCTGTCCGGTTTTGACCCGGACAGTCCGGTTTTTGACACATGTGCCCGGGTTTCAACCCGCCTGAAACCCGGACACATATAGCAACAATTCAACAACTTTCCTGCGGCCCCGGCCGCAACATCTAGAGCGGGCGCATCGATTCCCGAGCCCGCCGCCATCATTATACACTGTAACATACACACACTGCCTGTGACTGGCTGAATGAGTCACGTGCGTGCCGCGCTCCGGTCTGTGATTGGCCTGGTGGAGCTGGTAAATGGTCACATGTGGAGGCGGGGCTTGGCTGTGGGTGATCGAAGCCGCTCGGAGTCCCGCCTCCCTGCCTGGCGCGCTGTTTCTCTGAGGTGAGGTCTCTCTGCCATCCGCTCTCCAACCCGCCTGGCTGTAAGCCCCCACCTTCTGTCAGCCCACCCCTCTATATAAGCCACCCCCCTCTGTCAGCTCGTCCTTCTCTGTAAGCCAGCCCCCCTCTCTATCAGCAACTCCCCCCCCCCGTCAGCCCTCCTCTATCAGCAACCCCCCTGTCAGCAACTCCCACCTCCGTGTCAGCAACCCCTCTTCTATCAGCGCCCCCTCTATCAGCAACCCCCCCTGTCAGCAACTCCCCCCTCTGTGTCAGCAACCCCCCTTCTATCAGCGCCCCCCTCTATCAGCAACCCCCCCTGTCAGCAACTCCCCCCTGTGTGTCAGCAACCCCCCTTCTATCAGCGCCCCCTCTATCAGCAACCCCCCCTGTCAGCAACTCCCCCCTCTGTGTCAGCAACCCCCCTTTTATCAGCGCCCCCCTCTATCAGCAACCCCCCGTCAGCAACTCCCCCCTTCTATCAGCAACCCCCCTGTCAGCAATCCCCCCTGTCAGCAACCCCCCCTTCTATCAGCAACCCCCCCTGTCAGCAACTCCCCCCTTCTATCAGCAACCCCCCTTCTATCAGCGCCCCCCTCTATCAGCAACCCTCCCTGTCAGCAACTCCCCCCTCTGTGTCAGCAACCCCCCTTCTATCAGCAAACCCCCCTGTCAGCAACTCCCCCCTCTGTGTCAGCAACCCCCCTTCTATCAGCAAACCCCCCTGTCAGCAACTCCCCCCTCTGTGTCAGCAAACCCCCTTCTATCAGCAATCCCCCCTGTCAGCAACCCCCCTTCTATCAGCAACCCCCCTGTCAGCCCCCCTCTATCAGCAACCCCCCCCTGTCAGCCCCCCTCTCTGTCAGAAACTGCCCCCTCTGTGTCAGCAACCCCCCTTCTGTCAGCAATCCCCCCCAGTCAGCAACTCTTCTTCTATCAGAAAGCCCCCCTCTCTGTCAGCAACCCTCCTGTCAGCCCCCCTCTCTGTCAGCAACCCCCCTCCTCTGTCAGCCCCCCTCTATGTCAGCAAACCCCCCTGTCAGCCCACTCTATGTCAGCAACCCCTCCCTATCAGCCCCTTCTATGTCAGCAACCCCCCTGTCAGCCCACTCTATGTCAGCAACCCTCCCTGTCAGACCCCTCTATGTCAGCAACCCCCCCTGTCAGCCCACTCTATGTCAGCAACCCCTCCCTGTCAGCCCCTTCTATGTCAGCAACCCCTCCCTGTCAGCCCCTTCTATGTCAGCAACCCCCCCTGTCAGCCCACTCTATGTCAACAACCCCTCCCTGTCAGCCCCTTCTATGTCATCAACCCCTCCCTGTCAGCCCCTTCTATGTCAGCAACCCCCCTGTCAGCCCCCTCTATGTCAGCAACCCTCCCTGTCAGCCCCCTATATGTCAGCAACCCTCCCTGTCAGCAACCCTCCCTGTCAGCCCCCTCTATGTCAGCAACCCCATCCTCTGTCAGCCCCCCTCTCTGTCAGCAACCCCCCTCCTCTGTCAGCCTGCACCTCTCTGTAAGCCACCCCCCCTCTGTCAGCTACCCCCCCCAAACAGCATGCAAACCCCCCATTTCTTCCCCCGCTCCAGCAGGGCTAATGTCCTGCAGCCGGGTCATGCTGCACTGTCTGTCTGTGCGCTCTCTCTCCCCAACCCAGCCGCCTGCGCCGATGCCACAGATGCCACCAGAGACAGTGAATGGAGGGCCACTGGACTGGTGTCCTAGCAACCAGGGATGCTTTTGCAGGAGAAAGCATGATATTACAGACTCTGTCCCCTAACAGGTTCACACACACATCTTTACAGCGGCTCCTGGAAGGTAAGGTTTTTTTTTTTGTCTCGCTGTAATGGAGGTCTCTATTGGGGAGGCACAACATTTGTGCCTCCCCAATAGCTGATATTTAATCAGTTATTTTCTTCTCAATTTGTGGGTGCCTGTGGATTGCTTTTGAATTTTTGGGGATTTTTTTGTAATGAAAAGGTGCTTGAAAGGGTTGTAGATTGTACAGTGCCACTTTGTGAACAGTTTGTATGGGGTTGGGTTCAGTAGAGCTGATTCAGGTTTTTGGATTGAGGTACACTGCTCTACTGACACCTTCCACTGTTCTACTGACACCTTCCACTGTTCTACTGACACCTTCCACTGCTCTACTGACACCTTCCACTGTTCTACTGACACCTTCCACTGTTCTACTGACACCTTCCACTGCTCTACTGACACCTTCCACTGCTCTCCTGACACCTTCCACTCTTCTACTGACACCTTCCACTGTTCTACTGACACCTTCCACTGTTCTACTGACACCTTCCACTGTTCTACTGACACCTTCCACTGCTCTTCTGACACCTTCCACTGCTCTCCTGACACCTTCCACTGTTCTACTGACACCTTCCACTGCTCTACTGACACCTTACACTGTTCTACTGACACCTTCCACTGTTCTACTGACACCTTCCACTGCTCTACTGACACCTTCCACTGTTCTACTGACAACTTCCACTGTTCTACTGACACCTTACACTGTTCTACTGACACCTTCCACTGTTCTACTGACACCTTCCACTGTTCTACTGACACCTTCCACTGTTCTACTGACACCTTCCACTGCTCTACTGACACCTTCCACTGCTCTACTGACACCTTCCACTGCTCTAATGACACCTTCCACTGCTCTACTGACACCTTCCACTGTTCTACTGACACCGTCTACTGTTCTACTGACACCGTCCACTGTTCTACTGACACCGTCCACTGCCCTACTGACACCTTCCACTATTCTACTGACACCGTCCACTGTTCTACTGACACCGTCCACTGCTCTACTGGCTGACATTGTCCACTTTTAAGGTGGGTTAGTTTCATATTTTAACTGACATTTCTTTTATTAATTAAATCAAATTTTATGAGTACACGAATGCTTTAGTTTTATTTAACTAAGCCCCTTTAAGTCCCCCCACTGTTAATGCAATTTGGCCACAGCCACTGTTCATTGTCGCACACCTCATTACTACTCTGTTTGGGTAACTCAAAAGTGTCCCAGGTATTTTACAATCCTATAGCGTGTACTGCAAAAAAATTGCCGTGCGCCGCGAAAATGTTCGGGTTTGGCTTGATGAAAAGGTGGCAACCCTAGGCAGGCCCCTACTTTCAAACATCCAACTTACAAACGACTCCTACTTGCAAACGGAAGGAGACAACAGGAAGTGAGAGGAAATCTACCCCTTGGAAGGAAAATTCTCTCCTGTAAGAATTAATATGGGAAAAAGGTGTCTCCTCTCTACTGATGCTTTATCACCAATCCTTGTTTCAATAAAAACACCACATTTCCAAGAACATTTGTCATTGGGACGGAAAGTGAGGTGAAATCTTCTGAACAGGGGCACAGACAGCAAAACAAATGTTACAGGGGTGATAACCCTTCCCTATGTTTTCCAAAAAGCTTAAAAATATATTTTTTGTCTGGAGCTACACTTAAACAATGTACCTGTTCAAAATTACAAACAGATTCTACTTAAGAACAAACCTACAGTCCCTGTCTTGTATGCACCGCCTGTATACGGCTGTTCAGAGTTTATAGGGCCTTTTTTTATTTTGGGTGCGGGGTTCCCCTTAATATCCATACAAGACCCAAAGGGGCTGGTAATGGGCTGGGGTGGGGGGGGGGGGGTGATGGGGTAGCCATGCCATTTTTCTTAAAGATTTTCATCCATATTACCGGGACCAGACATTACATTAAAGCCGCAAGCAGTTTTAAATGGCTTTTTTTCCTTTAGAAATGTAATTTTGTGCAGGGACAGTTCTAAACACGGGAAACACGTGGCACTTCACAGGCATACTTTAGACACCCCCCAGGTACGATATTTAACGGAATATTTCATTATTTTTTTTCACTTTATGCATCATTAAAATGACTGCTCCCGAAAAACGGACGTTTTTAAAACTTCTTTTTGCATTGATACATGTCCCCTGGTGCAGAACCCGGGTTCCCAAACCCTTTTTAGGACAATAACATGCATATTAGCCGTTATAATGAGCACTTTAGATTTCGACGTTCGCGTCCATTGTATTTAATAGGGTTCTAAAGTTCGCGCAAACTTTCGGTCCGTTCGCAGGTTCTGGTGCGAACCGAACCGAGGGGTGTTCGGCTCATCCCTACTCACAATAATACCTACAATGGGACACTATTCCTCACAATGATACCAACAATGGGACACTATTCCTCACAATGATACCAACAATGGGACACTATTCCTCACAATCATACCAACGATGGGACACTATTCCTCACAATGATACCAACGATGGGACACTATTCCTCACAATGATACCTACAATGGGACACTATTCCTCACAATGATACCAACAATGGGACACTATTCCTCACAATCATACCAACGATGGGACACTATTCCTCACAATGATACCAACGATGGGACACTATTCCTCACAATGATACCTACAATGGGACACTATTCCCCACAATGATACCTACAATGGGACACTATTCCTCACAATGATACCAACAATGGGACACTATTCCTCACAATCATACCAACGATGGGACACTATTCCTCACAATGATACCAATGATGGGGCACTATTCCTCACAATGGTACCAACAATGGGACACTATTCCCCACAATGATACCAACAATTGGACACTATTCCTCACAATGATACCAACGATGGGGCACTATTCCTCACAATGATACCAATGATGGGGCACTATTCCTTACAATGATACCAGCGATGGGACACTATTCCTTACAATGATACCAACAATGGGACACTATTCCTCACAATGATACCAACGATGGGGCACTATTCCTCACAATGATACCAACGATGGGGCACTATTCCCCACAATGATACCAACGATGGGGCACTATTCCTCACAATGATACCAACGATGGGGCACTATTCCTCACAATGATACCAACGATGGGGCACTATTCCTCACAATGATACCAACGATGGGGCACTATTCCTCCTCCTAATACCAAATATGGTGATGTTTTCTCCCAGTGATGCAAGCAAACTTTCTACTCCAGCTGCCCCCCTAAAGTCAGGACAATAAACTGGCTCTTTGTTTAGAATGTTTGGAGACTCCTGTTCCAATCCATACTGTGCACCCACCACTAAATTACAGACCTAGCACTGATAATGATGCTGTGCAATGACAGCCCACTGGGATTATTTTAGTAAAGGAGTAGATAGGAGCTGTTTATTTAGCAAAGTGGCAATACCAAATAAAGTGAACCCGTGTTTACCTTTAATACCCAATCATTTGTGAGGAAAATTGAAAATAGCAGAATTTTTGCTAGGACATGATTGGACGACTTCTTTAGTAAACCAACCCTGATATTTTATGCACGGATTTCCCAGGCAAGGGCAGCTGGAATTACACATTGGTCACCAATTAAGCGCATTAATAACAGTAACAGAAAACTGCACATGATTGTACCCAGTTTCATTAATTTAATGATCTCTTAAAGGTGTGTTTTTATTAGTCACTATATCAAAAGTCAGCAGTCAGTTTCGGCCTTAAAGTGTCACTTAACCCACATCATATAAAACTATCAGTAAATGGTGTATTACATGCTGTTCACTCAGTCACTATAAAAAGCGTTTTCTGTATTTTTCAAAAAACCTGGTTGATCCTGCTGCTCTCTATCTCCACCTTCTGTTTATGTCCCCAATTCAGCTAGGGATTTTGCAGCTGTGGTGGCAACTTTGCACATGTTCAGTTTTCAGTCAGTTTCTATTCTGAGCATTTCCTCTCTATCACATCTGAGCAGCCCATGTGACTATATAGTCACACATGTGGGTGTATTCACAGTGGTAAATGACAGCCCACTCCCTCCCTCCTTCTCCATGCCCACTAACCAGCTAAACACAATGGGGATGGAATATTACATGTAGATTAATGGCAGCTTCACCTCCCTGTTTTTCTAAGGGTCCATGCACACTGGCTTAAAAATTGCTACTTCTACAGGAGTTTTGTGTTCTGCCTGTAGAAGCAGCTTAATGTTATTCTATGTGCCCATGCACATTAGGACTATTACAGGCATATTTTGAGCTCAGCATTTAGAGGCAGGAAAAAAAACCTTCTGGCTTGTGTTTCTGATTGGAGCTTTCTGGCAGAAAAAACACAAAACTCTCCTAAACTCGTCTAAACTGTGTACAAAAAAACGCTCTATATGAGTGTATTTTTCTGCCAAGGGAACAGACATTTTTTTAAGCCCAGTGTGCATGCAGCCTAAGACACAGGCTGGAGGGGCGTGACACAGCCTGTGACTGGCACAAATCTGCCCACACCATGTTATTTCCACAAAATAATAAAGATTTGATAAATATATATTTGTATGAAAATTTAAAACAGTTTATTAATATTATTTATTTAGTTTTACTCTATATTCCAAAGGCTGTTTTTTTTTTTTTGTTTGTTTGAACGTGTGACCAGCAGCAGAGGACTAGAAGCTCCTCTTCCTTTTGTTTCCCTGCAGACAGGCTGGGAAAGATCTGGGTCATGTGATAGCTGTATATCGATTAGGAAAAAGGTACTTTTTTTAAATTAAAATAATTACAGTTCCATCAGCCACAGAAAAAGATAATATAAACCAAACAGTGTGTTTAGTATCACTTTAAAGCGGAGTTCCACACAAAAGGAACTTCTGCTTTAAGTGCTGGTGACCCCCTGACAAGTCACATTTGGCATGTCATTTTTTGGGGGGAGGAGCGGTACCCAGTTTTTACAGGCACCCAGCTCCCACTTTCTCTCCCTAGCGCTGCGGCACCGGAAGGAAGTTCACCAGTCCCCCCTCCCTCCCTGCAATCTTCTGGGACCCGTCACAGGTCCCAGAAGATTGCCCGGCAATTCACAGCGTGCAGAGTGGCACGCACATGCACAGTGCGCGGCCGGCTATGGAGCCACAGCCAGGTGCCCACAGTTAGAATGCTGGTTCTGCGGAGAGGAGGGGGAGAGGAGTGGGGCTTCGTGCGCCCGCATCGCTGGTCTATGGGAATGGTGAGTGTCTGATTATTAAAAGTCTGATTATTAAAAGTCAGCAGCTACACTTTTTGTAGCTGCTGACTTTTCAATGGGAGTAACTCCGCTTTAAAGCAGGATTCTGGGGAACTAAAAAAACGTCTCTTGCAATGGGGCTCCCCCGGCACTGCAAGGGGTAATTCTTGTTCTTGACTACGATACCATTAAAAATCACTTAAACTTACCTTATCCCTCACTCCCACAGGCTCCTCTTCTCTGTGCGACCAGACCCTGGAAGCCACCTTCTCTTCTGCGCTTTCTATGTCCATCACACTCTGATGTCATTGTGTATGATATAGGACAAGCAGCCCTGCATTGTACGTGAGGATGCCGAGGGCCCGCCCACAATCCAGAGCTTTGGAGGGAAGGGGAGAGCATCTGCTGCCACGGGAGTGAGGGACAAGGTAGGGGAAATTTTTAATGTCCCTCTTAGGAAAAAAAAATAAAAAATTAGCATTTTTGAGTTCTTTGGAGTTCAGTTTTAAGCCTGGCCGGAATCCCGTTTGGTTTGGGAACATTCATGTCCTTAATCCTCAAACATGCAGCATTTACAAAAGACACTGAGAATAAAGTTCTAAGTTGTTAGTTATGTTCAGCTGGATTTCTTCTGTAAGCTTCAGGCCTGGTTCACACTGGGGTGACAAACGCTCCGACATTGGGAGCTCATGTCGCATGACGTGTGAAAATCAATGTTTCCCTATGAGAGCCGTCTTAACTGGTCCGACACATGTCGGTCCGACTTTGAGAATGCTCCCTGTACTACTTTGGTCCGACTATGATCCAACTTCAGCCCATTGACTATCATTGAAGTCGGATCAAAGTCGGACCGCAGTCTTGCATGGTCCGACTTTGGCATGCGACTTGTTCTGTGCTGCTATTGAGGGGGAACTCCAGGCCAAATTTTAAATAAAAAAACGGCGTGGGTTCCCCCTCCAGGAGCATACCAGGCCCTTGGGTCTGGTCTGGATTTGAACGGGCACCCCTATGCCGAAAAAACGGCGTGGGGGGTCCCCCCAAGATCCAAACCAGACCCTTATCCGAGCACACAACCTGGCAGGCCGCAGGGGAAGAGGGGGGGACGAGAGAGCGGCCCCCCTCCCTCCTGAACCGTACCAGGCCGCATGCCCTCAACATGGGGGGTTTGGTGCTCTGGGGCAGGGGGGCGACCTGCGGCCCCCCCACCCCAGAGCACCCTGCCCCCATGTTGATGAGGACAGGGCCTCTTCCCGACAACCCTGGCCATTGGTTGTCGGGGTCTGCGGGCGGGGGGGCTTATCGGAATCCGGGAGCCCCCTTCAATAAGGGAGCCCCCGGATCCCGGCCCCCACCCTATGTGAATGAGTATGGGGTACATCGTACCCCTACCCATTCACCTGGTGGACAAAAAATTGCAATAAAAAAACACTACACAGGTTTTTAAAGTAATTTATTACACAGCTCCGGGGGTCTTCTTCCGACTTCCGGGGGTCTTTTCCGACTTCGGGAATCTCCGGTGTCGTCTCCGCGCTCTCCGGTTCTTTCTTCCGCCGGGCATCCGCTAACTTCTTTTTAGCTCTCTTGCTAACGGAGGCCCGGTCTTCTCCGTCACCTTCTTCTTCTCCCGCTCTCCGGTTCTTTCTTCTGCCGGCCCCTCCACTAACTTCTTTAGCTCTTTCGCTAGTGGAGGGGCCGGGCTTCCCGTCGCCGTCGGCGTCTTCTTCCCTCTTCTCCTCCTCGATGTTGACGCGTCGCTTCCTCCCGCTGTAATACTGGCTCTCCGCTCCGCTCCACATTAATATAGGCTTCTCATGACGTCACAGTCACATGTTCCCATGACGTCACAGTCACATGCTCCGGGGCCATGTGCCCCGGAACATGTGACTGTGACGTCATGAGAAGCCTATATTAATGCGGAGCGGAGCGGAGAGCCAGTATTACAGCGAGAGGAAGCGACGCGTCAACATCGAGGAGGAGAAGAGGGAAGAAGACGCCGACGGCGACGGGAAACCCGGCCCCTCCACTAGCGAAAGAGCTAAAGAAGTTAGCGGAGGCCCGGCGGAAGAAAGAACCGGAGAGCGCGGCGACGACACCGGAGACCCCCGAAGTCGGAAGAAGACCCCCGGAGCTGTGCAATAAAATACTTTAAAAAGCTGTGTGTTTTTTTTATTGCAATTTTTTGTCCACCAGGTGAATGGGTAGGGGTACGATGTACCCCATACTCATTCACATAGGGTGGGGGGGCGGGGGCTCCCTTATTGAAGGGGGCTCCCAGATTCCGATAAGCCCCCCCCCCGCCCGCAGACCCCGACAACCAACGGCCAGGGTTGTCGGGAAGAGGCCCTGTCCTCATCAACATGGGGGCAGGGTGCTCTGGGGTGGGGGGGCCGCAGGTCGCCCCCCTGCCCCAGAGCACCAAACCCCCCATGTTGAGGGCATGCAGCCTGGTACGGTTCAGGAGGGAGGGGGGGCCGCTCTCTCGTCCCCCCCTCTTCCCCTGCGGCCTGCCAGGTTGTGTGCTCGGATAAGGGTCTGGTTTGGATTTTGGGGGGACCCCTACGCCGTTTTTTCGGCGTAGGGGCGCCCCTTCAAATCCAGACCAGACCCAAGGGCCTGGTATGCCTCTGGAGGGGGAACCCATGCCGGTTTTTTATTTAAAATATGGCCTGGAGTTCCCCCTCAAGATTCATACCAAACACAGTGCCTGATATTGGCGGGGATCCAAGTCGGATCCCCGTTCATTGAAAGTCGGACATATGTCGGCTTCATGTCGCAGGGCAAAGTCGGATCCAAAGTAGGACGGATGTCGTGTCGCACTAGTGTGAACCCAGCCTAAAGATGTTTTGCTGCTTATCCAAGTAACTTCATTAGTTAGAACTAAAGCCTCATACACACGATCGGATTTTCCGACGGGAATTGTGTGATGACAGGATGTTGTCGGAGAATCCGAACGTTCTTATGCTCCATCGGACAATTGTTGTCGGATTTTCCGTCGACAAATGTTGGATAGCATGCTTTAAAATTTTCCGCCAACAAATCCGATCCTGTGTACACAAGTCCTTCGGACAAAACCCCAAAGTACAAACACGCATGCTCAGAAGCAATTCTCACCATACCACAACATTAGCAGAACTTGCCCAAAGGGCGACGCTTAAGAGCTGAAAAACCACATAGTTTTGTGTTTGTTGGCCGACAGTTTGTATACAAGACAAGTTCACGGCCAACGCCCTTCGGACAAAAGTCCTACGCTTTGTCCGCAGAAAATCTGATCGTGTGTATGAGGCTTTAGACTTCAACATTACAGGACAAGGTCAGTTAAATGTGACTGAAGCTGGTTATACAATTTTTTTTTTCATACAGCCAGTGGGCTGAACGCAAAATAACAAAAACAAATGCCCCTTTCACACGTGGCAACTCCATTAAAATCAACTGGGGATCTGTCCGCTGATCACTTGCTGATCAGAGCAGAGTGGGCGGGTGAGCCATCCGTGTCCACTCAGTTTATATAGCGCAGACATGGACAGAGCTGTCTCTACACTATAGGCGGCCAGGAGTAAACGGACTCCGCTGACCATTTACACTCGCCTGCCCCCTGATCCGATCCACCTAGATAGGGTAGGAGGGTTCCCCTTCCATTTTTTTTTCTTTAGAAGACCGGATCGGACAGGAGGTAGGCGGGTGTAAACAGACTTGTGTCCATAGAGGTAAATGGACCGTCTGATCAGGCCCGCCTGAAAAATTGAAAGGCAGACTTGATCAGACCCTTCTATCAACTTTTGTTGAGCAAGAACGGCCACACGCTGATTGAAATGTGTCTAATCCCTGCTGAACCAGCCACATTTTGATCAATGCATAGCCAGCTAATAATACTAATAACTAATAAGATATATCATAACCTGGATAAACGAGAACCCTCAAAGACAACTAAGAACAAAGACCTTGGTAAGTTTGATCACAAAAAAAATACATACACACATACAGTACACACACACACACATAGTATACACATACAGTACACACACACATAGTACACACATACAGTAAACACACACATAGTACACACATACAGTACACACACATACAACACACAGTACACACATACAGCACACACACATACAGTCCACCAGTACACACACACACACATAGTACACACATTCAACACACATAGTACACACATACAGTACACACACATAGTACACACATATAGTACATACACACATAGTACACACATACAACACACAGAGTACACACATACAGTACACACACACATAGTACACACATACAACACACACACACAGAGTACACACATACAGTACACACACACATAGTACACACATAACACACACATACACACAGAGTACACATATACAGTACACACACACATAGTACACACATACAGTAAGTACACAGAGTACAAACTTTATACCAGTAAAATATCCCAAATAAATACATGATTTCTATAGCAGCTGTGTTGTCAGATATGTGTGGAGGAATTTAAAACCGTGACTTTGTCTCAACCATGATTAACATGAACACACTTAGTTCACTCTAAATAGCACTTTAGTAAATCAAATCCATTATGTGATAACATTAAATCCAACAATCTATTGCAGTTCGGGCATTTCTATGGAATCTTCTATGGAAAACCATGTTTATATTATTAATCATTGCCTGTTTGTCTTGTTGGGAAGTTTTTACTATTATTGCTATTCTATTATTACTATTATTACTACTAGTGGTTGACATTAGTAGTATGATTAAGCAATACACATAAATATTTAATACTGGTGTAGCGGCCTCCACTCTCTCCCTCTTCTCGCTCTGGCTCTGGTCTAGGGGTACCTCTGAGGAGAGAGTGCGAGGTCACCACGCCAAGTTCCCCTGCAGATGTATGTGCAGTGAGAGACAATTCTCCTTTACCTTCGGGTCAGTGTTCTGTGTCTGCCAGTAAATGAGCCCCACACCACTAAAGTCCAACACTCCATTATTCTTCTCATGGAAAAGTGAACACAATCAGTTGGACTCCCTCAACGAACAGAACAGACATGGGGTGTGGATGCGAGTAGGCCCAGGCACAATGAACTCTCCTACTTCCTTCCCAGAAGTAGGTTTCTGCTCCCAATCGAGGAAGACATCCCTCCAGGCGGTCTCCGGAGGCTCACCTGTCACTGGCAATTTGCTGCACCAAGTCTTCAGGTAAGTACCCCCTCCGGTCCCTTACGCCACTGGATTCGAATACCCACTCCCGGTGTCCCCTAGGAAGTTCCTCTCTCGCGGAGCCTTAATCCGGGACCCTCAGTCCCGGACCGCCATCCAAGTACCTCACCCCAGGCTAAAGGTGCCTGGGATGGAACACGACCTCCGAACGTCCTCCAGGCCTAGGCCGCCTAGAGGACCGACACGAACCACCGCCCTCAGGCTGAAGGTGCCTGGGACTCCCCCCGTGACAAAGATGGCCGGCCTCTTTATACCCTCTCCCAGCAAGCACGGCGGGTTCCCCGCACCACCATACCACTGCCGAGGGAGGACAAAAAGGGGTACGGCACACAGCAATGGTTCAACCCCAGCCCAAGGCGACAGCGCCACCCGCTGAGCTGCAGGGAACTGCACATTACTGGTGTCTCTGCCAGTTTTAAATACACAGGGAAAGTGCATGCCCGCTACATTCTCCCCCTGGTGGTTTGACACTGGTCCCCAGTGTCTGGAATAAACTATGCCCTCAACGGCTGACATAGCCCAGTCCAGAAACCAACTATAAATTGCACAAAAATAAAAACTTTTGGAAACTTACTAACTGGAGCAATTGTGTCTGAGCCTTACATGAAAGGGAAAGGAAGGGAAACAACAACACTTAGCCATAACACTGAAAATCACATTTTCACATTACACTTTTCCCCACCCATCCTGACTAAGACCCACCCCATTCTCAGTGGTCTTGATGGGATGCTCTCCTGCAGAGGGAAAAAGAAAAGTTAACACACATAAACCCTGACACATGTATTCGTGTGAGAATGAAAAAAACTTCTCTGCAGAGAAATCCTTTCCTTCATAAAAGTGTGTGTGTGAACAGTGATATCGATGCGCAACACTGCCACCTGGTGACAGCATTGCGGTAACTGCACTCATGGAACTTTCCTTCTTCTTTGGGCCCTATCTACCCCAGAGTCCGTGATTGCTTGGTGGAAAATTGAAGAACAAACAGGAACAGTCCTTCAACTCCTCTGGGCAACAAGAACAACAACCCCGGAAAGTTCAGCAATGCAAAGAACAAAAACGGAGTCTCTCTTCTCCTATAGATAGAATCGAGGGTGCGGCAGGACAAGTGGCTTCAAGTGCTGATCCATGGTCTCCAGATGGTACTCAACATCTTCCCCTTCCTTGCGTCGGATCAGCACCTTGTCCGCGTGGATATATCGTCCCAGCATCCATTCTGCTTTGCAGTCTTTAAAGCGCTGGGCTGCCTTGGAAAAACACGCAAGGTACCTGCGGGCGTGTGGAACCTGAAGGTGGGTCCACACAAAGTCATTGTACGAGCGCTCCTGGCAAACTTCCACTTCATACAATAACTCCTTGGACAGGTATGGGTACTCCCACCCATACTCAGCAGCAACCTTCTGGCAAAATAGGCGTTGTAGTCTCACCAGAGGAGGCATAGTGGCTTTGTCCCCTTCGCCAGGCAAAACTATTGAGTCCGGTGACGAGGGACCTTGATCACATCTGGTCTGGGCATAGGTGCCCGCAACAACAGTCTCCTTTCCCCGGCATTAGGTGCAGGAGGCACCGGGAAGGCAAGAGTAGGCTGGGGACGGGACCCCTCCTCAGGCGCTGGTGCCTCCACCCGGGGTGTACTATCCCCTGTAGACATGGGTGGGTCCCTGGTTCTGCGGGACGAGGCGAGAGGTACTTTGTCCCAGCCCTTTTGAGCAAACAGTTCATCAATGGCGACATCGTCTCCCAGATCGGAGAGCGACTCTAGGTCGGAGGTGTCACACTCCTCCGCGGGTATGTAGCCTGTAGTGGAAACAGGACTACCACCCCCCACGGACACACAGGGTTGTGGATGCCCGACACCTCCACCCACACACCAAGTCTCTCCGCCCGGCTTACCTTGGCCTTTACTTGAGATGGAATGTCCGGAACTTTTCTCAACGGTACCATCCGGGCCGGGGCGTAGGCGGGCGGGATGGTCCACCATAACCGCTGGTCGGGGCTACCATGCCGGTCTTTCTCTTCGGTGGTGGACGCTGTGAGACAGTGGTGACCGAGTCAGCATCCTCGGATTTCTCCCGTTGAGTACTCGCGACCTCCTCCGCGGTCGCTGCAGTGCGCACAGGGATGGCTGTCAAAGCAGTGATTCCTCCTCTCTGAGTGGTGTTGCCTGCAGCACGGCCGGGGTAGATGGTCCTTGGCTTCTCAATGACTGAATCCACCTCAAATAAGAACTCCCCACAGGCCTCGCATCGCCCGAATGGCTTCAGATGACACACCAGTCCCGAGCAGCCGGGACAAATCACACCCAGGGCCTCAACGTCCATGCATGAATACAGGGCGAATCGTCCCCTTGGCTTTAGCTGAATCCCTGTATCGGTCACCGGAGCGGCAGCAGTCAAAGACGTGGTGGAAGGGTGAAGTGGAACCCACGCTATATGTCCGAACATGGTGACTTGCTGCTGGTCCATTGCGCACTGCAAGTTTTTGCTCCAATGTCCCACGTGCAGTCCTTCACACGTATTGGACTCCTATTGGACTCCTCCCCTCTGCACTCTAGTTCGCGGGCTTTTCTTCTTCTTCTTTCCTGAGTCACGCCCACGAACTAAGCAGGGAGGGTGTGCCTGATGGTGCAGTGCAAATAGAAGTGTAGTCCTTCACACGGCTGAGCTCCCCCCTCTTCTCGCTCTTCTGCGTGGGCCTTTCCCTTCACTGGGTCATGTCCACGACTTCGAGCAGGGATGCACTTTGGCCAATAATATGGCCGACCTACTCGGAACTCCTCCGGGCAGACACGTTCAAACTCCGTAGTAGCACGAACACCATACCGGACCCGAGCCCCCACGTGTAGCGGCCTCCACTCTCTCCCTCTATGTATCAGTTCTTCTGGCTCTGGCTTTTGTCTAGGGGTACTCTGAAGGAGAGAGTGCGGGGTCACCACGCCAAGTCCGCCTGCAGATGTATGTGCAGTGAGAGACAATCTTCTTTTACCTTCGGGTCGGTGTTCTGCATCTGGAGACCTCCTCCTGGTTTCTCGAACAGTGTCTGCCAGTAAATGAGCCCCACAACACTAAAGTCCAACACTCCTTTATTCTTCTCATGGAAAAGTGAACACAATCAGTTGGACTCCCTCAACGAACAGAACAGGCATGGGGTGTGGATGCGAGAGGGCCCAGGCACAATGAACTCTCCTACTTCCTTCCCAGAAGTAGGTTTCTGCTCCCAATCGAGGAAGACATCCCTCCCGGCGGTCTCCGGAGGCTCACCCGTCACTGGCAATTTGCTGCACCAGGTCTTCAGGTAAGTACCCCCTCCGGTCCCTTACGCCACTGGATTCGGGTACCCACTCCCGGGGTCCCCTAGGAAGTTCCTCCCTTGCAGGAGCCTTAATCCGGGACCCTCAGTCCCGGACCGCCATCCAAGTACCTCACCCCAGGCTAAAGGTGCCTGGGATGGAACACGACCTCCGAAGGTCCTCCAGGCCTAGGCCACCTAGAGGACCGACACGAACCACCGCCCTCAGGCTGAAGGTGCCTGGGACTCCCCCCGTGACAAAGATGGCCGGCCCCTTTATACCCTCTCCCAGCAAGCACGGCGGGTTCCCCGCCCCACCATACCACTGCCGAGGGAGGACAAAAAGGGGTACGGCACACAGCAATGGTTCAACCCCAGCCCAAGGCGACAGCGCCACCCGCTGAGCTGCAGGGAACTGCACATTACTGGTGTCTCTGCCAGTTTTAAATACACTGGGAAAGTGCATGCCCACTACACTGGTAATACACAAGATTTTAAAGTATAATAGACATTTTTCCGGATAGTGTAAGGAATGGTTAAAACCCCTGAAAGTGCACTACCATCGGGTCCCGAGTATGTCTGTAGACGCTCCATTTCTGATTTCTGATTATGTGAAGAGTTGTATCCCGCTGTTTTGGAAACAGACGCAGGCACCGCCTATAGCCGTTTGGTTGAAAAAAGTAACTGAAATTAATGAGAAGGAAGACCTGGTGGCCACGGAAATGGGCCTGTGGGAGAAATGCCTTACAAAATGGTTTTACTGGCACAAATTTCTCTCCTTTGAGGAGTTCAAAACTTTGTTGAACTAAATCCTCTTCCTTGGCGAGTGTTCTGGTGAGCCTCCTGGTCTTGTCGGATTGGTGGAACCTCTGGCCCGCCTCTCACCCCCTCCCTACTGCTTTCTTCCCTTCACTTTTTCTTTCCCACCCCCCCCCCCCTTTTTTTCTTTCTTCCTTCTTTTGGCTCCTTTCAATCGACACAACCCTATGGGTCATATTTTCTTATTTTTTTCTTAAATATTTATGGTATATACCGTGTAAAATGTCACGCGGGGTACAGGGACTCTCTAGCATCTACCCATAGGGAAACACTGCCACGGAGCCTACACATGGTCGTTTTTCTCGACAAGAGAAAAAATGACGGGAAAAACGACCATGTGTGGGGGAACAAGCCGTTCCCTTGTTTTTCATGTCATGATTCACGGCGGTTTTTTAAACGCCATGAATCACGATCGTGTGTACGCGGCATTAGTTGTCAATAGCACAGGTGTCCCTCATTGGAAGATTTTGTCTCTTTTCCTATTCTGATGACAACACAAAAATCTGTATTGTCTATATTACCTTCAGTCTCGGCAACAGTGATCCCAGAACAAATAGAGATATTGAATCTCCCTAACATGGACACAGACAGCAATAAAAACTGAAAAGAAAATCAGAGAACTCTTAGCACATATTAGGTCATGGTGATAAATAAAAAGCAAACATTACACTATATATCAACAGTTTGTTGCAGTTTTCTGTACTTATACATTTGAGATTGGAAATATTCAGTAGATTGAAATTCATAGAGGAGGAATATTAATTTATGTATGCTAATTTAGAATAAAGATTTCACCAAACAGAGCAGCCACCAGCACAAGGGACACTGTCCCTGGTGCTGATTTAAAAAATAATAATTGAGTGTAAGCTTATATGTATTTTTTTTTTGCCAGCAGTGTAAGTGTAAGCACCTGAATCTGACATGGTATCAGCCTCTCACGATCTTATGTACAAAAAGCCCCAGATCAGGGGAGGGAGAAGCAGCACAAGTAGCCAATCAGTTGTGCTGTAGTGCAAGGGGTAGGTAATAGGAGGAGTGTGGCAGGAATATATGTTCATCAATGTGCTGCTTCTCTTTCACTGTGCAGTCACAGACAGAAGGTGGGGGGTGACAAGACCTGTAAGCCAAGCCAATAAATATCAGGTCTTATGCAGTGCCAGGCAAAACTGGTCCAAGTATATGAGTGCACTCTACATACAGTGCCATAATAGGCAGCCTCCAGAGGGCATTTTTACTGCGCTCAGACTGCACCTTGGAAAGCAGGGGTCTTTTTACCTTGTCTTACCTTTAAATATTTGCAAAGAAACACATACGTGTACAACAAAAGCACATAGATTATATATGAATAAAGAAAGTAATAATAATAATAATAGAAAAAAAAAAAGTACAAACTGGATATATAAACCTATAATTAGTAGCATGGCAATATAATACCAAGTGATCCAGTGGTACCCAAACCCTAACTATATTTTAATACAGACCCATGCATATTATTTTATATTATAAAGCCTTCCATAAACAACATGCAGAATGCTGTAACTAAAAGCATCCAATCAGAAATCATATTTCTATTAGTAAGCTTATATATGCAATACAGTATATACAGTATCTCACAAAAGTGAGTTCACCCCTCACATTTTTGTAAAAATGTTATTATATCTTTTCATGTGACAACACTGAGGAAATTACAATTTGCTACAATGTAAAGTATAGAAGAAAAAAGTGGGCGCACACTGGAACAAGAAGTTTGCTTGACAGGAATCTTTATTGTCGCATGCCAGACAGGTGATACAGGACACACGGTTCACACGGATATACCGTGCTTGTTCACAACAAAGTAAATGAGTGAGTGTACAGCTTGTATAACAGTGTAAATTTGCTGTCCCCTCAAAATAACTCTACACAGCCATTACTGTCTAAACCGCTGGCAAAAAAAGTGAAAATGTCCAAATTGGGGCCAAAGTGTCAATATTTTGTGTGGCCACCATTATTTTCCAGCACTGCCTTAACCCTCTTGGGCATGGAGTTCACCAGAGTTTCACAGGTTGCACTGGAATCCTCTTCCACTCCTCCATGACGACATCACAGAGCTGGTGGATGTTACAGACCTTGCGCTCCTCCACCTCCTGTTTGAGGATGCCTCACAGATGCTCAATAGGGTTTAGGTCTGGAGACATGCTTGGCCAGTTCATCACCTTTACCCTCAGCTTCTTTAGCAAGGCAGTGGTCATCTTGGAGGTGTGTTTGGGGTCATTATCATGTTGGAATACTGCCCTGCGGCCCAGTCAAGGGAGGGGATCATGCTCTGCTTCAGTATGTCACAGTACATGTTGGCATTTATGGTTCCCCTCAATGAACTGTAGCTCCCCAGTACCAGCAGCACTCATGCATCCCCAGACTATTGCACTCCCACCACCATACTTGACTGTAGGCAAGACACACTTGTCTTTGTACTCCTCACCTGGTTGCCTCCACACACGCTTGACACCATCTGAACCAAGTACGTTTATCTTGGTCTGATCAGACCACAGGACATGGTTCCAGTAATCCATGTCCTTAGTAGTGATGAGCCGAACACCCCCGGGTTCGGTTCGCACCAGAACCCGTGAACGGACCGAAAGTTCGAACGAACATTAGAACCCTATTAAATACAATGGATGCGAACGTTCGAATTCTAAAGTGCTAATTATAACAACTATTATGCATGTTATTGTCATAAATAGGGTTTGGGAACCCGGGTTCTGCACCAGGGGACATGTATCAATGCAAAAAGAAGTTTTAAAAACGGTCGTTTTTCGGGAGCAGTCATTTTAATGATGCATAAAGTGAAAAAAAAAAAGTCAAATATTCCTTTAAATATCGTACCTGGGGGGTGTCTAAAGTATGCCTGTGAAGTGCCACGTGTTTCCCGTGTTTAGAACTGTCCCTGCACAAAATGACACTTCTAAAGGAAAAAAAAGCCATTTAAAACTGCTTGCGGCTTTAATGTAATGTCTGGTCCCGGTAATATGGATGAAATTCTTTAAGAAAAATGGCATAGCTACCCCATGACGCCCCCCCCTACCCCAGCCCATTACCAGCCCCTTTGGGTCTTGTATGGATATTAAGGGGAACCCCGCACATAAAATAAAAAAGGCCCTATATACTCTGAACAGCCGTATACAGGCGGTGCATACAAGACAGGGACTGTAGGTTTGTTCTTATGTAGAATCTGTTTGTAATTTTGAACAGGTACATTGTTGAAGTGTAGCTCCAGCCCAAAAATCTATTTTTAAACTTTTTGGGAAACATAGGTAAGGGTTATCACCCCTGTAACATTTGTTTTGCTGTCTGTGCCCCTGTTCAGAACATTTCACCTCACTTTCCGTCCCAATGACAACTGTTTTTGAAATGTGGTGTTTTTCTTGAAACAAGGATTGCTGATAAAGCATCAGCACAGATGAGACCCCTTTCTCCCATATTTATTCTTACAGGAGAGAATTTTCCTTTCTAGGGGTAGATTTCCTCTCACTTCCTGTTGTCTTCTTTCGTTTGCAAGTAGGAGTCGTTTGTAAGTTGGATGTTTGAAAGTAGGGACCTGCCGTATATACTCTGCAGAAATAGGCCCCTTAGTTGTTGGTGTTGGCACAACACTGTAAGCACTCAGTTACTCTTGGTTGGTGCTGGAACGCCCTGCTGTCAACTATTATATCAGGAATTTTAATTACATATAATTGTTGAACAGTGGTAGTAAAAATTGGGGCTTTGATGGTGGTGCTGGTGCCACAACACTGTAAGCCCTGACAGTTACTCTTGGTGGGTGCAGCAATGGGCCCTGCTGTGAATTATTAGATCAAGAATTGTAATTACATGCCCCTTTTGAACAGGGGCTGAAAAATTGGGCCTTTCGTGGTGGTGGTGGTGGTGGCGTTGCCACAAGACTGTAAGCCCTCAGAGTTACTCTTGGTGGGTGCAGCAATGGACCCTGCTGTGAATTATTAGATCAAGAATTGTAATTGCATGCCCCTGTTGAACAGGGGCTGAAAAATTGGGCCTTAGGCACTGGTGGCACAACACTACAACCCCTCACAGATACTGTACTTGGAGCACAGCAATGAGCCCTGTTGCAAAGTATTGCTTCAAAAATTGTAATGACACGCCCCTGTTAAACAGGGGCTGAAAAATTTGGCCTTAGGCACTGGTGCCACAACACTCCAACCCCTCACAGATACTGTACTTGGAGCACAGCAATGAGCCCTATGGCAAATTATTGCTAAAAAAATTGTAATTACACGCCCCTGTAAAACAGGGGCTGAAAAATTGGGCCTTAGCCACTGGTGGCGGCACCCATAAACAAAAATGATCTTCCAAGCTATCATCATCAATCGTATCATTGAGGACTCGGAGGAGGAGGATAGCCAGTCAACATAACAGCACAGGCACTCAGCATCAGCATCAGTCTTGAAGGGATGTGACATGTTAAAATCAATTAGTCTGTTATATCAGCATCAGGTGTGTGGTAGCTGGTGGTGATCCAAGACTGGTTCATCTTGATGAAAGTCAGTCGATCAACCGAGTCGGTGGACAGGCGCACCCTGTGATCCGTGACAAATCCTCCAGCAGCACTGAATGTGCGTTCCGAAAGAACGCTGGATGCAGGACAGGCCAGTAGCTCAATTGCATACTGTGCAAGCTCTGGCCAGTGATCCATCCTCAAGACCCAGTAAGCCAGAGGATTTTCGGTGGGGAAGGTGTCCAAGTCTGACCTTGCCCCTAGATATTCCTGCACCATGTTTATCAGACGCTGGCGATGGTTGCTGGAACCGATCATACTTTGGGGCTGCGGACTAAAGAATTGTCTGAACGCATCGGTCAGACGGCCACCTTCCCCACCGCTCCTTCTTTGACTGGCCGAAGCCTCAGCAACTCGTTGTCCAGGACCAGGAGTTTGTAACCTCCCAGTCTCTGGGAACGCGTTGCACAGACCTTTCTGCAAGGCCTCCCGGAGTTGTCTCATCCTCTGCTCCCTCTGCGACGGTAACATAAGGTCCGCAACCTTACCCTTGTACCGTGGATCAAGGAGAGTGGCCAGCCAGTAATGGTCCCTCTCCTTGATCCGAAGAATACGAGGATCCTTCCGCAGACTTTGCAGGATCAGGGAGGCCATGCAGCGTAGGTTTGCTGAGGCATTCGCTCCGGAGTCCTCTGGGTCACTAAGGACGACATGATCCGCAGCCACCTCCTCCCAGCCACGTACAAGTCCACTGGTTTCTTGGGACTGTAAATCATCCCTAAAAGACTGCTGCTGATGATGCTGAGTGCCAGCCTCCACCTCCATGCTGACACAATCCTCCTCCTCCTCCTCCTCCTCCTCCTCTTCCTGTGCGATGGGTGGGACAGAAGGAACACTGTCTGGGTAAAGGGGGCCTTGAGAGGCAAGGAAGTCCTCCTCTTCCTGCCTCTGTTCTGCCTCAAGTGCCCTGTCCATTATTCCACGCAGCGTGTGCTCCAACAGGTGGACAAGAGGTACAGTGTCACTGATGCATGCACTGTCACTGCTCACCATCCTCGTGGCCTCCTCAAATGGTGCCAGGACAGTGCATGCATCCCTGATCATGCCCCACTGGCGTGGAGAAAAAAAACCAAGCTCCCCTGACCCTGTCCTGGTGCCGTAGTCGCACAGGTACTCATTGATGGCCCTCTGCTGCGTGTGCAGCCGCTGCAGCATGGCCAACGTTGAGTTCCACCTGGTGGGCATGTCACATATAAGGCGGTTCTTGGGCAGGTTCAACTCCTTTTGCAGCTCAGCCAGGCGAGCACTGGCATTATAAGATCTGCGGAAATGCACACAGACTTTCCTGGCCTGCCTCAGGACATCCTGTAAGCCCGGGTACCTGCCCAAGAACCGCTGCATCACCAGGTTAAGGACGTGAGCCACACAGGGCACATGGGTCAGTTGTCCCTGTCGGAGGGCGGAGAGGAGGTTGGTGCCATTGTCGCAAACCACCATTCCTGGCTTAAGCTGGCGTGGCGTCAACCACCTCTCGGCCTGGCCCTGCAGAGCAGACAGGACCTCTGCCCCAGTGTGGCTTCTGTCCCCCAAACACACCAGCGCAAGCACGGCATGGCATCTTTTTGCCTGCGTACTTGCGTAGCCCCGTGAACGGCTACGGAGCACCGCTGGTTCATAGGACAAACCACAGGAAGAGGCCATGGAGGAAGAAGAAGAGGAGGGGGTGGAGGAGAGAGGTGTGTCACAACCAGTAGTAGCATTTTGGAGGCGTGGCGGTGGGACAACCTCCAACACTACTGCACCTTGTCCTGCATCCTTCCCAGCTGCCAAAAGAGTGACCCAATGGGCCGTGAAAGAAAGGTAACGTCCCTGTCCATGCCTGCTGGACCATGAGTCAGCGGTAATATGCACCTTACCGCTGACCACCCTGTCCAGCGAGGCCAAGACATTGCCTTCCACATGCCGGTAGAGAGCCGGAATAGCCTTCCGTGAGAAAAAGTGGCGTTTGGGAACCTGCCACTGAGGAACCGCACATTGCACAAACTCACGGAAGGGGGCCGAGTCTACCAACTGAAAAGGCAGCAGTTGAAGCGCTAGCAATTTAGCCAAGCTAGCATTCAACCGCTGGGCATGTGGATGGCTGGGAGTGAACTTCTTTCGACGGTCCAGCAGCTGGGGCAGGGAAATTTGCCTGCTAGAATCGGACGTCGGTGTACTGCTAGCAGAGTGGCCGCAAGTACTTGGCTGTGACACACCTAATTCTACACCTTCATTCCTCTCAGTGCATGTTTCAGAGAGGACTGAAGTTATAGTGGGGTTGGAGATCCCAGCTGATGCGGTGCAAGGAGAGGTCCGCTTTGTTCTTTGGTGTGGGTCTTTGAGGTAGGCTTGCCAACGAGCTGCATGGCAGGTCAACATATGTCTGGTCAGGCATGTGGTACCCAAGCGGCTGATGTTTTGGCCACGCGATATACGCTTGAGACATATGTTGCAAACAGCAGCTGTGCGATCTGATGCACTAGCCTCAAAAAAGGCCCACACCAAAGAACTTTTTGAATGACGGGCAGAGGCAGCGCCCTGCACAGGCGGAGCTCTGCGGTGTGATTCCGTCGGTGTACTGCCCTTACGCTGGCCACCAAAGGGCATCCTGCCTCGTTGGAGATGTGCCTCCTCCTCATCAGTGGCGTCTCCAGCTTTCATATTTAGGGGGGGCACATGGGGGGACAGGGACAAAAGTAGGGGGGCCAACTATAAAATGCAAATATATATATATATATATATTATATATATATATATCCTGGGGCCCTTTACTACGATCCCACAACGGGCCCTTTCACATGTTCTGCAGTGAGCTCCCTTCCTACTATACTGGGGCCCCCCAGGGTGGCAGAAAACAAGAGATATATGTCACCAGCACACCAAGAAAATATAAGGGTCCAAAGCAGTGGGAGAACTATCAGGGTTGCAAAGGTTGTCTTGCCACCAGGCCCTGGTGCTCTGCCACTGTGGGGTTCCCCAGCTGTCCTGTCCCTGTTATTGACAGCGCTGGTCTGGCATCTGTCTCCTTGGCACCGGCGGCAGTCTATTAGGACCTAGTGCTGGTGACATTATGAGTGCATGCAGGGGAAGGCTGGCACTATTGATTATAGAGAGCCGAGCCCCCAGCTGGTCACCTAGCAGCAGTAATGCTGTATAACCTTCTCTGTTGACATGTTGATCGGGATGTGATCCTGGTGATGCTCCCAGTCAGATCTAATAAACACAGTATTTATTAGCATCAAGAGTACAACCACATATATATATATATATATATATATATATATATATATATATATATATATAATCAACCGTATGCTCAGCAGCCATGTGGGCTCTATGCCTGTAAAGTGTGGGCTTTGACCAATAAAATCCGTGATATTTAACACTAGGATTTGACTAGGAGCATCACCTGGATTGCATCACGATCAGCATGGCAGAGAAGGCGCCACTGCTGCTAAGCAACCTGCATGGAGCTCAACTGTCTACAACCAATAGAGATGGGCTCGGGTGTGTTTGAAATCCCACATGCCCGATCCCGCCAGGAAGCCGACACTCCACAGTGCTAATCACAGCCAGTGAGACATTTCATGATCTGTGGAGCTGCGGACCGGGAACTGTCTCACTGCCTGTGATTAGCGCTGTGCAGTGTGGGCTTCCTGGCAGGCTCTGGCATGTGGAATTTTGAACATGCCCAGTCCATCTCTAACAACAAATTATGCTGGCCCTCCTGTACATCAGCCCCATAAAGTAACCAGCACTGGGTTCCAATGTGCTGCCGCCGCTACCATGGAGACAGAGACCAGCGCTGTGAATAGCCGGGACATGACAGCAACTCTGGTTGTTCCAGCACTGGTCCACACTGGGAAGATTCCCCCATCCACCTATAATGTGTAGATGGGGAATTTGGATCATTTCCTTTTTTTTTTCATTCAACCTAATAGTTGAATGAAAAAAAGTGATCAATGTATGGGCTGCCTAAGAGCCAAGACCAGCCATAGACGGTTTCAATCTCAGCTGGTTCAGCAGGAACTGGCTGAGATTTGAACCATTAATTAGCAGATTCTCTTATGATTATCACTAGTGGTTGCTATAGCCACTAGTGATAATCACTGTTTGTCGGGAGAATACAATTGCTGGGCAGGAGGGATATTCCCCTGTCAGCACTGTCTGTGTTGATGGGGGAATCATGCAAGTTTCTTTCCTGCAATCTGTGGATGCAGGAAAGAAATGTGCACCGTATATTACCTGCCTAACTGAAAGTGAAAGTAAATTGTGAATGTCTTGAAAGAACAGGAGAGGGGGAGGGAGACAGATGGGGGAGAGAAGGGATGGAGATAATGCAGTTCAGTGATTACAGTGTACTGCAGTCTGCAGTGCACACACTTACCCATGGTCCAGGCTAGAATCTCAGGCATCATTCACACACAGCCAGGAATGCTGCTGATTTTCATATTTCCCGCCCACACATCCCCTCTCTTCAGATACAGCACGCCGGGATAGTGTGGGCGGGACTGGAAGGAGGAGGAGGAGCTGTATTCCTCCCTGCTCCTATGTGAGGAGAGTGAGGGGGGGTGGCTGGACTCGCTGGGCTGTGAAAGAGTGTCATAGACTGACACTCGGCTCAGCTTGCAGTCACCACTCTCGGAATTTACAGGCTGGTTCTCCTGTCTTAAGGACGGGAGAAATCAGTCTGTTTTTTCAGTAACTGAGATGAAGGCTTGGGCCCCCCTCCCCCCTCCCACAGCGCTCGTGGAGTCCTTCCTGCAACTCGCTCTTCTCCGTGCCAATGAGGATGCAGGGAAAGGAGCAGATCAGGCGGCTGTGGTTGTGTGAGCGCTTGCATTATGCAGTGTCAGCGAGCAGAGGGAGGGGAGGAATCCCCCACAGGAGCTGACTGGGGACGCTCTCCCTCTTAGGAGAGACTATGTTACCCCAGCAGCAGTCCGAGCGGAAAAAAAATATTTTTTTTTTTTTTTTTTTGGGGGGGCACATGGTGGGGCACAGCATAATGTTGGGGGGGCCATGGCCCCCTCTGGTCCCCCCCTAGGGACGCCATTGCTCCTCATCCTCCTCCTCCTCCTCTCTCCTATTAGGCACCCACGTGGAGTCAGTGACCTCATCATCACCTCCCTCCTCATCACTGGAGCCAATCTGGCAGTATGCTGCAGCTGCTGGAACATGACTGCCAGATTGGTGTCCTTCTTGAGCATCCCCTCTGTCTGCTCTCACGCTACTGCCTTCCTCTAGCTGGGTTTCATCATCAGACCCTTCGAAACGCTGGGCATCCTCCTGGAGCATGTACCCAACACTGTCCTGAAACAGTTCGGGGGACTCCTCAGGAGGAGGACATGGTGGGTCTAGGGAAGGAGTGACTGATGATGAGTCTGACATTGATACCAGGGAAGAGGACGCTTTGGCAGCTGCTTTTCCAGTACCCTGAGCCTGGGTGAGAGAGGATGAGGAGGAGGAGGAGGGCTTGGTCATCCACTCTACCAAGTCTTCGGCATGATGTGGCTCAACATGTCCAGCTGCCGAAAAGAAGGACAAGCGTGTCCCATGGCCATGTGCTGATGACAATGCACCGCGTCCACGACCAGCACTGTTGCCCCCAGACACAGAGCCTGCTTGCCCTCTTTTATTGCCTCCTGACTGTCTGCCTCTCCTTGTTTGCCTTCCAGACATTCTAATAGATGGCCTGCAGGGAGATGGGAAAAAAGCAATAAGGGCTACCTTCAGGTGTCCTTCTCTGTCCCTTGAAACAAGGACTTTGACAGTGAAAGAAACTGACACACTCTCCCTACCTACAGTTTTCTGTCCCTAGAAAAAGTGTTTTTTTTAAGCACAATTTAGCACAAGGAGAATTCACTCACTGTCCTTCCAGGTCCCTGGAAACAAGGACTTTGACAGTGAAAGAAACTGACACACTCTCCCTACCTACAGTTTTCTGTCCCTAGAAAAAATGTTTTTTTTAAGCACAATTTAGCACAAGGAGAATTCACTCACTGTCCTTCCAGGTCCCTGGAAACAAGGACTTTGACAGTGAAAGAAACTGACACACTCTCCCTACCTACAGTTTTCTGTCCCTAGAAAAAATGTTTTTTTTAAGCACAATTTAGCACAAGGAGAATTCACTCACTGTCCTTCCAGGTCCCTGGAAACAAGGACTTTGACAGTGAAAGAAACTGACACACTCTCCCTACCTACAGTTTTCTGTCCCTAGAAAAAATGTTTTTTTTAAGCACAATTTAGCACAAGGAGAATTCACTCACTGTCCTTCCAGGTCCCTGGAAACAAGGACTTTGACAGTGAAAGAAACTGACACACTCTCCCTACCTACAGTTTTCTGTCCCTAGAAAAAATGTTTTTTTTAAGCACAATTTAGCACAAGGAGAATTCACTCACTGTCCTTCCAGGTCCCTGGAAACAAGGACTTTGACAGTGAAAGAAACTGACACACTCTCCCTACCTACAGTTTTCTGTCCCTAGAAAAAATGTTTTTTTTAAGCACAATTTAGCACAAGGAGAATTCACTCACTGTCCTTCCAGGTCCCTGGAAACAAGGACTTTGACAGTGAAAGAAACTGACACACTCTCCCTACCTACAGTTTTCTGTCCCTAGAAAAAATGTTTTTTTTAAGCACAATTTAGCACAAGGAGAATTCACTCACTGTCCTTCCAGGTCCCTGGAAACAAGGACTTTGACAGTGAAAGAAACTGACACACTCTCCCTACCTACAGTTTTCTGTCCCTAGAAAAAATGTTTTTTTTAAGCACAATTTAGCACAAGGAGAATTCACTCACTGTCCTTCCAGGTCCCTGGAAACAAGGACTTTGACAGTGAAAGAAACTGACACACTCTCCCTACCTACAGTTTTCTGTCCCTAGAAAAAATGTTTTTTTTAAGCACAATTTAGCACAAGGAGAATTCACTCACTGTCCTTCCAGGTCCCTGGAAACAAGGACTTTGACAGTGAAAGAAACTGACACACTCTCCCTACCTACAGTTTTCTGTCCCTAGAAAAAATGTTTTTTTTAAGCACAATTTAGCACAAGGAGAATTCACTCACTGTCCTTCCAGGTCCCTGGAAACAAGGACTTTGACAGTGAAAGAAACTGACACACTCTCCCTACCTACAGTTTTCTGTCCCTAGAAAAAATGTTTTTTTTAAGCACAATTTAGCACAAGGAGAATTCACTCACTGTCCTTCCAGGTCCCTGGAAACAAGGACTTTGACAGTGAAAGAAACTGACACACTCTCCCTACCTACAGTTTTCTGTCCCTAGAAAAAATGTTTTTTTTAAGCACAATTTAGCACAAGGAGAATTCACTCACTGTCCTTCCAGGTCCCTGGAAACAAGGACTTTGACAGTGAAAGAAACTGACACACTCTCCCTACCTACAGTTTTCTGTCCCTAGAAAAAATGTTTTTTTTAAGCACAATTTAGCACAAGGAGAATTCACTCACTGTCCTTCCAGGTCCCTGGAAACAAGGACTTTGACAGTGAAAGAAACTGACACACTCTCCCTACCTACAGTTTTCTGTCCCTAGAAAAAATGTTTTTTTTAAGCACAATTTAGCACAAGGAGAATTCACTCACTGTCCTTCCAGGTCCCTGGAAACAAGGACTTTGACAGTGAAAGAAACTGACACACTCTCCCTACCTACAGTTTTCTGTCCCTAGAAAAAATGTTTTTTTTAAGCACAATTTAGCACAAGGAGAATTCACTCACTGTCCTTCCAGGTCCCTGGAAACAAGGACTTTGACAGTGAAAGAAACTGACACACTCTCCCTACCTACAGTTTTCTGTCCCTAGAAAAAATGTTTTTTTTAAGCACAATTTAGCACAAGGAGAATTCACTCACTGTCCTTCCAGGTCCCTGGAAACAAGGACTTTGACAGTGAAAGAAACTGACACACTCTCCCTACCTACAGTTTTCTGTCCCTAGAAAAAATGTTTTTTTTAAGCACAATTTAGCACAAGGAGAATTCACTCACTGTCCTTCCAGGTCCCTGGAAACAAGGACTTTGACAGTGAAAGAAACTGACACACTCTCCCTACCTACAGTTTTCTGTCCCTAGAAAAAATGTTTTTTTTAAGCACAATTTAGCACAAGGAGAATTCACTCACTGTCCTTCCAGGTCCCTGGAAACAAGGACTTTGACAGTGAAAGAAACTGACACACTCTCCCTACCTACAGTTTTCTGTCCCTAGAAAAAATGTTTTTTTTAAGCACAATTTAGCACAAGGAGAATTCACTCACTGTCCTTCCAGGTCCCTGGAAACAAGGACTTTGACAGTGAAAGAAACTGACACACTCTCCCTACCTACAGTTTTCTGTCCCTAGAAAAAATGTTTTTTTTAAGCACAATTTAGCACAAGGAGAATTCACTCACTGTCCTTCCAGGTCCCTGGAAACAAGGACTTTGACAGTGAAAGAAACTGACACACTCTCCCTACCTACAGTTTTCTGTCCCTAGAAAAAATGTTTTTTTTAAGCACAATTTAGCACAAGGAGAATTCACTCACTGTCCTTCCAGGTCCCTGGAAACAAGGACTTTGACAGTGAAAGAAACTGACACACTCTCCCTACCTACAGTTTTCTGTCCCTAGAAAAAATGTTTTTTTTTAAGCACAATTTAGCACAAGGAGAATTCACTCACTGTCCTTCCAGGTCCCTGGAAACAAGGACTTTGACAGTGAAAGAAACTGACACACTCTCCCTACCTACAGTTTTCTGTCCCTAGAAAAAATGTTTTTTTTAAGCACAATTTAGCACAAGGAGAATTCACTCACTGTCCTTCCAGGTCCCTGGAAACAAGGACTTTGACAGTGAAAGAAACTGACACACTCTCCCTACCTACAGTTTTCTGTCCCTAGAAAAAATATTTTTTTTAAGCACAATTTAGCACAAGGAGAATTCACTCACTGTCCTTCCAGGTCCCTGGAAACAAGGACTTTGACAGTGAAAGAAACTGACACACTCTCCCTACCTACAGTTTTCTGTCCCTAGAAAAAATGTTTTTTTTAAGCACAATTTAGCACAAGGAGAATTCACTCACTGTCCTTCCAGGTCCCTGGAAACAAGGACTTTGACAGTGAAAGAAACTGACACACTCTCCCTACCTACAGTTTTCTGTCCCTAGAAAAAATGTTTTTTTTAAGCACAATTTAGCACAAGGAGAATTCACTCACTGTCCTTCCAGGTCCCTGGAAACAAGGACTTTGACAGTGAAAGAAACTGACACACTCTTCCTACCTACAGTTTTCTGTCCCTAGAAAAAATGTTTTTTTTAAGCACAATTTAGCACAAGGAGAATTCACTCACTGTCCTTCCAGGTCCCTGGAAACAAGGACTTTGACAGTGAAAGAAACTGACACACTCTCCCTACCTACAGTTTTCTGTCCCTAGAAAAAATGTTTTTTTTAAGCACAATTTAGCACAAGGAGAATTCACTCACTGTCCTTCCAGGTCCCTGGAAACAAGGACTTTGACAGTGAAAGAAACTGACACACTCTCCCTACCTACAGTTTTCTGTCCCTAGAAAAAATGTTTTTTTTAAGCACAATTTAGCACAAGGAGAATTCACTCACTGTCCTTCCAGGTCCCTGGAAACAAGGACTTTGACAGTGAAAGAAACTGACACACTCTCCCTACCTACAGTTTTCTGTCCCTAGAAAAAATGTTTTTTTTAAGCACAATTTAGCACAAGGAGAATTCACTCACTGTCCTTCCAGGTCCCTGGAAACAAGGACTTTGACAGTGAAAGAAACTGACACACTCTCCCTACCTACAGTTTTCTGTCCCTAGAAAAAATGTTTTTTTTAAGCACAATTTAGCACAAGGAGAATTCAATCACTGTCCTTCCAGGTCCCTGGAAACAAGGACTTTGACAGTGAAAGAAACTGACACACTCTCCCTACCTACAGTTTTCTGTCCCTAGAAAAAATGTTTTTTTTAAGCACAATTTAGCACAAGGAGAATTCACTCACTGTCCTTCCAGGTCCCTGGAAACAAGGACTTTGACAGTGAAAGAAACTGACACACTCTCCCTACCTACAGTTTTCTGTCCCTAGAAAAAATGTTTTTTTTAAGCACAATTTAGCACAAGGAGAATTCACTCACTGTCCTTCCAGGTCCCTGGAAACAAGGACTTTGACAGTGAAAGAAACTGACACACTCTCCCTACCTACAGTTTTCTGTCCCTAGAAAAAATGTTTTTTTTAAGCACAATTTAGCACAAGGAGAATTCACTCACTGTCCTTCCAGGTCCCTGGAAACAAGGACTTTGACAGTGAAAGAAACTGACACACTCTCCCTACCTACAGTTTTCTGTCCCTAGAAAAAATGTTTTTTTTAAGCACAATTTAGCACAAGGAGAATTCACTCACTGTCCTTCCAGGTCCCTGGAAACAAGGACTTTGACAGTGAAAGAAACTGACACACTCTCCCTACCTACAGTTTTCTGTCCCTAGAAAAAATGTTTTTTTAAGCACAATTTAGCACAAGGAGAATTCACTCACTGTCCTTCCAGGTCCCTGGAAACAAGGACTTTGACAGTGAAAGAAACTGACACACTCTCCCTACCTACAGTTTTCTGTCCCTAGAAAAAATGTTTTTTTTAAGCACAATTTAGCACAAGGAGAATTCACTCACTGTCCTTCCAGGTCCCTGGAAACAAGGACTTTGACAGTGAAAGAAACTGACACACTCTCCCTACCTACAGTTTTCTGTCCCTAGAAAAAATGTTTTTTTTAAGCACAATTTAGCACAAGGAGAATTCACTCACTGTCCTTCCAGGTCCCTGGAAACAAGGACTTTGACAGTGAAAGAAACTGACACACTCTCCCTACCTACAGTTTTCTGTCCCTAGAAAAAATGTTTTTTTTAAGCACAATTTAGCACAAGGAGAATTCACTCACTGTCCTTCCAGGTCCCTGGAAACAAGGACTTTGACAGTGAAAGAAACTGACACACTCTCCCTACCTACAGTTTTCTGTCCCTAGAAAAAATGTTTTTTTTTAAGCACAATTTAGCACAAGGAGAATTCACTCACTGTCCTTCCAGGTCCCTGGAAACAAGGACTTTGACAGTGAAAGAAACTGACACCACTCTCCCTACCTACAGTTTTCTGTCCCTAGAAAAAATGTTTTTTTTAAGCACAATTTAGCACAAGGAGAATTCACTCACTGTCCTTCCAGGTCCCTGGAAACAAGGACTTTGACAGTGAAAGAAACTGACACACTCTCCCTACCTACAGTTTTCTGTCCCTAGAAAAAATGTTTTTTTAAGCACAATTTAGCACAAGGAGAATTCACTCACTGTCCTTCCAGGTCCCTGGAAACAAGGACTTTGACAGTGAAAGAAACTGACACACTCTCCCTACCTACAGTTTTCTGTCCCTAGAAAAAATGTTTTTTTTAAGCACAATTTAGCACAAGGAGAATTCACTCACTGTCCTTCCAGGTCCCTGGAAACAAGGACTTTGACAGTGAAAGAAACTGACACACTCTCCCTACCTACAGTTTTCTGTCCTAGAAAAAATGTTTTTTTTTAAGCACAATTTAGCACAAGGAGAATTCACTCACTGTCCTTCCAGGTCCCTGGAAACAAGGACTTTGACAGTGAAAGAAACTGACACACTCTCCCTACCTACAGTTTCTGTCCCTAGAAAAAATGTTTTTTTTAAGCACAATTTAGCACAAGGAGAATTCACTCACTGTCCTTCCAGGTCCCTGGAAACAAGGACTTTGACAGTGAAAGAAACTGACACACTCTCCCTACCTACAGTTTTCTGTCCCTAGAAAAAATGTTTTTTTTAAGCACAATTTAGCACAAGGAGAATTCACTCACTGTCTTCCAGGTCCCTGGAAACAAGGACTTTGACAGTGAAAGAAACTGACACACTCTCCCTACCTACAGTTTTCTGTCCCTAGAAAAAATGTTTTTTTTAAGCACAATTTAGCACAAGGAGAATTCACTCACTGTCCTTCCAGGTCCCTGGAAACAAGGACTTTGACAGTGAAAGAAACTGACACACTCTCCCTACCTACAGTTTTCTGTCCCTAGAAAAAATGTTTTTTTTAAGCACAATTTAGCACAAGGAGAATTCACTCACTGTCCTTCCAGGTCCCTGGAAACAAGGACTTTGACAGTGAAAGAAACTGACACACTCTCCCTACCTACAGTTTTCTGTCCCTAGAAAAAATGTTTTTTTTAAGCACAATTTAGCACAAGGAGAATTCACTCACTGTCCTTCCAGGTCCCTGGAAACAAGGACTTTGACAGTGAAAGAAACTGACACACTCTCCCTACCTACAGTTTTCTGTCCCTAGAAAAAATGTTTTTTTTAAGCACAATTTAGCACAAGGAGAATTCACTCACTGTCCTTCCAGGTCCCTGGAAACAAGGACTTTGACAGTGAAAGAAACTGACACACTCTCCCTACCTACAGTTTTCTGTCCCTAGAAAAAATGTTTTTTTAAGCACAATTAGCACAAGGAGAATTCACTCACTGTCCTTCCAGGTCCCTGGAAACAAGGACTTTGACAGTGAAAGAAACTGACACACTCTCCCTACCTACAGTTTTCTGTCCCTAGAAAAAATGTTTTTTTTAAGCACAATTTAGCACAAGGAGAATTCACTCACTGTCCTTCCAGGTCCTGGAAACAAGGACTTTGACAGTGAAAGAAACTGACACACTCTCCCTACCTACAGTTTTCTGTCCTAGAAAAAATGTTTTTTTTAAGCACAATTTAGCACAAGGAGAATTCACTCACTGTCCTTCCAGGTCCCTGGAAACAAGGACTTTGACAGTGAAAGAAACTGACACACTCTCCCTACCTACAGTTTTCTGTCCCTAGAAAAAATGTTTTTTTTAAGCACAATTTAGCACAAGGAGAATTCACTCACTGTCCTTCCAGGTCCCTGGAAACAAGGACTTTGACAGTGAAAGAAACTGACACACTCTCCCTACCTACAGTTTTCTGTCCCTAGAAAAAATGTTTTTTTTAAGCACAATTTAGCACAAGGAGAATTCACTCACTGTCCTTCCAGGTCCCTGGAAACAAGGACTTTGACAGTGAAAGAAACTGACACACTCTCCCTACCTACAGTTTTCTGTCCCTAGAAAAAATGTTTTTTTAAGCACAATTTAGCACAAGGAGAATTCACTCACTGTCCTTCCAGGTCCCTGGAAACAAGGACTTTGACAGTGAAAGAAACTGACACACTCTCCCTACCTACAGTTTTCTGTCCCTAGAAAAAATGTTTTTTTAAGCACAATTTAGCACAAGGAGAATTCACTCACTGTCCTTCCAGGTCCTGGAAACAAGGACTTTGACAGTGAAAGAAACTGACACACTCTCCCTACCTACAGTTTTCTGTCCCTAGAAAAATGTTTTTTTAAGCACAATTTAGCACAAGGAGAATTCACTCACTGTCCTTCCAGGTCCCTGGAAACAAGGACTTTGACAGTGAAAGAACTGACACACTCTCCTACCTACAGTTTTCTGTCCCTAGAAAAAATGTTTTTTTTAAGCACAATTTAGCACAAGGAGAATTCACTCACTGTCTTCCAGGTCCCTGGAAACAAGGACTTTGACAGTGAAAGAAACTGACACACTCTCCCTACCTACAGTTTTCTGTCCCTAGAAAAAATGTTTTTTTTTAAGCACAATTTAGCACAAGGAGAATTCACTCACTGTCCTTCCAGGTCCCTGGAAACAAGGACTTTGACAGTGAAAGAAACTGACACACTCTCCCTACCTACAGTTTTCTGTCCCTAGAAAAAATGTTTTTTTTAAGCACAATTTAGCACAAGGAGAATTCACTCACTGTCCTTCCAGGTCCCTGGAAACAAGGGACTTTGACAGTGAAAGAAACTGACACACTCTCCCTACCTACAGTTTTCTGTCCCTAGAAAAAATGTTTTTTTTAAGCACAATTTAGCACAAGGAGAATTCACTCACTGTCCTTCCAGGTCCCTGGAAACAAGGACTTTGACAGTGAAAGAAACTGACACACTCTCCCTACCTACAGTTTTCTGTCCCCTAGAAAAAATGTTTTTTTTAAGCACAATTAGCACAAGGAGAATTCACTCACTGTCCTTCCAGGTCCCTGGAAACAAGGACTTTGACAGTGAAAGAAACTGACACACTCTCCCTACCTACAGTTTTCTGTCCCTAGAAAAAATGTTTTTTTTAAGCACAATTTAGCACAAGGAGAATTCACTCACTGTCCTTCCAGGTCCCTGGAAACAAGGACTTTGACAGTGAAAGAAACTGACACACTCTCCCTACCTACAGTTTTCTGTCCCTAGAAAAAATGTTTTTTTTAAGCACAATTTAGCACAAGGAGAATTCACTCACTGTCCTTCCAGGTCCCTGGAAACAAGGACTTTGACAGTGAAAGAAACTGACACACTCTCCCTACCTACAGTTTTCTGTCCCTAGAAAAAATGTTTTTTTTAAGCACAATTTAGCACAAGGAGAATTCACTCACTGTCCTTCCAGGTCCCTGGAAACAAGGACTTTGACAGTGAAAGAAACTGACACACTCTCCCTACCTACAGTTTTCTGTCCCTAGAAAAAATGTTTTTTTTTAAGCACAATTTAGCACAAGGAGAATTCACTCACTGTCCTTCCAGGTCCCTGGAAACAAGGACTTTGACAGTGAAAGAAACTGACACACTCTCCCTACCTACAGTTTTCTGTCCCTAGAAAAAATGTTTTTTTTAAGCACAATTTAGCACAAGGAGAATTCACTCACTGTCCTTCCAGGTCCCTGGAAACAAGGACTTTGACAGTGAAAGAAACTGACACACTCTCCCTACCTACAGTTTTCTGTCCCTAGAAAAAATGTTTTTTTTTAAGCACAATTTAGCACAAGGAGAATTCACTCACTGTCCTTCCAGGTCCCTGGAAACAAGGACTTTGACAGTGAAAGAAACTGACACACTCTCCCTACCTACAGTTTTCTGTCCCTAGAAAAAATGTTTTTTTTAAGCACAATTTAGCACAAGGAGAATTCACTCACTGTCCTTCCAGGTCCCTGGAAACAAGGACTTTGACAGTGAAAGAAACTGACACACTCTCCCTACCTACAGTTTTCTGTCCCTAGAAAAAATGTTTTTTTAAGCACAATTTAGCACAAGGAGAATTCACTCACTGTCCTTCCAGGTCCCTGGAAACAAGGACTTTGACAGTGAAAGAAACTGACACACTCTCCCTACCTACAGTTTTCTGTCCCTAGAAAAAATGTTTTTTTTAAGCACAATTTAGCACAAGGAGAATTCACTCACTGTCCTTCCAGGTCCCTGGAAACAAGGACTTTGACAGTGAAAGAAACTGACACACTCTCCCTACCTACAGTTTTCTGTCCCTAGAAAAAATGTTTTTTTTAAGCACAATTTAGCACAAGGAGAATTCACTCACTGTCCTTCCAGGTCCCTGGAAACAAGGACTTTGACAGTGAAAGAAACTGACACACTCTCCCTACCTACAGTTTTCTGTCCCTAGAAAAAATGTTTTTTTTAAGCACAATTTAGCACAAGGAGAATTCACTCACTGTCCTTCCAGGTCCCTGGAAACAAGGACTTTGACAGTGAAAGAAACTGACACACTCTCCCTACCTACAGTTTTCTGTCCCTAGAAAAAATGTTTTTTTTAAGCACAATTTAGCACAAGGAGAATTCACTCACTGTCCTTCCAGGTCCCTGGAAACAAGGACTTTGACAGTGAAAGAAACTGACACACTCTCCCTACCTACAGTTTTCTGTCCCTAGAAAAAATGTTTTTTTTAAGCACAATTTAGCACAAGGAGAATTCACTCACTGTCCTTCCAGGTCCCTGGAAACAAGGACTTTGACAGTGAAAAAAACTGACACACTCTCCCTACCTACAGTTTTCTGTCCCTAGAAAAAATGTTTTTTTTAAGCACAATTTAGCACAAGGAGAATTCACTCACTGTCCTTCCAGGTCCCTGGAAACAAGGACTTTGACAGTGAAAGAAACTGACACACTCTCCCTACCTACAGTTTTCTGTCCCTAGAAAAAATGTTTTTTTTAAGCACAATATAGCACAAGCACAAAACACACTGACACTCTCCCTACCTATCCTTCTCTTTCCCTAAACTAAAGGAATCCAGGTTAAGCAAGAAAGAAATAAAAGTCACTGTCCCTGCCTATGCTGCTCTATCCCTGCTCCGGAACACACTACACTAGGCCGCCGTGCTGGCGGCCTTTTATAGTTTGGGGCGTGTACTAAACACCCTCAGCAATAATTGGCCACAGGCATCCTGCCTGTGGCCAATCATTGCTCTCCTCGCTGCCGGCGCTGTGATTGGCCAAGCATGCGGGGTCACAGTGCATGCTTGGCCAATCACAGCGCCTGGATGACACTGCGATGGCGTAGTGCATTGTGGGCCGTTCGCGTCACTCGAATTTGGCGCGAACGGCCCAAATCGTTCGATCTTCGTCGAACGATCGAACAGCCGATGTTCGAGTCGAACGTATGTTCGACTCGAACACGAAGCTCATCCCTAGTCCTTAGTCTGCTTGTCTTCAGAAAACAGTTTGTAGGCTTTCTTGTGCATCATCTTTAGAAGAGGCTTCCTTCTGGGACGACAGCAATGCAGACCAATTTGATGCAGTGTGCGGTGTATGGTCTGAGCACTGACAGGCTGACCCCCCACCCCTTCAACCGTTGCAGCAATGCTGCCAGCACTCATACGTCTATTTCCCAAAGACAATCTCTGGATATGACGCTGAGCACGTGCGCTCAACTTCTTTGGTCGACCATGGCGAGGCCTGTTCTGAGTGGAACCTATCCTGTTAAACTTCTGTATGGTCTTGGCCACCGTGCTGCAGCTGAGTTTAGGGGCCTTGGCAATCTTCTTATAGCCTAGGCCATCTTTATGTAGAGCAACAATTCTTTTTTTCAGATCCTCAGAGAGTTCTGCCATGAGGTGCCATGTTGAACTTCCAGTGACCAGTATAAGAGAGTGAGAGCGATAACCCCAAATTTACCACACCTGCTCCCCATTCACATCTGAGACCTTGTAACACTAACTAGTCACATAACACTGGGGAGGGAAAATGGCTAATTAGGCCCAATTTGGACATTTTCAATTAGAGGTGTACTCACTTTTGTTGCCAGCGGTTTAGACATTAATGGCTGTGTGTTGAGTTATTTTGATGGGACAGCAAATTTACACTGTTATACAAGCTGTACACTCTCTACTTTACATTGTAGGAAAGTGAAAGTGTCATTTCTTCTGTGTTGTCACATGAAAAGATATAATAAAATATTTACATATATATATATAGCGCACCCACCCCTGACTTTACCTGCTTTTCATTACTTGGCCCCTCCGCAGGAATGAATGAGGCACACCGCACCAGAAGCCCGTACCTTCCCGGATGGGGAGGTTGAGCGGTGTTAGTTTTCGGGCCTGCCTGCGGCTGGTGTTAGAATCCTCCCGAGCTGATCTCGCCTCTGCATTAGCCAGAAACAAGTCCTTAATTCTCCCCAGTAAAGTAACTGTCCACACCAACTGAAAGTCCAACTTTATATTTATTTCACCACGGATAACAAATAGACTCTATGAGAGCAGACAGGTTGGTACGAGACACAGGTCAGCTAAGGTGGGAGAAGGTCCAAGCACAAACTTGATTAAGTTTCTCTTACTGTTCTGATTTCACGAACAGGTTTGGGCGTACGGTCTCTGCCACAGACCGGGTGAATATGAAAGTCACTGCCACTGACTTGGTGTAGTTGGTCACTGCCACTGACCTGGTGAATAGGGCCTTGCCCTATTTGGTCACTGCCACTGACCTGGTGTGCGTAGAGTCACTGCCACTATGACCTACAGAACATGCACTTCCTTCTGAAGAAACTTGGCCCATGTCAAGGAGAAGAACAGCCCTCCGGAGAGTTACCAGAGGCCCCCACTGTCACCACGACTCTGCGCTGAGTCTTCAGAAGGGGTCACCTCCCTGGCCTCCTCGATCCTGGATACGGGTCCCCTCGCAAGGCAGCACCCTGGGAGACCTCAATCCCCGGCGGAACCCAGCCGAAGGTGCTGGGCTCCGGGCCTCCAAAATAGTACCTCACCCCAGACTGTAGGTGTCTGGAATGGAACAGGAACTCGGCCTCTGGGCCTAGGGCACCCGGAGACGACACATGCACCACCCAGGCTGAAGGTGCCTGGGCGCGACCAATCCCACTGGAAGATGGCCGCCCCTCTTTATATCCTCTCCCGACAGGCACAGCAGGTTCCCCGCCCCGCCGTAACCACTGCCGAGAGGGGACAAACACAGCCTTGTATCAGCGGTTCAACCCTGGCCTACGGCAACAGCGCCACCTGTAGGCCCTAGGGAACTGCACACCAATACTATCTCCCAGGGACAGAAATGGTCCAAGAAACCTAACAATTAGTGTATCTGAGCCTAATTACCACTCAGATACTCCCCCTAAATATAGCACCCCGCTACACATCCCCCTCACTTGATGGACACTGGTCCCCAGTGTCTGGAACCAACCTATGCCTCTCAGGCCTGAGTCAGCATAAGCCTGATCCAGAGACAGACTACCAAAAAAAATGGCAATTTTAAAAAACTGTTTGTTTGTGCCGGAACCTAACACAGGAAAGGAAAGGGAAACACAGAAGGGAAAAAAAAAAGAAATACACATGCGCATAGGGAAAAAAAACATTTTGAGGTCACATAAAATTTTCAATAACATTTACATTTCCCTCCTGCTACAATAACTAAGACCCACTCCATACTCAGCAGTCTTGCTTGGCGTTCACCTGCAGGGGAAAGAAAAACACACCTAAAATAACATTAGTTGGAATGAAAAGATCCTCCACGAGAGAAGAATCCCCTCCTTCCAATAAGTAAACTGCATAATACTGGTTGTCCTTTCAATCGTTGCACAACACCTAGTGGTAGTGCCGCAATGAAATCACCCATGATGGCAAAATCCTCCTCTTCTTGAACTGTGACCCTACTCTGTCTACAACCCCAAAGTCCTTGTTACCTTTGCGGTGGGGAGAGAGGGGAGAACAAAAAAAAACAGCAACAGCTCCCGCTCCTCCAATGAGTAGAATCCCCTTTAATTAGGGAAAAGATTTCCTGGGCTTTGAAAAGAGAGTGTACTCCAAAAAAAAACAAAGAGTCTGTCTCTCACAAGTAATAAGGTGGGTCAGGCAACACCAGCGGCTTCCAATGTTTGTCAAACGTGTCTATATGTTACTCAACATTGTCCTTGTCCTTCCTACAAATGAGTACCTTGTCTGCATAGATGTTGCGACCCAACATCCAGGCAGCTTTACAGTCCTTAAACCTCTGAGTGGCCGCGGGTGAACATGAGAAGTATCTCCTGGCCTGGGGTACTTTGATATGTGTCCACACAAAGTCCTCGTACCACCGGTGTCTACAGGCCTCCACCTCGAACAAAAGTTCCTTTGGTAGGTACGGGTATTCCCACCCATACTCGCTGGCAACTCTTTGATTAAAAAGTCTCTGTAAATAGGACAGTGGTGGCATGGTAGATCGGTCTCCCACGCCAGGCAAGACGATGGCATCAGGGTGCCGAGGTACTTTAACTACCTCCGGAACAGTTGCAGGGGCCCGCAGTGACACCCGACTCGTCTCGGCTATTGAAGAAGCTGCCTCCAAAGATGGAGGAGCAGGCAAGGGGACAGATCCCTCCTCAGGCTCGGAAGCCACCCGGGGTGTACTTTCCAGAGTAGACATGGGTGGGTCCCTGGACCTACGGGACAAGGACAAGGGTATCTTATCCAATCCCTTTTTCTCGAACAGCTCATCTATGGCGGTATCATCACCCGCATCAGAGATGGACACCAGATCGGAGGTGTCATATTCCTCCGCAGGAAGGTAACTCCTGGTGAAGGGCAAGTCACCCCCTCTAGCTAATTCACGGACATGTGAATGCCCAGGGCTAGGGGCCTTTAACAGAGTCTCTTCCCCCGGCTTACCTCGGCTTGAAACAGAACCAGGACGTCCGGGACTTCTCCCTTCGGATGCATCCGTTCCGAGTAGGCGCTGGGGCGTTCCTCCACCACGGCCGCGGGAAGCTGTCACGAACCCGATCTTCCTCTTGGGCAGTGGGAGAAAGGACTCTGTGGTAACCGAAGCAGCATCCTCCGGTCTCGCACTCGCTATAACTAGCTCCTCTGTGACTTCCTCTGAAGTCCCGTCAGTGCGCGCAGAAGTGGCTGTGTAAGCTCTGATTCCTCCTTCTGGAGTGGTGGCGCCCGTAAGGCAATTGAGGTGGAAGGAACGAGGCTTTTCCGTAGGTTGCTCGACCTCAAATAGGAACTCCTTACAGTTCTCGCATCGCCCGAATGGCTTCAGATGAACCACCAGTCCCGAGCAGCCGGGACAAATCACTCCGAGGGCCTCCACATCTTTACACACGTAGAGGGCAAATCGTCCCCGGGGCTTTAGCTGAATCCCCGTATCCGTTAAAGAAGCAGCGAATGAAGTCATCTTCATGGTAGTAGTAGCCGGAACCCATGAGGCATGAGACGCCATGTTGTCCATCCGCTGCTCCATTGCGCACTGACCTTTTTGCGCCAAAGTCCCCACCTGCAACTCCACACATGGCCAGACTCCTCCCAACTCCTGCACCGTTCGTGGGCTTTCTGTATAGGCACGCCCACGAACTACGCAGTCAGGGTTCTCCTCGTGGCGCAGTTCTCAATATGGCCGACCTCCACGGAACTTCACTGGGGAATAAAGTTCAACTTCTGGGGGGGTTTTCACACTTTGCAACCGCAGACACATCCCGGACTCGAGCCCCCACGTCTAGCGCACCCACCCCAGACTTTACCTGCTTTTCTTTACTTGGCTCCTCCGCAGGAAAGAATGAGGCACACCGCACCAGAAGCCCGTACCCTCCTGGATGGGGAGGTTGAGCGGTGTTAGTTTTCGGGCCTGCCTGCGGCTGGTGTTAGAATCCTCCCGAGCTGATCTCGCCTCTGCATTAGCCAGAAACAAGTCCTTAATTCTCCCCAGTAAAGTAACTGTCCACACCAACTGAAAGTCCAACTTTATATTTATTTCACCACGGATAACAAATAGTCTCTATGAGAGCAGACAGGTTGGTACGAGACACAGGTCAGCTAAGGTGGGAGGAGGTCCAGGCACAAACTTGATTTAGTTTCTCTTACTGTTCTGATTTCACGAACAGGTTTGGGCATACGGTCTCTGCCACAGACCGGGTGAATATGAAAGTCACTGCCACTGACTTGGTGTAGTTGGTCACTGCCATTGACCTGGTGAATAGGGCCTTGCCCTATTTGGTCACTGCCACTGACCTGGTGTGCGTAGAGTCACTGCCACTATGACCTACAGAACATGCACTTCCTTCTGAAGAAACTTGGCTCATGTCAAGGAGAAGAACATCCCTCCGGAGATTTACCAGAGGCCCCCACTGTCACCACGACTCTGCACTGGGTCTTCAGAAGGGGTCACCTCCCTGGCCTCCTCGATCCTGGATACGGGTCCCCTCGCAAGGCAGCACCCTGGGAGCCCTCAATCCCTGGCGGAACCCAGCCGAAGGTGCTGGGCTCCGGACCTCCAAAATAGTACCTCACCCCAGACTGAAGGTGTCTGGGATGGAACAGGAACTCAGCCTCCGGGCCTAGGGCACCCGGAGACGACACACGCACTACCCAGGCTGAAGGTGCCTGGGCGCGACCGACCCCACTGGAAGATGGCCGCCCCTCTTTATACCCTCTCCAGACAGGCACAGCAGGTTCCCCGCCCCGCCGTCACCACTGCCGAGAGGGGACAAAAAAGGCACAGCCTTGTATCAGCGGTTCAACCCTGGCCTACGGCAACAGCGCCACCTGTAGGCCCCAGGGAACTGCACACCAATACTATCTCCCAGGGACAGAAATGGTCCAAGAAACTTAACAATTAGTGTATCTGAGCCTAATTACCACTCAGATACTCCCCCTAAATATAGCACCCGCTACATATATATCCGATTCCTTATATGTAGAAAACTGAAGACTAATTTGTTTATCTAAACATAAGAACAAAATGTACTATTTTGTAGCATTCCAGTCCTTAGGTGTATTTGCATTTGTTTTCTATCTGCATTTTTTTCCCTATATACTCACCTGGTGGTCCCTCTAGTAATAAATTTTCTTCCCTAGGGTGACAGCACTTTCTCACTCTACTGTATCTAATGAAGAACATCACTGTTACCCTAAGCTGCATGGTAGTGATTTAGAGAACAACTCCCTCATCTCATCTCCATAAAATGGGGTGGAGGTGTTCTGCTGTCTGTAGAGGTGATAACACCTCTTTGGATTTCAGTGCAACAGAATGAAGAGCAAAATTAGCACTTGCAAATTACAAGTTTTGTATAATATGGGAGTGACTGCACATCAAAAAGGAGTGCCACCATATTAAATGTATTGTTACAAAAGTTTAAAAACAACATTTAAAAGAGACATCAGCTGACAATATTGAATATAAAGTGCTTCAAGGTACATCTCCATTATCACACAAACCCTATAGCATGATATAATATTCAAACTAAACCATATCCTAAATGGAATCAAAGTGTACTATGTGTAATGATATAAAGAAAATGGAACTATTATACATGTGAAAGAGTAGAAATAATACTGGGTAAATCCATAATAAATACCTGTATATATGCAAGGCTCACCACATTCGTGTGTTCGTATGAAGTCATGAAGTTACAAGCTCACTGAATTTCTGGCAGGATCAATAAGTATTTTTTGCACATATTGCGGTAAAAAACAAAATGCTTTCAATGTTATGTTTACCAGACCAAAAGGGAGCAAATAAGCGCATATCATTGTTAAGGTTTACATACACTTTAATATAATCAAGCACAGCCTTGCTTTATCTTTATGCATGAGTCCCTTTTCTCTTCGAGTCATTCATTATGCAAACATGTACCATTCTAATGAATGTCCTACATGTGTTAATTGCCTGCCTGCACCCTGTCTATTGGTGATATCAGCGTCACAGTGGTCACACAGCATGTATTGGGGTATCAGCCACCAGGGCTGAAAGATAAAATTATACCTGTTGCAATATTTAACTTGTAACCTAACAACCAGCTCAGCAACTAACAGCTTGGAAAATGGAGCCTCTTAAAAATGGATTATTTCACTTATTGATTTTTATGGACAGCTCAGTTTGCCAGTAAGAGCGACATGTATTAATGAGTAACTATGTGAGAAGCACACGGTGCCCAGTGCAAGAAGGGAACCTGCAATCTCAGCCTTAATCAGATGCTTCAAAAAAGAGCTGACTTGTACAAAGAGGTCATTGTGTGCTGATACAGCATATGAACAATGAATAATATCTCTATTACAATTCAGCATTTTCACTAAAACTTGCTGCATAGACTGCTGAGTGGCATTTGCCTGTTAGGGTGACCATAGACTGCCTGGTTCGAGTATCGCCTGCAAAGGTTGAAATAATATTTGGCTGTGTTAGCCTTCCCTGGCGCCCACTATTGGAGAAGCTTATTATTGCAAACAGATTTTCCAACTCATTGCAATAAACATTGATCCTTACCAAAGGAAGGAATATTTTAAAAATCAATTCCAGTATTTTTTTATTTTTTTTATATTAATAGCCTTTGGAAGTGTAAATACTGTCTATGACTGTATTGGGTAGATTTCACCTTACTTCCTGACTCTGTGGCAGCAGGTGACAGAAAGACAAAAAATGTGTGGAGAGGTTGTCACTAGGGATGAGCTTGGGTTCATCTTGAACATGCTGAGCCAATGAGCTGTGGGCAGGAGATTCCCCACTCTGCAGCTGCACATATACAAAGGGGCAGGGATGCTCATGACATCATCTACCTAATATGGCCCTGTGGTCATAACAAGTCAATGATATTGACCTAATATGGGCATGTGCCCATATTAGGTCAAGGATGTCACAAGCAGACCTGCCCTTTAGTGTATGTCAGCTCTGGGGTGGGGAGACTCCCATCCACAGTTCATTGACCCAGAAATGATAATTTCACTCAAATTTGGTGTAGCTCCCTGCGGGGTGGTGATGGTGGTGTTCCCTTCTGGGGGTACTACCCTTTCTCTCCTCCTCCTCCCCTGCGGCTACGCCGGATCCACACTTGGTTAAGTGTGGAAATCCACTGTTTAATTACCTTTGGGTCTGCAGCAAAATACCTCTCACGAGTGGATCCCCGGTCTCCGTTATCTAGGCGGAAGTCCCTTTGTAATAAAGCAAATGTCCACACAGGTGTAAAACCTAAGCAGCAAGGTTTTAATATTTTATCTTGAGGTAAAACTTTGAGAGAGAGAGAATAGACGAAGTAGGGAAAAGGTTCAGGCACGCAACACTTAAGACTCAGTACCGTCGCCACTCAAGCCTGAGTGGGCCTTGCTCTCCCGGATAGACCGTTTTTAGATAGGTCCTAGCAGCCCGAGTCGAGCACAAATGAATCTGCCCTTTATGAAATGGCGGTGCGATTAGGAATCCTCTGCCACAGGATTATCCAGTCCCAAACCTCCCAGCCAAGCAACAATGAGAGAAACCTTTAGGGTATTGCAGGGCTTGTATCAACAATGATGGATCCCTCTTTAGGTAAGCCTCCAGGCCGCTCCCCGAGACAGCAGTACCGTCGTCGCTATCTCTGACAGGACTGATCTTCCCCTGGAACTCCTTTCCTAAAGTTGGGCCCCCTTCCAATGGGCAGCCTGGGATCCTTCTGTGAGGTGTAGGCCCTAGCCAGCCGAGCTGGGCCTACCAAGCAGTGATGCAGCCTCGGGCTAAAGGTGCCCGGGGCTAAAACACACGCATGCACCCCTGGCCATGAGGGCCACAAGAGGTGGGGTATGTGCCGAATGTCCTCCAGGACAAAGGGGTCCCCTGGAATACTGGCGTCTGCCCCTTATGTACCCTTATGTACCCTCTCCCAGCATGCACAGCGGGTTGACCACTCCCACTGAACGGCTGCCGAGAAAGGACACCCAATGGTGCTGTGATACCCCCTGTGGTTTAACCTGAGCCAGCGGTGACAGTGCCACCTACAGGCAACAGGGAACTGTACTGCCAGGCAGTATCACACCCAGAGCAGAAGCAAATAATTGAAAATGTAATTGGTCTGAGCCTAACTATTGGCTCAGACTACCCCTAAATTTGTACATAGCGACCCCAAATATTGGGAGGGGCGCTACACAGCTATTTAATTTATGGGGGGATTCTAGTGGCCTTGGCCAATCACTAGGGTCGATCTTTGAAAGTGTTGTGTGCTGTGACTAGCATGTGCATGATGGCAGGCATGTATAAAGTGCCATAGATATCAAGATCCCTATAGCCCTTGCTCATAGCAGTAAAGTGGGTCCTTTCTGCAATTCCAAAACACATTTCAAACACGTGGAGAGAGTCAGCAATTCAAAGCCTCTTTTTCTATATTCTGAGCCTTTTGGTGTCCTTTTATGAAACTGCGGTAAAATACCGCTATTCAGTTCTCAGGCATTCTCAGAGGAGATCGCTCTCCTCTGAGTGCCTGTGTATGAAGCTCTGTAGCTCGCTTCTCATGTTGAGTTGAGAGGCGAGCTACAAACGCTGGGAACTCCTGAGAAACAGCTCCTCTAATTGTAATCTCACGCGATGTAGCGGGATTACAGTATGAGGAAATGTAAAAAAAAAAGTTGATCACAAACCAGGACACATTATACACCACATTATAATAAAATAATAAAGTTACATTCCCCCTACACAATGTACATTAACCTAATTATTAAAAAAAACATTGTTTTTTATTAATATTTAAAGATCATACATGTGCTTATTTAAATGTGAATGGTGTATAGTAAATGAATGGAATCCACATATGTAATGCACCATTCATATAAATGAAAAATACATTTATAATTATTATAATTTTTTTTTAATAAAGTATACAAATATACTTTTAGGGTTTACAATTTTTTTTACTAATAAATTAAAAATTATATAAAAATTACTTTAATAATAGCATTTTAATGCAGGTAGAATAATATATATATATATATATATATATATATATATATAAAGAAAAGTTAAAGAGGAAGTAAAGCCATTTTTTTAAAACCCTGCAAAAGAAAGGCATAATGAGCTAGTATGCATAGCATACTAGCTCATTATGAATGACTTACCTGAGATCGAAGCCCCTGCAGCGGTCCTCGGTCACCTCCGCCCCCGCCGCCATCTTCCCTCGATGTCCCGTCACTGCCATCAGTGTATCGCCGCTCCGGCGCTGTGATTGGCCGGAGCAGCGATGACGTCACACGCATGCATGCTCGGGCCTGCAAGAACCCATTCAGAAAACCGTCAATGAAGCCGGCCCGCTAGTGCGCATGCGTGTGATGTCATCGGCGCATCGGTTTATAGTAAATATCTCCTAGCATGAGAGACTGAGAGCGATAACACCAAATTTAACACACCTGATCCCCATTCACACCTGAGACCTTGTAACACTAACAAGTCACATGACACCGGGGAGGGAAAATGGCTAATTGTGCCCAATTTGGACATTTTTACTTAGGGGTGTACTCACTTTTGTTGCCAGCGGTTTTGACATTAAAGCAGAGGTTCACAAAAAAAGTGAACCTCCGCTTTTTGGAACCCACCCTCCGGTGTCACATTTGGCACCTTTCAGGGGGGAGGGGGTGCAGATACCTGTCTAATACAGGTATTTGCACCACTTCCGGGTTCTGACTCCCGCGGGACGCATTGCTGTGCATATCACATGCAATGTTTGTGCGATATTAATTTAAATCAAATTGCATTTGCACCAAAATGATTCAGGACCCTTTATGTGGCCCGCACTGAAACGAATCGCTTGGGTGTTCACACCCATGCGATCCGATTGCTGCACCATTTCATAGTTCACACTGCGATCTGTGAAATGATCTGGGGGTGTCATTAACTTTACATTGACAGCCGCAGCAGTGCGCAGATGTCAATGCAGGTGCGATGTGGAAACCGCACAGGGATCACGCATCGCACAATTGTGAACCCAGCCAGAGACGTGAACATGTAAATAAAAAAAATATATATAATATATCTATTATATCTAATATATATACATACATATTGCAATAAACACACACACACATATATATATATATATATATATATATATATGCTATATGCTATATATATATACAGTATAGATTGCTAACCTGCTTGTTTTGGGGTGTGTAATTGTAGGGAAGATGTATGGCTGCTAGTGGATGAAAGAAGGAAGTCAAAAGACTTCCTTCTTCCTCCAGAATACTCAGCCAGATTCGCACTCCTCTCTCTGATTCTCAACCTCTGAGATGGTGAATCAGAAAGTGAGAATTCTGTATGAGATCTCCAGTGAGGTGCGGAGATCGCACCTTCATACACTGGCCGTTTCTGTGACAGTCAGTTACAGATTCTCACTGTGCTGAGATAATCAGTGGAGAACATGTTCTCAGCTGATTACCTCAGTTTCATACACTGCTAATGACCTGAGATCAGCGGTGAGACTCGGGATCGCCTCTGATCTCAAGCCTCGTACACACGAACAAGTTTCTCGGCAAAAACCAGCAAGAAACTTGCTGGCAGAGATTTTTTGCCGAGAAATTCGTTCGTGTGTATGGTTTCTCGTCAAGAAAAGCGACAAGAATCTCGACGAGAAAATAGAGAACCTGCTCTCTATTTTCTCGTCGAGATTCTCGTCAGCCTGTTTCTCGACGAGAAAATTGTGTGTGTGTACACTTACCTTTTCGCCGGGAAGCCCGCGCATGCTCGAAATGACTTTGACGCATGCGCGGTAGCTTCCAAGGCATAGATAGGGTATACCAAGATGGCGGCGACGGCATCGAATGTGACGAGCGCATGATCGTCGTAGTCAATGACGTCACTGCGTACGCTCCATTCAAAGAACCGCGGGTTCTTTGAAACAAGCGTGTGTACACTCGGCCGGGACAATTTTCTTGTCCAAGAATCTCGTCGAAAAAAACGACATGTTTTTTTTCGACGAGAATCTCGGCCGTGTGTACGAGGCCTCAGTTTCATAAAAGGACACCTTTACCATTCAGTGCTAGAGCTGGCAAAAAACATCTAACACCATGACATATTACATATATCATTACCCTCTTTTCTTCACAGAAAAGGGAATGATTAGCATTTGCTTACACAGAGAAGTTTCCAAAAAGTTGACACCACTGTGTAGCTTAAAATGCAATTATTTGGCCTGGTAGAGGAGGTAGTCCCCATCAGAGCTATTAGAACATTACTGAACATCCTATTTTTTTATGGGAGGAAGGCCATTCTGTTCAAATGGAGATCACCTGCTTCCCCAAGTATTGCTTTTTGGAAGGGGCTTGTGAATTCCATGCTGCCCTATTACAAGGCGACGTATCTCTCCAGGGGGTGTGAAAAATAGTTCGACAAAGTTTGGCAAGCGTGGTTTAATTCTGATACAACTGTTGGCTAGGTCGGATAGTTGTCTAGCTTGCTATGTACATTGGACCCCCAGGCTAGATTTGGTGGGTTCACTGACATTGCCCTGATAGGATGAGGGGTGACATTTTGTGCCTACTGGTCCATCCTCTGGTAATGGTATCAGTCTGCTGATGCTGGAAAAGTATTTTCATATTTTTATTTTTTACTTTTGTTGGCCATGAATGACCCGTGCTTCCCCTTATTATTGGGTATTTAGCATCTGAGAAATGTGGTGAACTGAGTTCTGGGTGGTTGGGGGAGTTGGATTTTTTATTTTTCAGTAATTACACGCGGTCAGCTACCTATGTTGGGTAGATGGTGCTAGTTGTGTATTGTTGACCACGTTGGTCGTGGAGGGGCCTGGTGTCTTGCCAAGGTCACCCTTTTCAATGTTTGTATGTCTTATATAAAATGCCTTAATAAACATAATAAAAATAAAAAAAAATACAATTCTTTAACTCAAATTGCTTTATCTCCTCAGAAGTAGGGATAAATCCTTCAGTGTTCATTGGGAGCCAAACATAATAATAGTGGTATTACTTCTGCTATTACACATGCCAGCTTACCGCTGTCAATGGTTGTCAAGGATGTTGGCAGTCCTTAAAACCAGTGATGCCAGCAGCTCCATTCATTAACATGGCTGGGAATCCATGGCCATGTAAGCAAAGAAGTCTGCAAAGGTTAAAAATGAAAAATAACGGCACAAATCAAGAAACCCATACCAGACCCTTATCCAAACATATAGCATGCCTCCCCCTTTTGAACTATACCAGGACACATGCTCTCAACAGAGGGGTGCCTTGCCAGGGGGTTCCTTACAACCCTGGCCCAGTGGTTGAGAGGGTTTGTGGGCAGGGGGGCTTATCAAAATCTGAAACCTCCTTTTACAATAAGGGGGCACCCAGATAACCACCCCTATGTAAATGAGTAGAGATGGGCCGAACAACCCCCTGTTCGGTTCGCACCAGAACTCTCGAAAAGAGAAAAAGTTCTGACCCGAACGGCGAACCCTATAAGGCTGGGTTTACACTAGTGCAAATTGGATGCGGGTTCCCCACATCCAATTCGCAATAGCAGGAGATTGTGACCGGCTCTCTATGGAGCCGGTTCACATATGTTCGCAGCGGCTATGGTGCGATTTGCACAGGTACACTGTGCGTCTTTTGGTCCATTTCAGGTGAAAATTCAGCCAAAAATTCAGGCTGAAATCGGATCTGAAATGGTGAACGAGGATGCACTGGACTCCTGCTGTGAGCTGCTGTGTGCTCCTATGTGAACCCAGCCTTAAAGTCTATGGGACCCAAATGTAAAACATCAAAAGTCCCCATTTTGAAGGCTTATATGCAAGTTATTGGCCATAAAATGGGTATGGGGACCCAGGTACTGCCCTGGGGCACATGTACCAATGCAAGAAAAACTTTCAAAAAGATTGTTTTTAAAGGAGCAGTGATTTTTTTGATGCTTAAAGTGAAACAATAAAAATGAAAAAATCCTTCAACCACTTCAATACCAGGCACTTATACACCTTCCTGCCCAAGCCAATTTTGAGCTTTCAGCGCTGTCGCAATTTGAATGACAATTGCGCTGTCATGCTACACTGTACCCAAACACATTTTTTGTCATTTTGTTCCCACAAATCGAGCTTTCTTTTGGTGGTATTTGATCACCTCTGCGATTTTTATTTTTTGTGCAACAATTAAAAAAAGAGCGAAAATTTTGAAGTTTTTCTTTGTTTCTGTTATTTTTTTGTAAATAAGTACCTTTTCTTCTTCAATGACGGGCACTGATGGGCACTGATGAGGTGGTACCAATGAGGTGGCACTGATGAGGTGGCACTGATGGGCACTGATGATGGGCACTGATAGGCGGCACTGATAGGCACTGATAGGCGGCACTGATAGGCACTGATAGGTGGCACTGGTATGCAGCACTGATGGGCACTCATAGGCGGCACTGATGGGCACTCATAGGCGGCACTGATGGGCACGCACTGATGGGTACTAATGGGTGGCACTGATAGGTGGCATGGACGGGCACTGATAGGTTGGCACTGATGGGCACAGATGGGCATGGATGGGCACTGATAGGTGGCACTGATGGACACTGGTGGGTGGCACTGATGACACTGGTGGGTGGAATTGCTTGGCATCACAATTTTTTTGTGCCATGATGGTGCCAGTCAGTGCCCATTTGTGGGCACTGATTGGCATATGTTGTGCATACTATTGTACATGTGGATGGCCATGAGGGACTTACCTGGCCATCCACATGTTAAGTGCTTCCTTGGTGGTCCTGGGCGGCATCCTGGTGGTCCAGTGTGGGCATCCGAGGGGGGGCTGCGCTGATAAACAATCAGCGCGAACCCCCCCTGTCAGAAGAGTCGCCGATCGGCTCTCCTCTACTCGCGTCTTTCAGACGCGAGTGAGGAAGAGCCGATCAACGGCTCTTCCTTTTTACATCGTGATCAGCCGTGATTGGACATGGCTGATCACGTGGTAAAGAGCCTCCGCCGGAGGCTCTTTACCGAGATCGGTGGTGCGGTGTGTCAGACTGACACACCGCACCACCGATCGCCGCGATGCGCGCCCCCACCGGCGCGCGGTGGCTGTTATCCTGCTGGACGTCATATGACGCCCAGTCAGGATAACTGAACCACTTCCCGGACGTCATTCTGCTATAGGCCGGGCGGCAAGTGGTTAAATATAGTGCCTGAGGGTCCCCTTAGTCTGCGTCTAAAGTGGTGCATCTGTACTGTGCATAGAACATGCTGCAGCAAAACTGACATTTCTAAAGAAAAAAAATGACATTTATATTGATTTTCCCTGCAAGCTTTATTTAGTAAACAATGGCTTTGGGAGCCAGTCTGTATAATGAAGCCACATTTTAGTGCACTTGGAACAAGATTCAAGATTTTTGGGATAAATTCTGGTGTCTATTTGGCAAACTTTGGATTGAAATAACACATTTTTGTATCACAGTGAGCAAGCCTTATATAAAGGAGCCAAATTATAGTACACTCAGGCCAAGATTAATAAAAAATAAAAAAATAAAGTGTGGTGTCTCTTTCGCAGACTTTGGATAGAAGTAACAGGTGTGGAAAAATTGGGCTTTGGGTGTTGGTGGTGCATTCACACTGTAAACCTATAGAGGTACTCTCGATGAAAGCAAGAATTGGCCTTGCTGTAAATAATTGAAATTTGATGCCCCTGTCAAATAGTTGCGAAAAAATTTGTCTTGGGGTGTTGTTGGTGCCTTCACCCCATAACCGTTTGGAGGTACTCTTGATGAAAGCAAGAATTGGCCATGCTGTAAAGAATTAAAATTTGATGCCTCTGTCACACAGTTGCAGAAAAATTGGTCTTTCGGTGTTGTAGGTACCTTTACCCCGTAACCTTCTAGAGGTACTCTTGAAGAAAGAAAGAATTGGCCTTGCTGTAAAAAAATTGTATTTGATGCTCGTCAAACAGTTGTGGAAAATTTGGTCTTTAGGTGTTGGTGGTGCCTTCACACCATAACCCTATAGAGGTACTCTTGATGAAAGCAAGAATTGTCCTTGCTGTAAAAAAATTGTATTTGATGCTCGTCAAACAGTTGTGGAAAAAATTGTATTTGGGCGTTGTTGGTGCCTTCACCCCATAACCTTCTGGAGGTACTCTTGATAAAACCAAGAATTTATTTCCTTTAGAAATGTCATTTTGCTATGGTATTGTTCTAAACACAGGAAAACGGTGCCACTTTGCAGGCATACTATAGACATCCCCCAAGGCATGATATTTAAATGAATATTTCATTTTTATTGTTTCACTTTAACCACTTAAGCCCCGGACCATTTCGCTGGTCAAAGACCAGGCCACTTTTTGCGATTCGGCACTGCGTCGCTTTAACTGACAATTGCGCGGTCGTGCGATGTGGCTCCCAAACTAAATTTACGTCCTTTTTTCCCACAAATAGAGCTTTCTTTTGGTGGTATTTGATCACCAGGCGGTTTTTAGTATTTGCGCTATAAACCAAAATAGAGCGACAATTTTGAAAAAAATTCAAGATTTTTAACTTTTTGCTATAATAAATATCCCCAAAAAATATATAAAAAAACATTTTTTCCCTCAGTTTAGGCTGATACGTATTCTTCTACATATTTTTGGTAAAAAAATCGCAATAAGCGTTTATTGATCGGTTTGCGCAAAAGTTATAGCTTATACAAAATAGGGGATAGTTATATGGCATTTTTATTAATAATTATTTTTTTACTAGTAATGGCGGCGATCCGCGATTTTTATCGTGAGTGCGACATTATGGCAGACACATCGGACACTTTTGACACATTTTTGGGACCATTGTCATTTTTACAGCGATCAGTGCTAAAAAAATGCACTGATTACTGTGAAAATAACACTGTCAGTGAAGGGGTTAACCACTAGGTGGCGCTGTAGGGGTTAAGTCAGTACTAAGGAGTGATTCTTACTATAAGGGGGCGTGGCTACACGTGACACATCGCTGATGACCGTTCCCGATCACGGGGAACAGCCATCAGTGACATGTCACTAGGTAGAATAGGGGAATGCCTTGTTTACAAAGAGTTCCCGGGACTCGCGAACACGCTCACAAGGCATGCGGCGGGCGTGCGCACACCCGCTGGGCGGCAAACTGAAAGGGACGTACAGGTACGCCCATTTGCCTGCCCGTACCATTCTGTCGACGTACATCTGCGTGCGGCGGTCGGCAAGTGGTTAAGCATTATTAAAATCACTGCTCCTGAAAAAAATGCAGTTTTGATAACTTTTTTTTGCATTGATACATGTCCCCTGGGGCAGGACCCGGGTCCCCATACACTTTTTAGAGTAATAAATTGCTTTTAAGCCTTTAAAATTAGCACTTTTGGTTTTTCATGTTAATGTCCCATAGACTTTAACGGTGGCTTTCAAATTTGCCACGAACACCGCATAATGTTCGCAGTTCATCGAACAGGCGAACATCGGGCTCATCCCTAGTCATTACCCTTTATTAGAGAGCCATTACAGATTGCTATCTAAGCATTTTTTAAGAAAAATCCTAGGAATGCATCAACCACTTGACCTCTGTAAGGTTTTACCCCCTTCATGACTAGGACATTTCTTTGCTATTCAGCAATGTGCTACTTAAACTGGCAATTGTTTGGTCATGCAACACTGTATGCAAATTAAATTTATCGATTTTTTCCACACAAATAGAGCTTTTTTTGGTGGTATTTATTCACCAGTGTTTTTTTTTTTTTTTTTTTTTTGCTATATAAATGAAAAAATACTGAAAGTTTTGAAAAAACACTATTTTCTTAGTTTCTGTCATACAATTTTACAAACAATCTTTCTTCATAAATTTAGGTCACAATGAAGTCTGCTACATTTTTTGGTAAGAATTAGGGATGGGCCGAACACCCCCCGGTTTGGTTCGCAGCAGAAAATGCGAACAGGCAAAAAATTTGTGCAGAAATGCGAACCCTATTAAAGTCTATGGGACACAAACATGAAAAATCAAAAGTGCTCATATGCAAGTTATTGCCATAAAAAGTGTGGGGACCCGGGTCCTGCCCCAGGGGACATGTATCAATGCAAAAAAAAAAGTTTTTAAAACAACCGTTTTTTCAGGAGCAGTGATTTTAACCCCCTTAGCGGTATTCTCGAGTCAGGCTTGGGGTGAGTTTTTCATGCTAAGAGCGGTAACACCGAGCCCGACCCGGGCTGCATCGCAGTATCCAGGGGAAGTTACTTACCTTGTTCCCTGGATCCTGCAATGTCTCCCTGCAGTGTGTGCGAGCTGTCTCCTCACTCGATTCACACTGCCGAGCTCCGTTCCCTGCGACGTTGCGGCGCATGGGGACGGAGTTTGGCGCCAAATTCAAAAAGTGAAAAACATAGTATAGATACAATGGTCTGTCCAGTGCTCTGCATGCAGTTTTATATTATAAAAACTGTTCTTTCTGCTTGCAAACTGCAGATTGTCCATAGCAACCAAAAAGTGTCCCTTTATGTCAAAAGTGGTTTTAGACCAGCTAGAAAACAGCGATAATAAATTAGAATCACTTGCAGAATTGAGCGATAGCGATTTGTGGGGAAATTCGTCATCAAACACTAAATCTAATGACAGCGACAATTCTGCAACTGAGCAAATTTCAGTGTTTTTGATTTGATTACATTAGTGAATAATTTTTATTATAATTACATTACTATTTGTTATAATTATTTATATTTATTTATTATATTATAATTTATGATTTTGTTTTTCAAACTTTATCATACCCGGGATGTCTACTAGACTCTTGTTTGGTCAGGTTTAAGTAAGTAATTACTAAGAATTGCAGGCCTACAATACATAACACCAAATTTCCATGCAAAATAATTGTACCGCTTTTGGTACAAAATTCCAGACAGAATCATACCGCCAGGGAGGTTAATAATGCTTAACGTGAAACAATAAAAACAAAATATTCCTTTAAATATCGTGCCTGGAGGGTTCCCTTAGTCTGCCTGTAAAGTGGCGCATCTGTGTGATGTGTACAACAGAGCTGCAGCAAAATTATATTTCTAAAGGAAAAAATTTTATTTAAACTTGCTCGCGGCTGTAATGTATTGCCGTCTCCCGGCAATATAGATAAAAAATCAAGGAAAAAAACAGGCCCTTCGGGTCTGGTATTTATTTTAAGGAGAACTCCACCCCAAAATTAAAAAAAAAACAGCATGGGGTCCCCCCAAAATCCATACCAGGCCCTTAGGGTCTGGCATACATTTTAAGGGGAACTCCACGCCAAAATGTTAAAAAAAAATTGGCGTGGGGACAAACCCAAAATCCCATGGACGCAGAGTTGTTTTTTTTTTCCTAGTTTTCGGGTCCGTTGGGCGTCATGATTGACGATGGACCCCAAAGCAACCATCCCCAATGTTGAGGGCAAGCAGCCAGTTATGGTTCAGGAGGGGGGGAGCGCTCGCTCGCTCATGCCCCCCTTTCCTGGCCTGCTAGGCTGCTTGCTCGTATAAAGGTTTGGTATGATTTTGGGGGGACCCAACGCTGTTTTATTTTTAAATTTTGGTGTGGAGTTCCCCTTAAAATCTACACCAGTCCCAAATGGCCTGGTATGGACTGGGGGAGGGAGCCCATAACTTTTTTTTTCTTATTTCTGTCATAAGGTTTCCCTTATACACTACACGGTATATATATATTAATACATTGCCTGCACTGTATATACTGTATATTCTACACTGACTACACTGTATGTATATGTATATATATATATATATATATATATATATATATATATATATATACACTAAATTGCCTTCATGCCACTAACTAACCTGCCTAATCTAGCTCAAGTTCTCTCTATCTCTGTCCATTCCAACACACTATACCCTGCCTTTGGCTAATTATGGCTCTCGCAGCAGAGCGAGCTGTGATTGGCCACAGCATGCAGGTCAGGTGCATGCTTTGGCCAATCATCAGACGTTAATGCACTGCGATCTCACAGTACATTATGGGACCTTCTGCTGCACTCCAATTTGCTGCGAATGCCCCTTAATGTTCACTATTCAGTGAACACCCGATGTTCGAGTCAAACTTACATTCAAATCGAACATTGGGCCCATCCCTAGTAAAAGTAACAAAAATCTGTGTATATTTTTTAGTCTGTGTGAAAGTTATAGAGTCTACAAACTATGGTATATACAGTATATTTCTCAGTTCTTGAGGCCCTTAAATGTCAGGATAGTACAACTACCCCCCAAATGACCCCTTTTTGGAAAGTAGACATTCCAATGTATTTAGTATGGGGCATGGTGAGTTTTTTGAAATTGTAATTCATTGTCCCAATATTTAGCAAAATTAAGACATTAACCACTTTACAACCACCTGCCGACAAATAACGTAGACAAGGTGGTTGTTTAACTCTGGGAGGACGTTATATAACGTCCTCCCAGAATCGCGCTCCCGCGCGCCCCCTGGTGCGCGCACACGGGAATCTCCGTGACCGCCGGGTCCAGGGGACCCGGCGCATCACGAATCGCGGTAAATCGCCGCTGATAGCGGCCGTTTACCACGTGATCGCTCCGTCAAATGACGGAGCAATCACTTGTAAACAGACCGGTGTCATGTGATGACGCCGGTTCCTCTCTCCCCTCTCTGTACCGATCGGTACAGTGTGAGAGGAGAGGGGAGGGAGCGGATCATGTCCGCTCCCTCCCCCATGTCAGAACATGTCAGCTGTGGGCGGGATCTGTGACAATTGTAGTCACAGATCCAGCAATCCATCCATCCCTGCTCAGCCATCCCTGCGCAATACTCTGCAAAATACTCTGCGCAATACTCTGCAAAATACTCTGCAATACCCTGGTGCAAAACTCTGCAATACCCTGGTGCAATACTCTGCAATACCCTGCGCAATACTCTGCAAAATACTCTGCAATACCCTGCGCAATACTCTGCAATACCCTGTGCAATACTCTGCAATACCCTGCGCAATACTCTGCAATACCCTGCGCAATACTCTGCGCAATACCCTGCAATACCCTGGTGCAATACTCTGCAATACCCTGGTGCAATACTCTGCAATACCCTGCGCAATACTCTGCAATACCCTGCGCAATACTCTGCAAAATACTCTGCAATACCCTGCGCAATACTCTGCAATACCCTGCGCAATACTCTGCAATACCCTTCGCAATACCCTGCAATACCCTGCGCAATACTCTGCAATACCCTGCGCAATACTCTGCAATACCCTGCGCAATACTCTGCACAATACTCTGCAATACCCTGCACAATACTCTGCAATACCCTGCACAATACTCTGCAATACCCTGCACAATACACCCTGCGCAATACTCTGCAATACTCTGCGCAATACCCCCTGTGCAATACCCCGTGCAATACCCTGCCATACTCCGCAATGCCCTGCAATACTCCGCAATGCCCGGCAATACTCCGCAATGCCCTGCAATACTCCGCAATACCCGGCAATACTCCGCAATACCCGGCAATACTCCGCAATGCCCGGCAATACTCTGCAATGCCCGGCAATACTCTGCAATAACCACTTCCCGCCCGCCGGCCGTCATATGACGTCCTTGACTTTGTGCGGGGATATCTGAATGATGGGAGCAGCTACAGGCATCATTCAGATATTAGCTTTTTCAGCCGGCGATTCCCTACACCATAACAACAATCATAGCGGCTGTTGATCATTCTTACGGGAGGCGAGAGGGGATGTCCCCCCCCCCCGCCACCCTCCGGTGCTTCTACCGACTCACCGCTATGATCGAAGCCAGGATTGCTTTGTTTTTTTTGTTTTTTTTCCCAGCCTAGAGGTGAGATGTGGGGTCCTATTGACCCCATATCTCACTGTAAAGAGGACCTGTCATGCCATATTCCTATTACAAGGGATGTTTACGTTCTTTGTAATAGGTATAAAAGTGATCCAAAAAATTTTTGGGGCGGAAAAACATGTCAAACTAAAATAAATAAAGTAAAATTAACAATAAAAAAATATATTTTTTTTAAGCGCCCCTGTCCCCGTGAGCTCGCATACAGAAGCGAACGCATACGTAAGTCCCGCCCACATATGAAAACGGTGTTCAAACCACACATGTGAGGTATCGCCGCGAACGTTAGAGCGAGAGCAATAATTCTGGCCCTAGACCTCCTCTGTAACTCAAAACATGTAACCAGTAAAAATATTTAAAACGTCGCCTATGGGGATTTTTAAGTAGCGAAGTTTGGCGCCATTCCACGAGCGTGTGCAATTTTGAAGGGTGACATGTTAGGTATCTATTTACTTGGCGTAACTTCATCTTTCACATTATATAAAAACATTGGGCGAACTTTACTGTTTTGTTTTTTTTTTCCGTAAAAAACGCGTTAAAAAAATTGCTGCGCAAATATCGTGCGAGATAAAAAGTTGCAACGACCACCATTATATTCTCTAAGGTCTTTGCTAAAAAAACATATATAATGTTTTGGGGTTCTATGTAATTTTCTAGCAAACAAATGATGATTTTTACATGTAGGAGAGAAATATCAGAATTGGCCTGGGTGCTCCAGAACGCCTGAAGGGGCTCCCTGCATGTTGGGCCTCTCTATGTGGCCACGCTGTGTAAAAGTCTCACACATGTGGTATCGCCATACTCGGGAGTAATAGCAGAATTTGTTTTGGGGTGTAATTTGGGGTATGCATATGCTGTGTGTGAGAAATAACCTGCTAATATGACAATTTTGTGAAAAAAAAAAAGATAAAAAAAAATCTTGATTTTGCAAAGAATTGTGGGAAAAAATGACAACTTCAAAAAACTCACAATGCCTCTTTCTAAATACCTTGGAATGTCTTCTTTCCAAAAAGGGGTAATTTGGGGGGTATTTGTACTTTTCTGGCATGTTAGGGTCTCAAGAAATGAGATCGGCCGTCAGTACTTCAGGTGTGATCAATTTTCAGATATTGGCACCATAGCTTGTGGACTCTATAACTTTCACAAAGACCAAATAATATGCACCAATTTGTACTTATTTTTACCAAAGATATGTAGCAGTATAAATTTTGGCCAAAATTTATGAAGAAAAAATTGTAATTTGCCAAATTTTATAACGGAAACGAAAAAAAAATCATTTTTTTTACAGAATTTTCAGTCTTTTTTCTCTTATAGCGCAAAAAATAAAAAGACCCAACGGTGATTAAATACCACCAAAAGAAAGCTCTATTTGTGTGAAAAAAAGGACAAAAAATTCATATAGGTACAGTGTTGTATGACTGAGTAATTGTCATTCAAAATGTGAGAGCACCAAAAGCTGAAAATTGGTCTGGTTATTAAGGGGGTTTAAGTGCCCAGTGGTCAAGTGGTTAAATAAAATGTTGTTTTTTTCCCCAGTGCACATGAGCTAAGCGACATACCAGCACGTCGCTTAGCCTGAAGCTGCCGCCCACTCGCAATAAATGCACTGTGGACAGGCAGCAGCAGAACTTCAGTCATTTTTTCATCTTTCCATCTATTAAATCTTCTGCCCTTGTTGTTTTAACTTTGGATAGTAAAACATTTTTTTCTGCCAGTAAATACCTTATACAGCCCACTTCCTGTTTCTTGTCTAGAAAAAAGCCTAGGCTTATGACACCATGCACAACTCTCTCTCTCTCTATCACTCTCCTGAGAGTTTGCCAGGAAGGGAGGGATATGAGTCATAAGAAGGCCAATCAGAGCTGCAGAGCTGGAGGTGTGCCTCTGTGTGTCTGTGTAAATCCAGGAAGTGAACGGGCAGCAGCTTCAGCTGCCCACAGTTAAAATGGATGCAGCCAGACTCAGTGGAGGGAGATTTCTGCAGCATAATTGGCAAGTACAGAATCACAGTATATATAAAATAATATGCAAAGTGGTTGGAGGGAAGCTTCATAATGGAAAAGATGTTTTTATTACAAATTATGTGAGCAGACTGCAGTTCCTCTTTAAGGTAAACATGTTTAGGCTTTAGAACAGCTTTAATGAAAGTTGCTGGATATATTCCAAGCAAATTGTACATAAATATCAATTACACAGCCAAATATGCCCTGCCACAGTTTTGCTTCTCCGCAGCTTTAAATTGCTGGCATTCCTTAAAGAGTAACTCCAATTTCGTTGAGAAAAAAACATTTCCCTCTGGGTGATCTATGTACATTACAAGTGTAGCCACCCCCTCACCCCGTCCTCTTTAGCTAGGGGTATGTCACGCAACAGGGTGAGGTGCGCTACGGCCCATGTCCTCCCCGCAACGGCGGGCGAGGTGAAGGCCAATACCTGATGTTTCCTCGGGCCGGTGTGTCCTGAGCATGTACCGAGTCTATCGTGCAGAAACCACCCTTTGCTCCCATTAACAGAGTCCATACACCGATCACAGTCCCACTGTTGGTTTATTTCGTATCTTCACATACAGGCAATGCGATGGCATGATACGGTGGGATGAGCAGGTCGAGGCACTACACTGATCTGGGTCCCCACACCCCCTGTGCTATGACCAAGGGTTGTAGGAGTCTTGACATGCGTTGCGGCCTCTATCAGGGGAAGATGTCCTCCAAGGGAGTTACCGAAGGCCCATCCGTCACCGGGCTGACACTACACCGGGTCTTCGAACGGGTGACCTCTCCAGCCTCCTCACCTCAGATGCGGGCCCCCCTCGCAAGGGGCGCCCTGGAGCAACTCCACCCTCGCGGGACCCAGTCGGAGTCACCGGGTCCCAGGCCTCCTCAATTGTACCTCACCCCAGGCTGAAGGTGCCTGGGATGGACCCCATCTTCATTCCGGCCAGGCCTAGGGCGCCTAGGCCGGAACCTTGAACCACCCGCACCCAGGCTGAAGGTGCCTGGGTGCATGAAGAGATGATCCCCGAAGACCTCGTGGCGAGGGCGTCTCCTCCTTTTATCTCCTCCCGTCGACACCACGGCGGGTTCCCCACCCCGGCCGTACCATCTCCAGGAAGGGACAAAGAAGGGTAGCACTCCGGTAGTGATTCTACCCTGAGCCAGTAGGTACACTGACACCCACTGGTCAAGGAGAATATTACACCACCCAATCCTCCACGAATAACAAAAAGGGGTCTGAACCCTAACACAATTACACACTTGGGTCACACTACCCCAAGTGTATCCCACTAAATTGAGGACCCCGCTACACACTCCCCCCTGTGATTTGACGCTGGTCCCCAGCGTCAGGTGCACACCCATGTCTCCCAAAGAGTGGTGACATGAAGTGGGCCCCAGAGTCTATCCCTCAAATTTTTTTGAATACTAAATGTGCCAAGACCTGCTCAAAAGGGAAAGGGGAAATATAAAATGATAAACATTTGTATAAGACATCTATTCTGTACACATGTACAATCCCTCCCATCGCTGTCTAAGAACCACCCCACTCTCAGTAGTCTTGACCAACGAATCTCCTGCAGAAGGGAAACAACAAAAAGAAAACACATCCTAACACTCTGTGTTAAATTGGCATGAGTGGGTCCGTCAGCCGAGAGACCCGCTCACTCCAATAAGTAAGTAATGCATGTGTAGTATTTCGAACAACCGTTGCACAACACTGCCACCTGGTGACAGAGCCGCGGTAATGACACTTGGTGAGATCTTCATTCTTCCTGCTTTCCTACTTTGACTCTACCCCAAAAGTCTTTGCCTTTGGCACATGAAGAAAAGGGAGAAAAAAAAAACAACAGCTCCCAAGTCTCCAGTGAGAAAAAAAAAAGCCCAAATCAAAACAAAAGTAGGGCACAGTTCTAGGCGTCTGGGAACGTCTCATCCCGAAAGTTTCAACAGCAACAAGATAGGAGCTCACTCCTCCTATAAGTAGAACCTTGGATCCGGCAGAAACAGAGGCTTCAGGTGCCCGTCAAACACTTCCACTGAATACTCGACATCCTCTCCTTCTTTCCTACAGATGAGCACCTTATCAGCATGAATATGGCGCCCAAGTCTCCAATCAGCTCTGCAGTCCTTGAACTTTTTAGACACAGGCGGCGAACATGACAGGTATCGCCTGGCATGGGGTACTTTAAGCTTTTCCCATACAAACTCGTCATACCACCTTGATCGCAGGACCTCAACTTCATACAATAAGTCCCGAGGCAAGTAGGGGTACTCCCACCCATATTCACGGGCGACTCTCTGGGAGAAAAGTCTCTGCAATCTGGCTAGGGGCGGCATCACATCTCGCTCACCTTCTCCTGGCTGTACGATGGCCTCCGGGTGCCGAGGTACCTTCACCATCTCGGGTTGCTTTGTCTTTGGTGCCCGCAACGAAGCACGCTGCGTCCCCACCATCAGAGCGGGTGATGTAGTTGAATGAGGAAAGTTGGTCAGAGGGTTAGATTTCCTCGGGAACTCCGGGGCCTGCGCCCGGAGCGTACTGTCTTCTATGGACATGGGGAAATCCTGTGGTTTACTCAGCACAGGTAGCGGGCGTCTGTCCCAGCCCTTCCGGTGAAACAGCTTGTCTATTTCCCCGTCATCCCCACAGTCTGACAACGACTCTAGGTCGGAGGTGTCATACATCTCGGCGGGAAGGTAGTCTCTAGTAGACGGAAGGCTACCCTCCCTTTCGGGCTCCTCCGGCTGTGAACTACCGACACCTCCAACCAACACCACAGTCCCAGCCCCTAGCTCACCTGGACCTACTGAAGAACTGGGATGTCCGGGACTCTCTTCTCTACCGGCGCCATCCAGGCCAGGCAAGCGGCTGGGTGAAGCTCGACCACGACCACAGGAGGCCTGCACCAGGCCTATCTTCCTCTTCGGGGGTGGCAGCAGGGAGTCTGTGGTGACCGAAGCAGTGTCTTCGGATTTTTCTCTCTCAATCTCTGGTTGGGCAGTCACTTCACCCTGGTCAGCGCGTACGGGGACCTCCGCAGAGGCCTGGATCTCTCCCTCCGGAGTGGCGGTTCCTGTGATGCAGTTGAGGCGTAGGGCCCGGGGCCTTTCTGTGTATGGTTCAACCTCAAAAAGAAACTCTTTGCACGCTTCACATCGCCCAAATAGCTTTAGTTGGACCACCAGTCCCGAGCATCCGGGACAGATCACACCGAGAGCCTCCGTGTCTCTGCATGAATACAGAGCCAACTGTCCTCGGGGCCTAAGTCTTATCCCCGTGTCTGTCAGGGGAGCAGCAAATGCAGTCATCTTCGTGGGGTAAGGTACCGGTATCCACGGGGAGCTTGAGGCCATCCCGACCACTTGCTGTTCCATCACGCGCTGACCACGCGCCGGAGTCTCCACGTGTGGCCAGACTCCTCCCACAACTTGTAAGTTTTCGCGGGCTTCCGCCAGCCTCCGCCCACGAATTGTACAGTAATGGGGTGCCTCGTGGCGCAGTGCATTAACAGTCCCCACATGTAGTACTTCACACGGCTGGACCTCTCCATTTTTACGCTCCTCTGCGTGGGCCTTTCCCGACTTAGGGTCATGTCCACAACTCCGAGCAGGGATGCACTTTGGCCAATCACATGGCCGACCTGTTCGGAACTCCTCCGGGCAGCAAAGTTCGAACACAGACGTTCTCAGTTCCATCGCCAAGACACACATTATCCCGGACGAACGAGCCCCCACGTGTAGCCACCCCCTCACCCTGTCCTCTTTAGCTAGGGGTATGTCACGCGACAGGGTGAGGTGCGCTACGGCCCATGTCCTCCCCGCAACGGCGGGCGAGGTGAAGGCCAATACCTGATGTTTCCTCGGGCCGGTGTGTGTCCTGAGCATGTACCGAGTCTATCGTGCAGAAACCACCCTTTGCTCCCATTAACAGAGTCCATACACCGATCACAGTCCTACTGTTGGTTTATTTCGTATCTTCACATACAGGCAATGCGATGGCATGATACGGTGGGATGAGCAGGTCGAGGCACTATACTGATCTGGGTCCCCACACCCCCTGTGCTATGACCAAGGGTTGTAGGAGTCTTGACATGAATACCTCCGTTGCGTTGCGGCCTCTATCAGGGGAAGATGTCCTCCAAGGGAGTTACCGAAGGCCCATCCGTCACCGGGCTGACACTACACCGGGTCTTCGAACGGGTGACCTCTCCAGCCTCCTCACCTCAGATGCGGGCCGCCCTCGCAAGGGGCGCCCTGGAGCAACTCCACCCTCGCGGGACCCAGTCGGAGTCACCGGGTCCCAGGCCTCCTCAATAGTACCTCACCCCAGGCTGAAGGTGCCTGGAATGGACCCCATCTTCATTCCGGCCAGGCCTAGGGCACCTAGGCAGGAACCTTGAACCGCCCGCACCCAGGCTGAAGGTGCCTGGGTGCGTGAAGAGATGATCCCCGAAGACCTCGTGGCGAGAGCGTCTCCCCCTTTTATCTCCTCCCGTCGACACCACGGCGGGTTCCCCGCCCCGGCCGTACCATCTCCAGGAAGGGACAAAGAAGGGTAGCACTCCGGTAGTGATTCTACCCTGAGCCAGTAGGTACACTGACACCCACTGGTCAAGGAGAATATTACACCACCCAATCCTCCACGAATAACAAAAAGGGGTCTGAACCCTAACACAATTACACACTTGGGTTACACTACCCCCAAGTGTATCCCACTAAATTGAGGACCCCGCTACACAAGGATTTTAACAAACAATTTCAGATTCCTACCTTTTGTTATGCTGAAGTCTCTCTGTGTCCATGTGTTAATTGGGAGTGGTTTCATAATGGTAGTGGTTTTCATAAGGGAGTGGTTTCATAATTATCAATCAGCTGCTGCACCTGCAGTGCCCCAATATGGAATGCTGCAGGACCTGCATCCCTTTATATGTAATTTCCTTTTGGATCTTCCAAAAAAATTATTTTTTTGTTGCAGGGAATGCTTGAAATTGATTTGTATCTTAGGGCAGACTTCTGGGAAAATCAGTGAGCTAATCACACAAGCCGGAAATTATGTTTCTGGTGAGAGGCCAGAACACCTCCAGGCAACCAAATTGCATTTTACAGAAAATTACAGAGCTGCAGATTGAAAAGGAAAGGTAATTTTTAATAACATTCAATTACAATATGACTTGTGACGCAATTGTATACACTATATTATTTTTTCCTTATTTGCTTTTATTTTTCCCAACGAAAGTGGAGTTACCCTTTAAGCCTGTAATTTACAAGATTTTTTATATAGTCCTCATATCTGTATGAAAAGAACCTCACTGTAAGGTATTTTTTGTTTTTGTACAAGTGCCCCATGGTAGCACTCAACTTCCCATGCCTTTTGTTTGACAATAGGCTTATTAGCAGTGTTAATTTTGGCAGCAAATTTTGATTTAGGTTTAGTCTAATGCCGCGTACACACAACCATTTTTCTCGTCGGGAAAAATTAAATTTTTTCTCTTTGACGAGAAAAACGACCGTGTGTGGGCTTTTGGTCATTTTTCCCGACGAGAAAAACGGCATTAATCAAGACGAGAAAAATTAGAACATGCTCTAATTTTTCTCGTTGTGATTCACGGCATTTTTTTACGCGGCAGTTTTCCCATAAGGAAACACTGCCGGGGAGTCTACACACGGTTGTTTTTCTCGACCAAGAGAAAAAATTACGGGAAAAACGGCCGTGTGTAGGGGAACAAGCCGTTCCTCGTTTTTCCCGTCGATTTTCTCGACGGTGTTTTCACAGTCGAGAAAATCGATCGTTTGTACGCGGCATTAGGACTAGAATGGCATTTTAGTTTGAGTCCCATTTTAGTCTTCTGCAATTGTTTTAGTTTTAATCGTATTTAGTCGACTAAATCTCCAGTACATTTTAGTCGACTAAAATGTCCTACGTTTTAGTTGACCAAAATCTCCAGTACATTTTAGTCGACTAAAACTAACTTTAGTTGTAAAAAATCGAATGGGTGTAATTAAATTGTAATGCATTAGTTAACATTTCTCTACAATTTCCAAACTCATTATATACTGCTGGAGTGAAAAATTATTATTGTTATTATTTATGGTATTGAGGTATGAACATGCACTACAGACCAGTGTTCATTTTGAAGTCAAATTTCAATTTAGTCTTAGTCTTTTGACTAAAATGGCATTTTAGTTTAGTCGTATTTTAGTCATCTCAATTGTTTTAGTTTTAGTCGTATTTTAGTTGACTAAAATAGAATTCATTTAGTCGACTAAAATGTTTTAGTCGTTTTAGTAGACGAAACTAACACTGCTTATTAGCCCTACAAATGGGCAGAATTGAACAAGATTCATCCCCAAAGGCTTGAATGTGGTTCGCCATAAGATTTGCATACTTTATGCCTAGATATCTCTACTGACCCTCATTTTGGTCATATTGGCAGGAACAATCAGACAACATGTGGCCATATACACGAGGCAGTATTTTGAGCAAACAGGCTATCCAATCCAAAAAGCAGCACATTTTGGACAATGATAAATAGCCCTCTTATCTAAGTTTTTGTAAGAGTAGTAGCTATCAGCAGCTGGGTAAAAGTCCCAGTATTGGCTTGAGATCTCTAGCTCAGCTAAAGCAAACCGGCAGCTAGTGTTATCTTCCCCTGTTTTGTTTAACTACAGCCCAATTCTTGTCATCGATTTGTGACAAGAGCTAACAGTAGGTGCTTGTGCTTTCCATAGGCTGATGAGGGGAGGTAGACAAGCTATCTGTACACTGAGTAACTCAGTAACAATGTTAGGCCCAGAAACAGGAGCCCCTCTTATCAGTGTGGATTGACCTCTTGCTTCTTGCAGCCCTCATAAATGCCACAATACGGCAGGTATAGTATTGTTCCCATATACCAACAAATGATAACCCAGCCATTCCAATGTTAGCAGGATGACTCAGAACACAGGCCTCTCTGTGTGTGCAAAATCTCTGCTGCAATAATTCTATTTATCGCAGTGTGACTAAATGTCTATATGTTAATTTTACCTATGATTTATGTTATAGATCACAGCACTAAATATGTCATTCCAGACAAAAATGTTTGCTTCGTTTTGGAAGTTTTACTTGCTTGGGGTGAAGAATTAGCGTCAAAAAGATGATAAGGTGCTTCAGTGAAAACTATCCTCTTTTATTATCAGTTAAAGGCCAATGCGTTTCAGGGGTAACTGTATCCCCCTTCTTCAGGGCTTGAATGCGCAGATCCGGCACCCCCAGGCCCGAATGTATGCAATGGCAAGGGGGGCTGGGGTGTGATGGAGGGTCTACTGGTGCTGGCTTCTGGGGGATCTATTGTTACTGGAGGTGGGCCCCTTAAAGCTCAAACACATATGTGTGTGTGCATGTGTATATATACTGATGGTCATAGGTGCGCGCAGCCTATTGCATTAGGGTGTGCACCCCAAACCTCAAACACATACTGTATGCATGTGTGTGCATGTGTATATATACTGACAGAGTCAGTAGAGCAGTGGATGGTGTCAGTAGAGCAGTGGATGGTGTCATAAGGGCAGAGATTGGTGTCGGTAGGGTATTTTTTACAATTGTAGTGGAGCCCCTCCTTACATCAGGTATCCCCCCCACTGGAGCCCCCCTTACATCAGGTATCCCCAGTGGAGCCCCCTCTTACATCAGGTATCCCCCCAGTGGAGCCCCCTCTTACATCAGGTATCCCCCAGTGGAGCCCCTCCTTACATCAGGTATCCCCCCAGTGGAGCCCCCCTTGCATCAGGTATCCCCCCAGTGGAGCCCCCCTTACATCAGGTATCCCCCCAGTTGAGCCCCTCCTTACATCAGGTATCCCCCCAGTGGAGCCCCCCTTACATCAGGTATCCCCCCAGTGGAGCCCCTCCTTACATCAGGTATCCCCCCTGTAGCGCCCCTTTACATCAGGAATCCCCCCAGTGGAGCCCCCTTTACATCACGTATCCCCCCAGTGGAGCCCCTCCTTACATCAGGTATCCCCCCAGTGGAGACCCCCTTACATCAGGTATCCCCCCAGTGGAGACCCTCCTTACATCAGGTATCCCCCTGTAGCGCCCCCTTTACATCAGGAATCCCCCCCAGTGGAGCCCCTCCTTACATCAGGTATCCCCCTGTAGCGCCCCTTTACATCAGGAATCCCCCCAGTGGAGCCCCCTTTACATCACGTATCCCCCCAGTGGAGCCCCTCCTTACATCAGGTATCCCCCTAGTGGAGACCCCCTTTACATCAGGTATGCCAGCAGCGGAGTCTCAGCCGCCATTACAGAATTCCAGAAGTAACAGAGGCTGAGGGTGAACAAAATAGAGGCGGAGCCCGCTGGGTGGCTACAATAGAAATTGAGCTGCGGTGCCGCCCACCCCCGCCCCTTTCCACAACAGGTCAAAGACAGAAAGACCGACCTGCAGCGGGGCGGGGGTGGGCGACGCCGCAGCTCAAATTCTATTGTAGCCACCCGGCTTGCTCCGCCTATTGTTAGTTCTCGGCGTTACTTCTTCTGGTCTTCTGTAAAACATTGTCTCCACCGGCCACGGACCTCTAGCAGGGGCGGCGGCGAAAAATAGGGAAAAAAAATTTCCCGGGAAGTGCTAAAATCGGAAAAAAGGTCTAAATCCCGGTAATGTCCCGTGAAATTGGGGACAGTTGGCAAGTTTGCTCCTGGGATCATCTCTGACACTGACCGGGCTCACTGTCCAGTTGTTGGAGAGAGTGCTACGGATGCTGTCTTTATTGAGGCGCTAATGGAGAATGAAAAGAGTACATCTTTTGCTACAGGAGTCAGTGAGAGGCCACTGGCCCACCCTACTACACTTTGTGAAAAGGAACAGTATTGCTTGCATGGATCACAGCGCTGGTGAATTTACCAAGGTTTGGAGGAACCTAACCCTGAACATTCCAACCTCAGATATGGGCCCCAACGTGCTGGATAGGGATGAGCCGAACACCCCTGGGTTCGGTTCGCACCAGAACCCGCGAACGGACCGAAAGTTCGCACGAACATTAGAACCCTATTAAATACAATGGATGCGAACGTTCGAATTCTAAAGTGCTAATTATAACAACTATTATCCATGTTATTGTCCTAAACAGAGTTTGGGAACCCGGGTTCTGCACCAGGGGACATGTATCAATGCAAAAAGAAGTTTTAAAAACGGCCGTTTTTCGGGAGCAGTCATTTTAATGATACATAAAGTGAAAAAAAAAAGTAAAATATTCCTTTAAATATTGTACCTGGGGGGTGTCTAAAGTATGCCTGTGAAGTGCCACGTGTTTCCCGTGTTTAGAACTGTCCCTGCACAAAATTACATTTCTAAAGGAAAAAAAAGCCATTTAAAACTGCTTGCGGCTTTAATGTAATGTCTGGTCCCGGTAATATGGATGAAAATCTTTAAGAAAAATGGCATAGCTACCCCATCACCCCCCCCCCCCTACCCCAGCCCATTACCAGCCCCTTTGGGTCTTGTTTGGATATTAAGGGGAACCCCGCAACACAAAATAAAAAAGGCCCTATATACTCTGAACAGCAGTATACAGGCGGTGTAAACAAGACCGGTGTAAACAAGACAGGGACTGTAGGTTTGTTCTTAAGTAGAATCTGTTTGTAATTTTGAACACGTACATTGTTTAACCACTTGACAACTGGGCACATAACCCCCTTCCTGCCCAGGCGAAATTTCAGGTTTCAGCGCCGTCACGCTTTGAATGACAATTGCGCGGTCATGCGACGTGGCTCCCAAACAAAATTGACGTCCTTTTTTTCCCACAAATAGAGCTTTCTTTTGGTGGTCTTTGATCATTTCTGCGGTTTTTATTTTTTGCGCTATAAACAAAAATAGAGCGACAATTTTGAAAAAAACACAATATTTTTTAATTTTTGCTATAATTAATATCCCATTTTTTTTAAAAAAAAACTATTTTTTTCCTCAGTTTAGGCCGATACGTTTTCTACATATTGTAGGTAAAAAAAAAAATAGGATTTTTATAACAGCTTACCTGTAAAATCCTTTTCTTGGAGTACATCACGGGACACAGAGCGACATAGTCATTACTAATGGGTTATATAGATACCGTCAGGTGCTGGCACTGGCAACTTCCAAAACCGGAAGTACCCTCCCCTATATAAGCCCCTCCCATCCGGGAGCACCTCAGTTTTGTAGCAAAGCAATAAGTGTCCCAAAAGAGGGGCGGGAGCTCTGTGTCCCGTGATGTACTCCAAGAAAAGGATTTTACAGGTAAGCTGTTATAAAAATCCTATTTTCTTTCTCGTACATCACGGGACACAGAGCGACATAGTCATTACTAATGGGATGTCCTAAAGCAATGCCAAATGAGGGGGGGGATACACCATATATAAGCTGAGCGCTATCAGACATGAGGATCTTTTGCGGCCTGCAACACACTGCGCCCAAAGGCGACATCCTCCTGACTTCTAACGTCCACCTGGTAGGACCTAGTAAACGTGTGTACCGAAGACCATGTTGCGGCCTTACAGATTTGAGCCAGGGAGGCCTGGTGATGCACTGCCCATGAAGTTCCAACTGCTCTCGTGGAGTGCGCTCTAACTTTGAACGGAGGCGGTCTCCTTCTCAAGCCATAAGCCTGCATAATGACCTGTCGAATCCACTTGGCTAAAGTAGATTTTGACGCTACCTGACCCTTTCTGGGGCCTTCCGGCAGAATAAACAAAGTATCCGTTCTGCGAATCTGAGCAGTGGCTTTTAGATAAGCTTTAACTGCTCTTACTACATCCAAAGAATGCAATAATTTTTCCTCTACCGAAGTAGGTTTGGGGAAAAAAGAAGGAAGAACCACATCTTGGTTCAAATGAAACCTCGATACCACCTTAGGAAGAAAGGCTGGCTGAGGGCGTAACACTACTCTATCCTTATGGATAACCAGATACGGCTCCTTACAGGACATAGCTGCTAATTCCGACACTCTTTTAGCCGAACAAATGGCTACTAGAAAAATCAATTTCCTGGTGAGAAGAACCAAAGAAATATGCTGTAATGGTTCAAATGGTTGTTTCTGTAGAACCGACAGAACCAAGTTTAGATCCCATGGACATATGGGAATATTAACCGGAGGACTAATACGCATCACTCCTTGTATAAAGGCTTTGACTAGTGAATGCGAAGCCAAGGGCCTTTGAAAAAATATTGACAAGGCCGAAATCTGACCCTTGATAGTACTCAAGGCAAGCTTCCTATCTACAGCCCATTGTAGGGAGTCCAGACTCCTACCTATTACGTACTTACGTGGATGCCATTTCTTGGCTTCACACCAGGCGATGTACGCCTTCCAGATTCTATAGTAGATCTGCCTGGATACCGGCTTCCTGGCATTGATCATGGTAGATACCACAGAATTAGAGAGCCCTCTCTTTTTTAGAATGTGGGCTTCAATAGCCAGGCCGTCAAACCTAGGGCTGGTAAGGAAGGGTGGTATATCGGTCCTTGCGAAAGCAGGTCCGGACGATGTGGGAGAGTCCAAGGACTCCCCACTGACATTTTACAATCTCCACGTACCACGCTCTTCGGGGCCACGCTGGAGCCACCAGAATCACTGGTTTCTTTTCTACCCTGATTCTGCGGAGTAATCGAGGTAACCATTGTGGCGGTGTGAATGCATATATCAGCTTGAACTGATCCCAAGGGAACACTAGGGCATCCGAGCCGCAAGCTAGGGGATCCCTTGTCCGAGAGACAAACCTGTCCCCCTTTGCGTTGAATCTGGATGCTAGAAGATCTACATCCGATGTTCCCCACCGCTGACATATTGTCCAGAAAACCTCGGGGTGAAGGGACCCTTCCTCTGGGCCTAATTGCTGGCGACTTAGAAAGTCCGCCTTCCAATTCTCCACTCCTGGAATGAATACCGCAGATATGGCTGGGACATATTTTTTCTGCCCATTTCAGGATGTAATTTACTTCCCTCTGGGCTGCACGACTCCTGGTGCCCCCCTGATGATTGATATATGCCACTGCTGTGGCATTGTCTGATTGAATTCTGACAGGGGACCCTTGGAGTTTGGATGTCCATGCTACTAGGGCATACCGGGCTGCTCGTATCTCTAAGAGATTGATGGGCAGGGCCTTTTCTGCATCCGACCATCTGCCCTGGAGAGACTATTGCTCCAGTACTGCTCCCCAGCCTATAAGGCTGGCATCTGTAGTGACCACCTTCCAAGAAATCGGACTGAAGGATTTCCTTTTTTCCAGATTCTGGGGAACCAACCACCAACGGAGGCTCTTGCGAACGGAAGGGGACAAGGACATTGTAAGTCTAGGGCCTGAATTTTTTTGTTCCAGGCTGACAGTATGGCCCCTTGCAAATTCCTTGAATGGAATTGACCGTAGGGTACTGCTTCGAATGATGCCACCATTTTTCCCAGCAGCCTCATATACAGGCGTATGAACGGCAGTCTTTTTTGTACCCACTAAGTGGATCAAATCTTTCAAAGACAACACCTTTCCTCGAGGCAAGAATATTTTTCTCTGGCCTGAATCCAACCTTAGCCCCAAGTATTCCAGACTTTTGACTGGTTTTTAGGGCTGACTTGTCTCGGTTGATAATCCAACCGTGAGATTCCAGATACTTGATCGTCTTGTGAACGACCACGTCTAGTTTTTTCACTGAGTGGTCTATCAGCAACAAGTCATCCAGATATGCCATTATCATTACACCTTGTGTTCTTAGATTGGCCAATAAAGGGCCAGAATTTTTGTAAACACTCGTGGTGCTGTGGCCAAACCGAAGGGTAAGGCTCTGAACTGAAAATGGCGCCCTTCTACTGCAAAGCGTAGAAATTTTTGGTGGACTGGAAAGATGGGAATGTGCAAATAAGCATCTTTGATGTCGATCGTGGCTAACCAATCCTCCCCTTGTAGGGCAGTGGCCACCGATCGGATCGACTCCATCGGAAAGTCCTGATATACAGGAATTTGTATAGCCCTTTTAGAATTAATATGGGCCTCCCGTCCGCGTTTGCTTCGGGACTGTAAAGAGGTTTGAGTAAAACCCGAACCCTCATTCTTCCAGGGGAACCTCCATAATTACTCCTTGGAGCAATAGTTGTTCTAGTGCCAACAGGAGGGAGTCTCTCTTTGGGGGATCCCTTGGCACGTTTGACCTCAAAAATGGGAAGGAGGAGAGTCTTTTAACTCCAAACTGTATCCCAAACCTACTGCGGAGAGCACCTATCTGTCTTGATCGTGTCCCGCCAGGTCTCTTGCGAACAACTGGAGTCCTCCCCCCACCCGACTGAGTGGGGGCTTCAATGAATTTAACTTTGGGGGAGGTTTTGTACCTCCCCTGACCCAGGGTTTCTCATTACCCTGCTACTGTCCCTGTTTTTTACCCCCGGGATTTGACCGAGGAGGCCGTCGGAACTGTTACACAGCCGATGCCCCAGGGACTGGAGAAGCAGGCCTCTTAAAGAGGGACCTCTAAGTCTGCTTTTAACCGGCAAGAGCGTATTTTTACCGCTGGAAATTTTCTGGATATATTTGTCCAGGTTTTCCCTGAATAAGCGTTCACCATGAAATGGGACGCTAACCAGCCATTCTTTACAGGGAGCTTCAGCAGACCAGTTTTTGAGCCATAGGAGCCTACGCATATGTACTATAGACAGCGTAAGGCGGGAGGCCTGATGGACTGAATCCTCTATGGCGTCAACCGCAAAGCCTAAGGCTCTAGGTAGATCAGCTAGGGCAAAGCCTGCTGATCTGTCAAGTCCCTCAAGACCTGTTTCAACTGATCCTTCACTGCTTAGCAGACCCCAATAGCTGCTACTGCTGGTTGTATCACCAAGCAGATTTTCATAAGGACTCCAATCTTTTATTTATTGGGTTCTTGAACATTTGGACATTATCCACTGGACATGTCAGTGATTTATACATACAAGAGATGGCTGCGTCCACTGTAGGGACCTTCCATTTTTTTTTTTTTTTTTGATGAACTTATCCTCCATGGGATAGACCACCGGAAATCTCTTGGGGGAATAAATATTTTCTCAGGACGTTCCCAATCCTGGTAAATGAGCCCTTTCAGTAAAGGGTGAAGTGGAAAAGAACAAACAGTCTGGGGGCTTCTAGCGACCCCAACGAGGATACAGTAGTGGTTGATGGTTCCGCAAGGTGCATTTTTAAATGCTGATCGGACCATGTTAGTCAGAGACTGAACCCATAATCTTTCAGCTTGAGATGCTGAGAAAAGGTTCCCCCACTGTTGATTCCTCTATAACAGAATCAACCTCATCCTGATCCCCTTCAGGCAGGTCGATCCCTGTATGGGACTGTTGCTCTGCTAACAGGCACTCTGAAGGAGGAGACGGAGATCGGGCGTGCTTTCCCTGACAGGGAGGCAGCGATAAATGTTGACAATCTCTCTCTAATCCTCCCAGAGCTGAGGAAAAAACCTCCTCTGTTACATACACAGGAGCAGGTGACTGAGGACAGCCACAGTACCAAGTACCCCTGCGGGGTCTCTACGGTCACTTACCTCTGAACTTCAGGGGAGACTGGTGCAGCAGGAGTATGCCCAAGATCCTCCGAGCCCGATGAGACCCCCTTCGCTTCCTGGAAGATTCAGTTCCGGAGCTTCTGGACGGCATATTCCTAAGCCTAAAGCTGAGGTATTCCAGCCGTAATACACCACTTTTACTGAGAATAGTCTAGCACAATTGCTGCTATATCACAGTTGGTGTCTACTAATGTGCCTTTCTAGGGGATGCCTGTATCAACCGCTTGCTGTATGCCTTTAAATGTTGCCAGCTCTGTCTCTGTACTTCATAGCCAGCTCACTACAATATTGTGGTTTTTTTAAAACTGCTGGGACGCCCGCACATGCGCAGAAGCGCTGCGGCGCGCACAGAGCGTCATCCCCCAGGCTCCGCCCCCTTTCCCGGCTCACCTCTATATATAGAGGCGCGTGCACGCGCACGCGCGCGGGCACGTGCGCCTTCGGCGCTAATTTCAAATATGGTAACAAGGGACAGGAGCCAGGGCCCCTCTTTGCCGCAGGCCGGGGGATGGACAAGCACTGCAACATGGCAGAGGAAGCAGTTTCCTATAAGAGAACTCACCATCTGCCTGGACTTTGCTCTGCTGAGAAGAAGCTAGTCCACATGACAAGAAAACATTCCACAGCGGCCTCTAGTGGACAAACACAGGTACCGCAGTCTAATATATTAAATATATATATACATTTTTTTTAATTTTTTTTTCTTGACCACCATTAAAAATTATTACATTTTTTTAGTAGTTACAGGCATGCACAGAATTTTGCGGGAATACCATTAGGTAACAGACAGAAAGACAAATTAGGCTTGGGGGTCCCCCAATAGAACCAAGTTCCTGGGGGCCCCCACTTACCTGTTCCCCGCCGCAGGACTTTGTTTGGTCCACAAAAGCCCAAACTTCACCTATCACGGCAGGCATTGTAATCAAACCTTCAGGGACCGGGTTCCCAAGGATTCCACTCCCCTGGACCTGTATAGCACCCTGCACAGAAAACATCTTGGTCGTGGGTATGACCAGAGCTCTGGATCCCAGGGTCCAGCTCTCCTAAGAGAAGCATTACAGGCAAAACCTTGCTCTTCTCTGCAAGGCCCGGGTACCGACCGTTTAGCTATGAAGCTTTTTTGGTCGGATCCGGAATAGCTTACTGAGGCCCAAAAGAACCTGTACGCAAGCTCAGTGAAAAACACATGTTTCTTCTTGGCCAACACCTTAGACACTGGCAAAAAACTGAGGTGCTCCCGGATGGGAGGGGCTTATATAGGGGAGGGTACTTCCGGTTTTGGAAGTTGCCAGTGCCAGCACCTGACGGTATCTATATAACCCATTAGTAATGACTATGTCGCTCTGTGTCCCGTGATGTACGAGAAAGAAAATCGCAATAGGCGTATAGTGATTGGTTTGCGCAAAAGTTTTAGCGCCTACAAAATAGGGAATAGAATTATGATTTTTTTTTTATTATTTTTTAATTTATTTTTTTACTAGTAATGGCGTCGATCTGCGATTTTTTTTTTGTGACTGTGACATTACGGCGGACACATCGGACACTTTTGACACATTTTTTGGACCATTCACATTTATACAGCGAACAGTGCTAAAAATATGCACTGATTACTGTATAAATGTGACTGGCAGGGAAGGGGTTAACCACTAGGGGGCGATCAAGGGGTTAATATGTTCCCTGCTAGATGTTCTTACTGTGGGGGGGAGGGGACTGACTGGGGGAGGTGACTGATGGTTGTCCCTATGTACAAGCACACACCATCCGTCTCCTCTCCCCGACAGGACGTGGATCTCTGTGTTTACACACAGAGATCCACGTCCCTGGCTCTGTGACAGCCGATCGCTCGTACCTGGCGGACATCGCGGCCGCCAGGCACGCGCATCGGCACTCGCCTGACACGGCGGGCACAGTTTTTTCCCGACGCGCGCCCGCGGTGGCGCGCATCGCGGAAGTAAACAAGAGGACGTCCATGGGCGTCCTATCAGCAATTGACGACCGCTTTGCGGACGTCTTTTGCTTATAGCCCGGACGCGAAGTGGTTAAGTGTAGCTCCAGCCAAAAAATCTATTTTTAAGCTTTTTGGAAAACATAGGGAAGGGTTATCACCCCTGTAACATTTGTTTTGCTGTCTGTGCCCCTGTTCAGAACATTTCACCTCACTTTGCGTCCCAATGACAACTGTTTTTGAAATGTGGTGTTTTTATTGAAACAAGGATTGGTGATAAAGCATCAGTACAGAGGAGACACCTTTCTCCCATATTAATTCTTACAGGAGAGAATTTTCCTTCCTAGGGGTAGATTTCCTCTCACTTCCTGTTGTCTTCTTCCGTTTGCAAGTAGGCGTCGTTTGTAAGTTGGATGTTTGAAAGTAGGGACCTGCCGTATATACTCAGCAGAAATTGGCCCCTTAGGTGTTGGTGTTGGCACAACACTGTAAGCACTCACAGTTACTCTTGGTGGGTGCTGGAACGCCCTGCTGTCAACTATTATATCAGGAATTGTAATAACATATAATTGTTGAACAGTGGTAGTAAAAATTGGGCCTTTGATGGTGGTGCTGGTGCCACAACACTGTAAGGCCTGACAGTTACTCTTGGTGGGCGCAGCAATGGGCCCTACTGTGAATTATTAGATCAATAATTATAATTGCATGCCCCTGTTGAACAGGGGCTGAAAAATTGGGCCTTTGGTGGTGGTGGTGGTGGTGGTGGTGTTGACACAACCCTGTAAGGCCTGACAGTTACTCTTGGTGGGCGCAGCAATGGGCCCTGCTGTGAATTATTAGATCAATAATTATAATTGCATGCCCCTGTTGAACAGGGGCTGAAAAATTGGGCCTTAGGCACTGGTGGCACAACACTGCAACCCCTCACAGATACTGTACTTGGAGCACAGCAATGAGCCCTGTTGCAAAGTATTGCATCAAAAATTGTAATTACACGCCCCTGTTAAACAGGGGCTGAAAAATTGTGCCTTAGCCACTGGTGGCGGCACCCATAAACCAAAATGATCTTCCAAGCTATCATCATTAATCGGATCATTGAGGAGGAGGAGGAGGATAGCCAGTCAACATAACAGTACAGGCACTCAGCATCAGCATCAGTCTTGAAGGGATGTGACATTTTAAAATCAATTAGTCTGTTATATCAGCATCAGGTGTGTGGTAGCTGGTGGTGATCCAAGACTGGTTCATCTTGATGAAAGTCAGTCGATCAACCGAGTCGGTGGACAGGCGCACCCTGTGATCCGTGACAAATCCTCCAGCAGCACTGAATGTGCGTTCTGAAAGAACGCTGGATGCAGGACAGGCCAGTAGCTCAATTGCATACTGTGCAAGCTCTGGCCAGTGATCCATCCTCAAGACCCAGTAAGCCAGAGGATTTTCGGTGGGGAAGGTGTCCAAGTCTGACCTTGCCCCTAGGTATTCCTGCACCATGTATATCAGACGCTGGCGATGGTTGCTGGAACCGATCATACTTTGGGGCTGCGGACTGAAGAATTGTCTGAATGCATCGGTCAGACGGCCACCTTCCCCACCGCTCCTTCTTTGACTGCCCGAAGCCTCAGCAACTCGTTGTCCAGGACCAGGAGTTTGTAACCTCCCAGTCTCTGGGAACGCGTTGCACAGACCTTTCTGCAAGGCCTCCCGGAGTTGTCTCATCCTCTGCTCCCTCTGCGACGGTAAGATAAGGTCCGCAACCTTACCCTTGTACCGTGGATCAAGGAGAGTGGCCAGCCAGTAATGGTCCCTCTCCTTGATCTGAAGAATACAAGGATCCTTCCGCAGACTTTGCAGGATCAGGGAGGCCATGCAGCGTAGGTTAGCTGAGGCATTCAGTCCGGAGTCCTCTGGGTCACTAAGGACGACATGATCCGCAGCCACCTCCTCCCAGCTACGTACAAGTCCACTGGTTTCTTGGGACTGTAAATCATCCCTAAAAGACTGCTGCTGATGATGCTGAGTGCCAGCCTGACACAATCCTCCTCCTCCTCCTCCTCCTCCTCCTCCTCCTCTTCCTGTGCGATGGGTGGGACAGAAGGAACACTGTCTGGGTAAAGGGGGCCTTGAGAGGCAAGGAAGTCCTCCTCTTCCTGCCTCTGTTCTGCCTCAAGTGCCCTGTCCATTATTCCACGCAGCGTGTGCTCCAACAGGTGGACAAGAGGTACAGTGTCACTGATGCATGCACTGTCACTGCTCACCATCCTCGTGGCCTCCTCAAATGGTGCCAGGACAGTGCATGCATCCCTGATCATGCCCCACTGGCGTGGTGAAAAAAACCCGAGCTCCCCTGACCCTGTCCTGGTGCCGTAGTCGCACAGGTACTCATTGATGGCCCTCTGCTGCGTGTGCAGCCGCTGCAGCATGGCCAACGTTGAGTTCCACCTGGTGGGCATGTCACATATAAGGCGGTTCTTGGGCAGGTTCAACTCCTTTTGCAGCTCAGCCAGGCGAGCACTGGCATTATAAGATCTGCGGAAATGCACACAGACTTTCCTGGCCTGCCTCAGGACATCCTGTAAGCCCGGGTACCTGCCCAAGAACCGCTGCACCACCAGGTTAAGGACGTGAGCCACACAGGGCACATGGGTCAGTTGTCCCTGTCGGAGGGCGGAGAGGAGGTTGGTGCCATTGTCGCAAACCACCATTCCTGGCTTAAGCTGGCGTGGCGTCAACCACCTCTCGGCCTGCCCCTGCAGAGCAGACAGGACCTCTGCCCCAGTGTGGCTCCTGTCCCCCAAACACACCAGCGCAAGCACGGCATGGCATCTTTTTGCCTGCGTACTTGCGTAGCCCCTTGAACGCCTACGGAGCACCGCTGGTTCCAAGGACAAAGCACAGGAAGAGGCCATGGAGGAAGAAGAAGAGGAGGGGGTGGAGGAGAGAGGTGTGTCACAACCAGTAGTAGCATTTTGGAGGCGTGGCGGTGGAACAACCTCCAACACTACTGCACCTTGTCCTGCATCCTTCCCAGCTGCCAAAAGAGTGACCCAATGGGCCGTGAAAGAAAGGTAACGTCCCTGTCCATGCCTGCTGGACCATGAGTCAGCGGTAATATGCACCTTACCGCTGACCGCCCTGTCCAGCGAGGCCAAGACATTGCCTTCCACATGCCTGTAGAGAGCCGGAATCGCCTTCCGTGAGAAAAAGTGGCGTTTGGGAACCTGCCACTGAGGAACCGCACATTGCACAAACTCACGGAAGGGGGCCGAGTCTACCAACTGAAAAGGCAGCAGTTGAAGCGCTAGCAATTTAGCCAAGCTAGCATTCAACCGCTGGGCATGTGGATGGCTGGGAGTGAACTTCTTTCGACGGTCCAGCAGCTGGGGCAGGGAAATTAGCCTGCTACAACCGGACGTCGGTGTACTGCTAACAGAGTGCCTGCAAGTACTTGGCTGTGACACACCTAATTCTACACCTTCATTCCTCTCAGTGCAGGTTTCAGAGAGGACTGAAGGTATAGTGGGGTTGGAGATCCCAGCTGATGAGGAGCAAGGAGAGGTCCGCTTTGTTCTTTGGTGTGGGTCTTTAAGGTAGGCTTGCCAACGAGCTGCATGGCAGGTCAACATATGTGTGATCAAGCATGTGGTGCCCAAGCGGCTGATGTTTTGGCCACGCGATATACGCTTGAGACATATGTTGCAAACAGTAGCTGTGCAATCTGATGCACTCGCCTCAAAAAAGGCCCACACCAAAGAACTTTTTGAATGACGGGCAGGGGCAGCGCCCTGCACAGGCGGAGCTCTGCGGTGTGATTCCGTCGGTGTGCTGCCCATACGCTGGCCACCCAAGGGCATCCTGCCTCGTTGGAGATGTGCCTCCTCCTCATCCTCCTCCTCTCTCCTATTAGGCACCCACGTGGAGTCAGTGACCTCATCATCCCCTCCCTCCTCATCACTGGAGCCAATCTGGCAGTATGCTGCAGCTGCTGGAGCATGACTGCCAGATTGGTGTCCTTCTTGAGCATCCCCTCTCTCTGCTCTCACGCTACTGCCTTCCTCTAGCTGGGTATCATCATCAGATCCTTCGAAACGCTGGGCATCCTCCTGGAGCATGTACCCAACACTGTGCTCAAACAATTCGGGGGACTCCTCAGGAGGAGGACATGGTGGGTCTAGGGAAGGATTGACTAATGATGACATTGATACCAGAGAAGAGGACGCTTTGGCAGCTGCTTTGCCAGTACCCTGAGCCTGGGTGAGAGAGGATGAGGAGGATGAGGTGGGCTTGGTCATCCACTCTACCAAGTCTTCGGCATGATGTGGCTCAACATGTCCAGCTGCCGAAAAGGACAAGAGTGTCCCATGGCCATGTGCTGATGACAATGCACCGCGTCCACGACCAGCACTGTTGCCCCCAGACACAGAGCCTGCTTGCCCTCTTTTTTTGCCTCCTGACTGTCTGCCTCTCCTTGTTTGCCTTCCAGACATTTTAATGGATGGCCTGCAGGGAGATGGGAAAAACAGCAATAAGGGCTACCTTCAGGTGTATACTGTGCAGGAGGCTTAGCAACAATGACACTGACACTGTCCCCTGCCTATCCTTCTCTGTCCCTAAACACAAGGATTTGCAATATGCTTCAGCAAGATTGGTTTAGCACAGAATAGCACACTGACAGTTTCCCTCACTCTCCTTCTCTGTCCCTACAAACAAGGTTTAGCACAGAATAGCACACTGACAGTTTCCCCGAGTGTCCTTCTCTGTCCCTAAACTCAAGGATTTCAAATATGGTTCAGCAAGATTGGTTTAGCACAGAATAGCACACTGACAGTTTCCCTCACTGTCCTTCTCTGTCCCTACAAACAAGGTTTAGCACAGAATAGCACACTGATAGTTTCCCTCACTGTCCTTCTCTGTCCCTACAAACAAGATTTAGCACAGAATAGCACACTGATAGTTTCCACGAGTGTCCTTCTCTGTCCCTAAACTCAAGGATTTCAAATACGGTTCAGCAAGATTGGTTTAGAACAGAATAGCACACTGACACTTTCCCTCACTGTCCTTCTCTGTCCCTAAACTCAAGGATTTCAAATATGGTTCAGCAAGATTGGTTTAGAACAGAATAGCACACTGACAGTTTCCCTCACTGTCCTTCTCTGTCCCTACAAACAAGGTTTAGCACAGAATAGCACACTGATAGTTTCCCTCACTGTCCTTCTCTGCCCCTACAAACAAGATTTAGCACAGAATAGCACACTGATAGTTTCCACGAGTGTCCTTCTCTGTCCCTAAACTCAAGGATTTCAAATATGGTTCAGCAAGATTGGTTTAGAACAGAATAGCACACTGACACTTTCCCTCACTGTCCTTCTCTGTCCCTACAAACAAGGTTTAGCACAGAATAACACACTGACACTCTCCCTACCTATCCTTCTCTGTCCCTAAACACAAGGAATCCAGGATTAGTAAAGGAAAAAAATGACACTGTCCCTGCCTATGCTTCTCTTTCCCTGCTCCGGAACACACTACACAAGGCCGCCGCGCTGGCGGCCTTTTATAGTGTGGGGCGTGTACTAAACCCCCTCAGCAATAATTGGCCACAGGCATCCTGCCTGTGGCCAATCATTGCTCTCCTCGCTGCCGGCGCTGTGATTGGCCAAGCATGCGGGGTCACAGTGCATGCTTGGCCAATCACAGCGCCTGGATGACACTGCGATGGCGTAGTGCATTGTGGGCTGTTCGCGTCACTCGAATTTGGCGCGAACGGCCCAAATCGTTAGATCTTCGTCGAACGATCGAACAGCCGATGTTCGAGTCGAACGTATGTTCGACTCGAACACGAAGCTCATCCCTGGTGCTGGACAGTGGGGAAAGGCTGCTGAATTATTATAGTGGTGCTACTCCCTTTAGGTAGGATAACCCCTAGCATTGGGTTTGCGGGCCAGCCTGAATATTTATCATGCCTCAGCCAATCCCTGGAGAGGAGTGTTCAGAAGGGGGCTGAAAAGGTGACAACTAGTCTGAGGCACTGGAGAACTGGGTCCCTTCTCCCCAGGAGGGTTCCAGAGCCTGAGGGTCTGCTGCCCTTAGGCAGCCCATGGTATCTGTTCTAAAGGCCTCAGCGGTGTCAAGGCTGAGGGTCTGGATGGATCTGCTTAGAAGCTGATTGCAAGACCTCACCACAAGGGATCTGGTCTGGAGAAGGACTGTCTCACTCAGCTGTCCTGGGTACTTAAGAGTAGGGATGAGCCCGATGTTCGAGTCGAACTTAAGTTCGACTCGAACATCGGGTGTTCGCCTGTTCACCGAATAGCGAACAATTTGGGGTGTTCGCGGCAAATTCAAAAGCCGCGGAACACCCTTTAAAAGTCTATGGGAGAAATCAAAAGTGCTAATTTTAACCTCCCTGGCGGTATGATTCTGTCTGGAATTATGTACCAAAAGCGGTACAATTATTTTGCATGGAAATTTGGTGTTATGTATTGTAGGCCTGCAATTCTTAGTAATTACTTACTTAAACCTGACCAAACAAGAGTCTAGAAGACATCCCGGGTATGATAAAGTTTGAAACACAAAATCATTAATTATAATATAATAAATAACTATAAACAATTATAACAAATAGTAATGTAATTATAATAAAAAATATTCAATAATGTAATCAAATCAAAAACACAGAAATTTGCTCAGTTGCAGAATTGTCGCTGTCATTAGATTTAGTGTTTAATGACGAATTTCCCTACAAATTGCTATCGCTCAATTCTGCAAGTGATTCTAATTTATTATCGCTGTTTTCTAGCTGGTCTAAAACCACTTTTAACATAAAGGGACACTTTTTGGTTGCTATGGACATTCTCAAGTTTCCAGGCAGAAAGAACAGTTTTTATAATATAAAACTGCATGCAGGACACTGGACAGACCACTAGGGACAAAGTGGGTGTGTAATTATTTGATACAGTACTGTAATCTGTAAGATTACAGTATACTGTATGTGTATTGTGTATATTTATGTAGCGGTATCCCCATAGGAGCTGCTGAATATTGTGGTCCACCTGTCACCCTGCCCAGCCCGGCATTCACCTCTCAGACACTCAAAGACATAGAACAGTCCATGTGCTTTGGTTTTTTTGTGTTATTGAGGGGATTGAACGTGGATGGGGTAAGGGAAGTATGGGATGCCCAGTAGAATTGGTAGAACTTGCTTGGGAGAACTCTATACAGTGAGGTATATGCACTGTATATATACATTTCTCCTCCTGCACATCGCTTCCTCTCTAATCTTCACTCCTTTCTTCTCCTGCACATCGCTTCCTCTCTAATCTTCAGGCACAGTTAGCACAAAGTGGTTAGGCCTGACACTGGCTCAGCCAGGCCTTAGCAATTGCCCATTGCAGGCAGGGACTGCGGGCCCCTATAGTGTAGCAAGTAATAGAAAGTTCCTGGTGCTAGCTGTCCTACATGCGGCTTCTGACCCCAATAACCCATCTTCAGGCCCTGTCAGCCCTCCTGGCTGCAGCTGCCCTTCCCATCTACCCATGACACCACAGTCCGCTCTGCTAGTTCTGCACCCATCCAGACTGCATGCTCCCAGTCCTCTAAGGCATGAATCCCCAGTCCTCTCAGGTCTGTGTATGTCACTTACCAGCCCTCTCCTGGCTGCGACCAGTTGTTCCTTTCCTCAGTGCTCTGTCCTGCTGTCCTCTCTTGCTCCTCCTGTGCCTCCTGTCCAGGACATACCTGTGGTTTGTACGAGGGTCCCTTCCACACCCAAGCCCAGGCCCAAGGTTATCCCCCCAGACTGGGGAGCTCCCTCAAAGGCCCCGATAACCTAGCACTCCATCTCCAGCTATTCCACCCGAACAACAACTCTCAGCTGGGCTGACCCTGGGTATTTAAGGAGGCCTGTCCCCTGCCAATCCAGTTTGGGGATTGGTTGGGGCTCCCTAAAACACCACAGGCAGCTTCCCTTCTCCTCTACTCCTCTCTTTCCAGAACTTTCCAGCAAGAAGAGTGAGGTCCCAGTGATGCTTCATGTGAGTCACCAGCTGCTACCCTGAGCCACTCCCAGCCTAGTCCAGATCAAAACAAACAGGCCTGGCTGCCAGCCAGGCCTGCCTAATTTTACCTGTCCTACAAAAAATACTAGCACCCAGTGCCGGCCGAAGACATTGTGCTGCCTGGTACCAAGAATGAAATGCTGCCCCCCCCCCCCCCCCCCAAAAAGAAAAAAAAAAATCACGCCCACCAAAATGCCCCCACATCCATCATTTTATATCATGATAACTAAAGTGGACCTGTCATGGCTCTATAAAAAGGACCTGTTATGGCTCTATTCATGTATATAGGAGTATAAAGAGGACCTTCCATGGCTCTATACATGTATATAGAAGTATAATGAGGACCTGTCATGGCTCTATACATGTACCGTATTTTCCCCGTCTATAAGACGCCCCCATGTACAAGACGCCCCCCACTTTTCCAACCCAAAATTAAGAAATCAATATTTTACACATAGGTAAAACAGAACACATTTTTATTTAGTAATTACCGCAGGTAACGTTTAAATACTAATATATTATGCAGGGGTTGTTCTTCCTGTTTTCTCCACTGTCTATCATACACTCTGCGGAGGCAAGTCCAAACTGTTTCTCTGCAGCTCTATTCCCACGCTCTTTTTTGCATAGCTGGCTACATTTGGCAGAGTAAGACAATCACTTACTTTTATTATTTTCTGACATCTTGGTCCAGAACACTCCGGTCCCTGTTGCATCTGTGCATCTCCACTTCCAACAGGATCGCATCTGCTCACTCTCCACCTCCACCCCCAGCTTTAGCTGACGTCAGTAACATACGGCTCGTGATTGGAGAAAGCCACTTGACAAGCTATGGGCCGCGACGCACCTTCGCGGATGTCTCCCAGGCTGACCAACCGTGTATAAGACGCTGTTCGATTTACAGGCTATTATTTTAGGAAAAAATAGCGTCTTATCCACGGAAAAATACGGTTTATAGAAATATAAAGGAGGACCTGTCATGGCTCTATACATGTATGTAGGAGTATAAAGAGGACCTGTCATGGCTCTATACATGTATGTAGGAGTATAAAGAGGACCTGTCATGGCTATATACATGTATATAGAAGTATAAAGAGGACCTGCCATGGCTCTATACATGTATGTAGGAGTATAAAGAGGACCTGTCATGGCTCTATACATGTATATAGGAGTATAAAAGGACCTGTGCGTAGCCGGCGGCCGCGATGTCACCGGCCACACATAGTGGATTGTCACTTGTCACAACGTCACCTGCCACACGTTGCAGATGTCACTTGACACAACGTCACCTGCCACACATTGCGGATTGTCACTTGCCACAACGTCACCTGCCACACGTTGCAGATTGTCACTTGCTGTGTCCCAGAGTAAAGGCAGGCAGCAGAGAGCTAATGTAATCTCTCTGCTGCCCGCACAGTGGGGGCGGAACTGCAGTGATGCAGGGCGGGCAGTGAGAGATGATGTCATCTCTCTGCTCCCCCGCCCGCTGTTTGGCCAGCAAGCCCGCTCACTTGCTGACTGTCCCGCCCGCTGACTGTTCCTCTGTTCTGCCCGCATGCTCCATTCACCTTGGCCCAACGCCCAGGTGAATGGAGCGCGCGGGGAGCGGAGCGGGCTGGCTGGCGGGCGGGCGTCAATTTGCCTCACAGCGGAGCGGGCGGAACGGGTTAGCGACAATTTGCCTCACAGTGCAGAGTAGGGTTGCCACCTTTTCGTCAAGCCAAACCCGAACACATTAGCAGCACACGCCAATATATATATTTTTTTGTAGTACATTAAATTCATTACCTCTGTACAAAGCAATGCACAGCTATTTTTTATTTATTTAGTATACCCTGTACATATATTTTTGTGATTAAATAAAATTTCTAATCATATGGAGTTAATCACAAGAGTCCCCCTTTATATCAGAGTCAACAGAGTTCTCCTTTAGATCTGAATCTGCAGAGTTCCCCTTTACATCTGAATGCACAGGGTTCTGCAGAAGAGGAGTGCAGAGGGTAAGATGGGGGCAGTATGTACAGGAGAGGAGTGCAGAGGGTATAATGGGGGCAGTATGCATAAGAGAGAAGTGTGGAGGGTATGATGGAGCAGTATGTATAGAAGAGGAGTTGAGAGGGTATGAGGGGGGCGGTTTGTACAGGAGAGGAGTGTGGAGGGTATGATGGGGCGGTATGTACAGGAGAGGAGTTTGGAGGGTATGAGGGGGGCAGTATGTACAGGAGAGGAGTGTGAAGGGTATGATAGGTGCAGTTAGTACAGGAGAGGAGTTCGGAGGGTATGATGGGTGCAGTTAGTACAGGGGAGGAGTTCGGAGGGTATGATGGGTGTGGTTAGTACAGGGGAGGGGTTCAGGGGGTATGATGGGTGCAGTTGGTACAGGAGAGGAGTTCGGAGGGTATGATGGGTGCAGTTAGTACAGGGGAGGAGTTCGGAGGGTATGATGGGTGCAGTTGGTACAGGAGAGGACTTCGGAGGGTATGGCGGTGGCAGAATGGGGAGGGATTTCTTGCTGTGTCTATGGGGTGTCCAGGGAGTGATGTTGGGAAGATAGGGGAAGGAAAGTGACCATGAAATGATGGGGGGGGGGGGGGTAGGAAGCAGCTCTGAGTGACGTCTGTATGAAGTGGTCTGGGGGGGTGATGCAAGCTGGGGGGAGTTGGGGGCTGAGAAGTGGTCAGATAGCGATGTATATAATAAAAAAAAAACTCATCCACTAAAAACATACAACAATAAATCATACAACAGTACTACAGATCTATGTAATGGAGCTCCCAGCACTTTGTATACCCAGATAATGTGAAGGTAATGTATGACCATTCATATAACCCTGTGGTATCCAGGCTCTGAGTCTGTACAATCAGAGGTGTGAACTCACCACATATATACAGGTTACATGAATGGTTATAAATGACTTCACATTATCTAGTCTGAACAATTGGATTGGAGGATGTTTGCACAGACTTTTCATGCTTAGAAGTGATCTGTCAAATGTGATCGGGCTGCTGCAGACCCCCCTCCCCCCCCCCCCCCCCACACTCAAACTCACTATCTCCTCCGATTCTTCTGTCAACTTCTGTTAACCCTTCATTGCATCTCCTGAAGAAAAAACCCCCTTGAAAGCAACTACTATCCACCCTAGAAAACTTCTCCCAGAAAAAATCAGCTCACCTCCTCCCTTCCTCTGGCCAGCCTGACAGGAGACAGTGAGCTCCGCCCCCCAGTTCTCACAACACTCAGCACTGGTGATTGGGGGGGGGGAGGTTGAGTCGGAGATAACAGGGACCCCGCACTGCACGAGACTGGAGGGAGGGGGAAGAGACAGAAAGGAGTTTTTTAAATCCAGAACACACACCGCAGCCGCAGGCACAGTGTATTCTTTACAATGCCGCTGCTGCTGTTTCACAGTGAAAGGTGGAGTGGGGGAGAGGAACGGGCGGAATGGGATGGCGGGCAGGCGGCAATTTGCCGCCCCCCTAAAAGTGCCGCCTGGTACAATGGTACCATCGGGTCCCATGGTAGGGCCGGCCCTGCTAGCACCTACCTACCTAGAGCTACAAATATATTTCAATAAATATTCCACCTTCAGCCCAGTTGTGTCAAAGTGTGTGGTACTACTTGCAGAGTCATGGACACAGGAAACAAGGGACCAGGGAAACAGTGGTTCCTTTGGGGTTAAATGCTGCACATGTCATTAGATGGGGTGGCTGCATTGGATTTTATTTTAGCAAGTACATAAAATGTTACCTGTTGATCTTGAGAGAAATGCAGTGTCCTTATAACTTCCTTTTAACAAAACAATCGTATCTTTCTTTTGTAAATGTATATGAACACATGTTGAAAGTCCATCCAAAGCTATGCTTTGCAGCCATGGCAGAAATTATACCCCCGTAGAACAAAGTCTATTCAAGTGAATAGCGGCATGGAGGCAATATCTGCACTCCCTCAGTAAGCGATCGGTACCGATCGCTTATTGTGTTCATTTAGGGTGTGTGTTCATTCAGGATGGTGAGCTCCCCTACTCACCATCCAGAAATAAACCGCCTGTGTGCCTTCACCAGCTGCCAGCGGGAGAGAATAGGAGAGAAAATGGCAGCACTGCGGAGGAAAGGGGCACACAGGGGTCCCAGGCAGCAGTGGGAAGGGGCACAGATACTAGAACCGATCATTCTGCAGTGCAGCCAGAGGAAGAAAAGAAAAGTAGAAGCCGGAAGCACTGCACAAGTGTCAACAATAAGGCAGTACTGCTGGGCCTCCTGCCCGGCAGGTGCCCGGCCCCCCTTTTGAATTGATGAGACCTGGGCTCAGTACAGGAGGGCTGGTTGTACTGCCTTATCAGTGGCCCTGGCAGCCACCCAGGGAGGGTGTTATGTGAAGGGCTACTAGGTTTTAATAAAGGGAAAAAAAGCCTTAATAATAAAAAACATAGTGCGCATGCGCGCGGGCTCGAGAACAGGCATGCAGTGAGAAAGCTCTGCGCACCGCCGGCTTAACAAATCGATTACAGAGGGCAGAGGCACAGCTGACACACACCTGAGCACCCATCCACCACGCCAGGAGGGTGATGCAGCGGCGGGGATCCGGACAGCCGAAAAAACGGCAATACAAGCAGGATAATCGCGCCCCCCCCCGTCCCTTCACACAGCCTTCCAAGATGGCGGCGGACAGACGAGCAACATGAGGCGGCCCGGGCCCCTCTCAATCCTTGTCACCTCTGCATCCATCCAGACAGGGACAGCAAGCAGAGACAATGCGGGACCCATTCTCTTCACAATCCTCGGGGAGCAGGATGCTGAACGGAGGGGTGAGTCTTTCTTACTGCCCCCTCCCCCTCTCCCCCTAACCTGGCTGAGACGGCAGACTCCCCTGCTTCCTCTATGGACAGAAACATGGCTGAAATGGCAGATCTGTTGTTTAGCCAGCCCAGTCCTGAACAAGCTGAACCTAATACCCCACAGGTCCCATATGCCGGAGACGCAGTCCTCCTGGCCCGATTCTCCACCATGCTCCAGCAAGAGCTTTCCAAAGCCTGCTCCATTATCACTACTGATCTCAAGCGAGATATCCAAAGCATTGGAGACAGATTTGAGGCGATTGAAACCAAAGTTGATAACACATCTGCACGGGTCAATCAAAACTCTACTATGATCACTGACCTCCAGGACAGACTAGCGGACTATAACGCTAAAATAGAAGACCTAGAGAACAGGTCGCACTGCTACAACGTGCGCATCAGGGGGTTCCCCGAAACCTGTACAGACCTGGAGGGTGCCATGCAGATGCTCATGAAGACCCTGATTCCAGATATTTCCCCTCATCAGATGGAAATTGATAGGATCCATCGTGCCCTGACGGCCCCTAGGGCAGATGGCCTGCCGCGAGATGTGATTGCCAAACCACATTACTACAAAATAAAAGAAAAACTGATGGTGGCAGCTAAAAATAAACAGGACCTGCTTCTCTATGACGCACCCATACAACTATTCAATGACATTGCTCCTTCGACCGTCCAGAAACAAAGAAACCTGAAATCACTACAGCAGCAACTACTAAACCGACGTATCAAATATAGATGGTCGTTCCCGTTTAAACTGTCTTTCACCTACAAAGGCAAACCCTACTCCTTCATCACATTCCAAGAAGGAGAAGATCTGCTGCTGGAGCTGGGCATCATCTCCAGGGAACCACACACATCTTCCCCACAGCATCAGATGAACCGCCCCCTGTCCCCGTTGTGGTCGTCACAAAGGTCACAAGCAGCTAGAAGGTCCCCACCTAAAACCTGAAGGAACTGCCGCCTCCTTCTCCCATCACTGTACCAAGGAACTACACAACTCTACACTGTGTAGGTGGTTGTCCCCTCCTGTTAATCCCAGTGGTGCGGCCAACATCACTTCGGATTTCGCCACATCCTTTTCCAGTTGATAGCTGATAAGTTCACTGTTTTGTTAACTGATGACTTAGTTATGACTCAACCCCGGTTACTACCCTGGGTTTTATGGGTTGATCCAGGATCCACAGGATGTGTATTGCCTGACTTGGGTTTACCCCGGATGGACCTTTAATAATACCCGATTACTCCATAACCATTTGAGAAGACTTTGTTCAGAATTGGTTCGTTAGTTAGTTTTCTCACCCATACCTGCCTTACCTCTGATTTTTATATTTAGAGTTTTTTTAAACTGAGCCGGGGTGAATACGCATGCCCCTCCCATGACCTTGCCTTCACCAGGTGATGGAGGCAACTTCATGTTCTGTACCATGGGCTTTGATCCCAGGGAGGGCCTGGGCCCTTTGCTATTTGTACGTTCTAATGACGATTTTATTTTACGTGTCATTCTATTGGTTAAATAACATGTTCTTCTTTCCACTTTCATATTTTTACCTCTTTTCTATCTTTCCCTTCCCACCCCTGCACTGGACCTTGACCCCGCGCTCTGGTTCTGATGGCCCACCACCACAGAAGAAGTGAACTGCACTTTCCAACAAAGGGCTCCTATTCACGGACTGCAAGTATTCAGGTAAGAGTGCTCTGCCCCACCACGATGGCTAAAACACAGAATTCTACGTGTTCCATTGTCACACACAACATACACAGATTTAATTCCCCAACCAAGAGGAACATGGCATTCCAATATTATTCCAAACAGAAAATTGATATCCTGCTATTACAGGAGACTAATTTTTCCAAAACCTCAACCCCCAGGTATCTTAGTGACAAATACCTGCAATACTACCTCTCATCAGGCTGTGAAAAGAAAAGAGGGGTGGCCATATGTTTCTTGAGAAAGACTCCCTTTACCCCCATAACTGTAGTGAAGGATAGGGTTGGGAGATATATTATGGTGGTCGGTCGTATTCACGACCAACTGGTTTCCCTCATCTCCTACTATGCCCCTAATTCGGGACAAGTGGAATTCTTTACCTATATGCTTAAGATCCTTATGCCTAAGGCCCAAGGACGGGTTATTATGGAAGGAGATAGTAATATCCCGCTGGACCGTACCCTTGACAGATCCGATCGGGTGAGGGCAGTCCTCAAACAAGTACCCAAGAATAGCAACAAAATAGCTTGTCTGTTACATCTATATGGTCTGGTCGACGCCTGGCGGGAAGACAACCCGTCCGCCAGGGACTATACCCATTTTTCCCACATGCATAGAACATATTCATGTATAGACCACATATTTACTCACACTGCGCTATTACCATATATGGTATCGATGAAGATCTTGACTGTTCCCTGGTCGGATCACTCCACCGTTAAAGTAGCACTCTCGAGTATATGAACAAAGCCCTCTCCTTCTCCATGGCGCCTAAACTCTTCCATGCTAAATGACCCCATCTTGTACTCTGAAATAGAAACTGAAATACGGGCATTTTTTCGGACAATATATCGTCAGAGATGTCTTCTGCCATTAACTGGGCTGCCCATAAGGCTACCATATGGGGGAAGCTTATCCAGCTAGCTGCTAGGTCTAAACGCAATCGGGATAGTACAATCAAACAGCAGGAAATAGAGTTACAGCACCTCCTAGATGAACAGAAAAAGGCCCCGTCAATAGACATCAGACACAAAATTGACTCAGCCAGATTGGCACTAAACTTGACCCTCACCACCCAGGCAGAAAAATCCATTTGATGGTCAAAGCATAGATATTACACTATGGGTGACAAACCCACTACCCTGCTAGCCAGGAAACTAGTACACCGGAAGTATTCCCTGACTTTACCCAAACTGAAACTGCGTAATGGGCAACCAACCCAGAATACGCAATTGATAACACGAGAATTCCAAGACTTCTTTTTGACATTGTACCGCCAACAGGCCCAATTCTGGCTAGAAAGAGCAGATGAATTTTTTCAAAATGTCCCTCTACCGCAGCTCCAACAAGCTCATACCGAGCTTATGGAAGGAGAATTCTCTGAGCCATAAATTAAAATGGCCATTAAATCCTTACACCCATTTAAGGCCCCAGGCCCAGATGTTTTTTTGGGTCACTACTACTGGAAATACCAAGACATTCTCATCCCCCACTTATGCGCATACTTCAATGACATCCGTAAAGGGTAATAACATTCCAGCTCATGAAAACACAGCATATATCCATGTCATACCAAAACCAGGGAAAGATCATGGAGCTAGCTCCAATTACCGCCCAATATCGTTGATAAACGTGGACTTGAAAATTATGTCCAAAATATTGGCCTGTAGACTGAACACTTTTCTAGCATGTTATGTACACCCTGATCAAGCAGGATTCATTCCTGGCCGCCAGGCGTCTGACCAAACCAGAAGAATAATAGATATTATCTCAGCTATTTGATCAGATTGGGATGGGAGAGGGCCTAGACAAGCTATGTTGCTATCTTTAGATATTCGGAAGGCCTTCGATTCCCTGTCATGGGACTAGCTATTCTATGTCTTATCACAATATACATTTTTGTCAACTCTAAAAGCCCTGTACAGTTTCCCTGCAGCATCCCTAATGATTAATGGCTATTCGTCCACACTCTTTCCAATCCAACGGGGGACTCGCCAGGGCTGCCCACTGCCCCCCTTATTATTTGTTCTGACCATAGAACCGTTAGCTATCAAAATTCGCGAGTGTACAGATATAAAGGGAATATAATGTGGGGATAGGGAACACAAAACCGAATTTTTCGCAGATGATATCCTACTGATGGTCTCCATGCCCATCACCACCCTCCCAAATGTCCATGGCATATTACAGCCCTTCTCTAGGCTCTCTGGTCTTTCAATTAATCAGGAAAAATCCAGAGTGTCAAACATCTCCCTACCGGATCGGATCATAAAAACTCTCCAATCCTCATACAAGTTTGTTTGGGAACCCGTAGCCCTCCCCTATTTAGGAATTAACCCAACATCCTCAATACATACCCTGTACTCCCAAAACTATCCTTCACTCTACAAACGCTTAGCGGCAGACCTGATTAGTTGGCAGATACATCCTCCATTGTGGTTCGGCAGACTATACTCTATAAAGATGAATATCCTTCCTAGGATTCTCTATCTTTTTCACACATTGCCTTTTGCTTTGGTCAAAACCGATTTACTAAACTTTCAAAGGAAACTATTTCAGTTTCTCTGGGGTGACAAGAGGCATAGGGTGAACCTACGCATGCTATATACCCCAAAAATTAAGGGGGGCTTGGGGGTCCCTGATCTGCTCAAATATTATTATGCCGCTCAACTGTCCCAACTCATCAGGTTCCACTCCTCCCAGCCTCACCTGTTATGGATGCATATAGAAGCACATTCATGCCCATCCAAATTGATATCACATGCCATATGGATACCGGCTCGGGACCGACCACCGATTTTATGCCCCTCCCTCTCCCTTTCGTTTAGTATCTGGGATAGACTATCTAAACCTCATTCATTCAAGTCCCTGCATGGCCCACTAGCTCATTTGCTGCAAAACAAAGAATTCACCCCTCATGCCTTTAACTTGTGGACCACTAAAGGTCTCCTGCGCATTGCAGACATCTGTGATCATAATGGCATGTTCACTAAACAGACCTTAATAGATAAGTACCAGATGCTGGACTCAGAACACTACCGGTTTGTTCAATTGAAACATTACCTAAACACATTATCTTTCAAGAGTGATCTGACGACCATGACGCCCATGGAATACTTATGTCACAAATATGATAAAATTAAAGGTCATATTTCTGAATTGTACACTAACTGTAACACAATCTCCGGTTAAACAAGCTTATATGGTCAAGTGGGAGCAAGACCTCCAAGAAAACCTTGAATTAGAGGAATGGCACTTGATTGCCCAAGCAGCTTCTAAATCACTTATCAACACCTCTATCGTAGAGGCAAACTATAAGGTCCTTCTAAGGTGGTACATGGTGCCGACCATGTTGGCCACATATGTCCCAGGAGCTTCTCCAAAATGCTTTAGAGGCTGTGAACAAGATGGAACGGTTTACCACATATGGTGGCAATGCCCCAAGGTGCGTAGATTCTGGATAAGGCTATACAACTTTATTTATACCCTTACCCAGGTTATTCTCACTAAATCCCCTAAACACGCCCTGCTGGGGCTTAAAGTTGATGTGGCTTCAAAAAAATAGAGAAGGCTTCTCACTTTCATATTTACCTCTGCCAGAATAACTATAGCCAGGAATTGGAGGTCAGCTGCCATCCCATTTGACCAGCTTAAGCACAAGCTCTCTTGGCTCATGATAAATGAAAGGCTCTTGGCAGTCTTGAATGACAAAATAGTGGTCTTCGAAAAAGTCTGGAGTCCGTGGATCAGATACTTGACCGGAGATCCCCGTATGGCTCCTAGTTGAGGAGCCTTCGAGTGGCAGGGATCGGAGCTTGGGCCCCCCCCCCCCCTCTATTCTTTTCTCTCTTTTTTTTTCCTCTTACTTCATATCCTTTTGGTTTTATAAGAAGTTTGACAAGTACTATCTGAGTGCCAAGACAGAGGTACCCAGTGTTCTCACTTGTATAAACAAACATCAGGTACTCTGCAGCTGCTATAGTGTCTGCATGGTTTGCTTTTGTTATATCTGATGGGAAAACGCTGATAAAAACATTGAAACAAAAGTTAAAGTAAAAGGGATAAATATCCTCATAAATTGTTTGTAAGCTCTAATTGTATTACCAATATTCCCAAAACGTGTTGGAAGTGTAATTGGTTTTCCATTTTGTACTTGATATTCTTATCTTTATTGTTTAAAAATTCAATTAAAAAAACTATTGAAAGTAAAAAAGAAAAAAACGTAATGCAGCCACCACATCTAATGGGTGGTAAGCTGCAATATATAAAATTTTGTTTTTGGGTTTAGATACATTTAAGAAACCACAACAGCTGATGAAGAGGTGTGACAAAGGAATGCGCTAAACTGTTATGCTTTGTACTTGCCTTTGTACAGTCTAAGAAGATTGCAGTATAACTTTGTGGAGTGTGGATATTTCTTTGAACCACATTTAAAGTGCTAGTAAACTCTGTTCTATCACTTGTACCTACAAGTAAGCCTATAGTAAGGTTTACCTGTAGGTACTATGAATATCTCCTAAACTTGCATAGTTACCTAAACTTGTAACGTTACCGGCACGGGTGCTCTAAAGGTCCAGCATACAGTCCTGGACCTTCAGAACCCGTGACATAAACGGTGGCTCCCAGGAGCATACGCGGGAGTGACATCATTGCACCCCCTGCCCCTCATGTAGCTGGAGGACCTGAACCCGGAAGGAAGACCAGGGGAAGATGTCAGCCCTCTCATTGGTCACAGCGTGACACTAGATGGCTTTATTCTAAGGTAAGTCTCTCACAGTGGTGGCCCATCAATTAGGGGCACTCGGGCGCCGCCCCCCCTCACGCCGGATGATCAGGGGGGTGGTTGTTTGCCACCCCCCACCAAAAAAAAAACAAGCCACCAGCCGCCACTGGTCTCTCATAATGTGCTAGTATGCATACTAGCACATTACGACATTGCCTTGCAGGGGATTTTTTTTCCCAATCAACGGCGGTTTACTGCTGTTTTAAAAGTGAAGTGCAGGAAACAAAACAAAAAATGAAACATACATACTTACACATCTAGATGGCTGCAGCATCAATTTCTCTTACAGAGCCTCTGACAGCAGCAAAACCTGACAGGGGTTCTATTCTTTCCCCATTCTATCCAAAGGAATTTTGCTATAGATACAGTTTAAAGGGTTAGTTTACCTTTTAATAAAAATGAAAAGGTGAACAAAACACCATACACCCTCCCACCACCTGGTCCTCGCTGTACTTACTTCCATGGGTGATACAGTTTTACCATCCACGTAGCCCAGTGCAGGGGTCCTGGGGTTTGAAAACTGTGCTGTTTTCATCCTCTTTTCCTAGGGATGCCAGGATGGATCAGAGCAGTTCTGATTGGTCAGCACTGACTTTTGACTGTGGTGACTAATCAGAACCGCTCTAATTCTCCCTGACATCCCTAGGGAAATAATAGGAAGAACAAACCCCAGGACTGCTGCACCAGGCTATGGGGGCAGTGAAACTGTATCACCCACAGTGGTAAGTGCAATGGGGACTGGGGAAAGAGGGGGATGGGAAGAGTGTAGGGTGTTAGCTGACCTTTTTGTGAGAAGGTGAACTCACACTTTAAGGTAATTATTATTATTTATTTTTTACTCAAGGGTTGTGGATGCAGGGCAGAGGGAGGTGTATTGAAGATAGGCTTTAAAGAGGAACTGCAGTCTGCTCACATAATTTGTAATAAAAGCATCTTTGCCATTCTAAAGCTTCCCTCCAACCACATTGCATATTATTTTATATATACTGTGATTCTGTACTTGCCAAATATGCTGCAGAAATCTCCCTCCACTAACTCTGGCTGCATCCATTTTAACTGTGGGCAGCTAAAGCTGCTGCCTGTTCACTTCCTGGATTTACACAGACACACAGAGGCACACCTCTGCAGCTCTCATTGGTCCTCCTATGCCTCATCCTCCCTCCCTTCCTGGCAAACTCTCATGATAGTGAGAGAGAGAGAGAGAGCTGTGCATTATGTTATAAGCCTAGGCTTTTTACCAGACAAGAAACGGGAAGTGGGCTGTATAAGGTATTTACTGGCAAAAAAAAATGTTTTACTATCCAAAGTTTAAACAACAAGGGCAGAAGATTTAATAGATGGAAAGATGAACAGTTACAAATCCCCACCACAGAGTGTCACTTGAGCAACCAGCGTATTTTTAGGCTGTAGACCCAGTCAGACATGGGAAGGACATATAAACTCATCGCATATAGTTTCCTGTTACAAAATGAATCTGGGACTTCAGGGTTGCTAACTAAAGACACCATACGCTCTAGTCAAATAAGGTTTAAAAGAAAACTGCTTGTGCAATTGACATAAATACAACCAAGGGATTAGAAAGAAATCCTGGACTGCCGCACTCCGTTAAACGATGTATTTATTGGATAAAATCGAATCAAAACATGATCCAAAAACAGTGCAGTCAAAAATAGAAAGTGAACACTAGGACAAAAAAATGGCTAACATGTTTCACATCATAAGATGCTTACGCATAAGCTATGAGTAAAGCATCTTATGATGTGAAACATGTTAGCCATTTTTTTGTCCTAGTGTTCACTTTCTATTTTTGACTGCACTGTTTTTGGATCATGTTTTGATTTGATTTTATCCAATAAAGACGTTGTTTAACGGAGTGCGGCAGTCCAGGATTTCTTTCTAATCCCATGCATTTGTGCAGAGCCAGCACCTGTCGGCCTCAGTAGGGGGGGGAGCCACTCAAGGGATCAGCAGCTTTTTCAGAGCGGTATCACCTCTTCATAAATACAACAAAGCAAACACCATTATTTTTTATGGGACATGTTTGCTAGTTCCATAAATGCTTGTAATTTTGTCTTGTAACTTTGGAATGATATTTTACAGTGACTGTCATTGGTCCTGACCATACATGGGCTGGTGATGGTCTGCCAGTTGCAATGAATGAAAATCAGTTACCTTTACTGATGATTAGGGATGAGCAAATCTGCCTGAGTTTGTCAAAGCTTGCTTGAAATCCGCAAAATTTGAATATATCATTAAACCCTAATAATGTCTGAAGAGGTTGAATATTGATGCTAAGTAGGTGCATGCGTGGAGTCTAGCAGTGCAGTCATGCAGAGTTAGAGCTCCACACTGTTTGGGAGGAGAGACAATATTTCCACATAACCCGCAAGTATTTGGACATACCCACGGGGTTAAGCTAGTACCCGGGACTATTCTGCTCAATTTGTGGGGGAAACTATGGCTTTGGGAGGCGGCCGTGCGAAGTTAAAGAATCGACTCATGAAGGACTCTAAGGGGAAAACTGCAGCTAAAATGGCACCTCCCCCCTCTTCATACACAGCCTCTATGCGCTCTCACAGACAAAGCCTGACACAACCTGACTCCCCAGCTGATTCTGACAGTGAACTATTTACCTCACAAGACCCCATACAGATTTCTCATGTAACTCCAGCTGTATTAAAGCAATTTGAACACATGTTGAGCAAAGCCTTAAAACAAACATCAGATCAAATTACAGCTAATCTCACCAGAGAAATAAGAGAACTTGGCAAGCGCACAGCAACACTAGAAGTAGATGATTTGGAAAACATCTCTCTTGAGCACTCTATGGAAATAGAGAACCTCAAAGAGGAAAACTTATTGCTTCAAATCAAACTTGAAGACCATGAGAATAGGGCCAGAAGGTCTAACCTACGTATCAGGGGAATTCCTGAAACTATCACTGACCTACAATTCACCATAACTGCTTTGTTCCAGGAATTGCAACCAGCCATTCCTATTGAGAGGTTAGAATTTGACAGGATCCACCGAGCCCTGGCTGCAAAAAAGCCTGATGGCCCTCCACGCGATATAATAGTGAAATTACATTTTTATCGCACAAAGGAACAGCTCCTAGCGTCTGCCAGGTACAAAAAGCAGCTGAATTTCCATGGCAATGACTTTCAAGTATTTGCTGACTTGTCCCAGATAACGATTGCAAAAAGGCGAGCAATGAAGCCCCTTCTCCTGGAATTACAGCGCCACAACATCATCTATCAGTGGGGGTTCCCATTTTCCCTACGCTTTGCTTACAAAGGGAAGAAATACACCTGTAGATCCTTTGATGAACTCCAGCAAACCCTCTTAGACCTGAATCTCATGGAACCAGTCCCACGAAATACCCCAACCCGCAGGAGATCAACATCTCTTTCATCCACAGGAAACCCTTCCCATCCCAACCTGAAAAATGGTACCCATCCAACTCACAAGAGAGGTCGCTACACATCACCTCCTCAGGAACGAAATGATTCTATGGACTGAAGGATGCTCCTAAAACTGTGAAATTGACTCTTTTTTCACCCTTTCTAGTCTTTCTAAAGAATCTCAGGGCTTCACCTTATCCCTTTTAGTTCTCCAATTCAAGACACTACATCCTGTTTCCCTTTTTGTCCTCCAGATTTGCATGCTCAACCTTTACTTTCAATTTTCTCTGTTTCAGTTGACTCACCAAGACTGCATTTACAAATTATAATCATAGTTTTAAGTTCTTTGCTTAACCCATTGCATGCATAGTGTGTTTTTTTTTTATTATTTTTTTTTATATATATATTAATTTTTTTATATCCTGGATAATTTTTGTCCCAAGTAATGAACATAACTGTAAGGTCTTTTGGCATTCATCAGAATTATTATGACCAAAGGTCCCATTCGTTTTAATTTTTATGACTTTACTGACCGCTAGCCTATCATTAGGAAGTCTTAAGGTAGTTTTGGCACTGTAATTTTAGGAATTCCTCACTCTACCTTTCCTGGTAGATCCTTCTGTTATACCCTTATTGTTAACTGATCCAGTTTTCACCCCCCAAATCCCTTAATCACTCCCTTAGCACATCTTACTTCCATACCAGGAAACCCTGGGGTAGTCAGATGCCATTCTCTTATTTCCCATTTCCCCTGTTGCCCCTTTTTTAACTAATTATAGTTAACTTTAATAGTTTTCATTATAAGTCGTGTGGTTTACAGTTATGTACATTAATAAGAAGCTTTCATTAGAAGGCTCTCCTCCCACAAACGGGAGATCCGTGCACCCTATTTTGCCTCCCTCATTCAGCCACATAATATGTGGAAGTCTGACGGAAGCACCCTTTCCCCTGAGGGTGATTTTTGTCCCCACTCACGGGATATGTTTGAATGTGTTTTTATGTTGAATTACTTATTGTTTTCTCTAACCATTTCTGTTTTATTTATTTTCCTCACTTCAGTACTCACCTCTATTCCTTTTCTCTCCTCTTCCTTCGAGTCCACCTGAATTGTATCAACTGACTCGAGCAGCCCGATTATAGGTAAGTCTCTTTTATCTACTCAGCTACCATGGCACCACTAAACATCCTGTCCCTGAATGTCCAGGGACTCAACATCCCCCAAAAACGTACCAAGGCCTTCCTCACATTTCATGCCAGAAAGGCGCATATAGTTTGCCTACAAAAGACGCATTTCACGAACTCTTCTACACCTAAATTTATGTCCCACTTTTATCCGCAAACCTTTACAGCTTCGGCTACCTCTAGGCAACGTGGTACCCTCATAGCCTTTCACCGCTCTACTCCATTTACCCTCCAATCTCAAATTAAAGACCCAGAAGGACGCTACTTAATTCTCATAGGCCATATTATGGACACTGAAATTACTGTTGTTTCATACTACGCGCCTAATAAGCAACCAAACCCGTTTATGCCACACATACTACAGGTTGTGAATGACCACAAAACAGGAACAGTTATACTTTGTGGAGATTCCAATCAGGTCCTTCTCCCATTTCTAGATAAATCCCTGTACAAACCACCCCACAATACATCCAAATTGTCTTTTTCCCAACTTCTTTCCAAATATAATTTAGTAGACACATGGAGAGAATGTAATCCCACAAAACGTAGCTATTCATACTACTCCCACCCTCATAAAACATTCTCACGGATTGACCACATATTTCTAACTATCGGTATGATCCCTGAAATAATCACAGCAGAGATAATTCCCATCCCATGGTCCGACCATAATGCAGTAATCACTTCTATTAAATCAACACTACCCAAAGGCCATGACCCAACTTGGAATCTCCCAGACATTTTGCTCAAGCACCCATCTTACCGTCAAACCATTGAACAAGCCATAAAAGATTATCTATTACTCAATACCAGCCCCGATATTAATACCCTAACACTTTGGGAAGCATACAAGCCAGTAATACGTAATGTATTACAAAAAACAATCAGCCATATTTAAACGTGAACGGAAAACCCTCGTTTTCAAACTGGAATCTGAGTTTAATGCTGCCTTTTTATACCACCAAGACAATCCATCACCACTAACAAAATCTCGCTTAGACAAATCTCGTGTCGCATATGACTTATTTTTGGCCGAAGCAGTTGAAAAATCTTATAAACATTCAAAACATAATTATTTTATGAATTCCAATAAATCGGGAACCTACTTAGCGCGCACACTTAACTCTTTAAGCAAACCATTTAAACCAATTTGTTTAAAATTGGCAAAAGATGTTTTCACGAGTAACCCTATCAAAATAGTCCAGAGATTTAATTCCCACTTAACCTCGCTATATACTTCACCCACTAACTTCGATCCAGAATTAGCAGACACTTTCTTCTCTGACATTAATCTACCAGAACTCTCCCTTAACCAAAAGAATGTCTTAGAAGAAAAAATTACACCAGAGGATGTCACCAATGTCATCAAAGACCTAAAGCTAAATAAAAGACCGGGTCCGGATGGATACTGTTGGATTAATACTTCCTCTGTGATCAGTCAAACTTCAGGTGTTCTAGAAGTAAGGTAATTTATTTCAAATGTACCGGTACAAATGGATGAGCCTTTCATGCTGAGAAGAAAGCAGAAGTCACATACAGACACGAGGTGTGTGACCTTTTTATAGAGTCAACAGGAAGAATATTATTGGCTAAAAGTTCACTGGTGGCTCATGACGCAAAACAGCTTTATTGCCAATCACAGTGTCTTTTTACAATTCGTAGCAAAGCTTATGGTTTTAGGAAGTAAGTTGAAACAATAGAAAAATACAAGTTAGAAGCAACGTGTCCAGGGGAGGGCTGGCAGCCTTAGGCCTGGGGGGCAAGTCCAGTCAAGTGGCCCATTGAACCGCCGAATCAGCTCACCCTCCATGGCCCACCTGGTTTTTCAATGCAGCCTCACCAGTGCCCATCAGTGCAGCCAACTCCAGTGCCCATCAATGCAGCCTGATCACTAGGGCAGGTTACATGGGGTGTATGGGGGGGGAGCTGGGGGGTCAGCTAGGGGTGTCAGGGTCTCTCACCTCTGCGATCTCAGCTCAGCAAGTCCTTTCACGCCACGGTTTCCTGGGGGGTTAACGCTCCTGATCCTGGGGTCAAGTTGCAGCCAGCGCCCAGCCCTGCAGCCCGACTCCCTGGCACGCCCTGCCTCTGCCTGCTTCCAAGAATCCGGTCCCAGGAAGTTGTAGTTTCCTCTGCGCTGCTGTGTTTTCCACCCACCAGAAGCTTGAGTGCGGACTACAACTCCTGGAATGCACCAGCTAGTGGTCAGCTGCCATGGCCATGCCCCTGGCCTGACTTCCTAGACCAGAATAAAAAAGAAAATGGTAGCGGGCAGCGGCTGCCGGCCATTTTGAACATAAGTTAGGGCGGCCTGGGAGGCAATTGCCACCCTGCCCCCTGGCCCAGCCCTCCCCTGAACGTGTCCTTAGAAGCCATTTTAGAAATCGGAATCCATTTTAAATTCCTATAAATAGTCACACAATAAACTTTTCCAACATTCCCTCCTCTTGTGTGGCTATTTTATCTCAACACATTTCGATGATAGTCCCTGTGTTTTATGCACTTTCGGACTGTATGTCATTAAGTTGAGCTTCAATGTCCACATAGGTCTCCTCAGAGGTAGGAAGTGCTTGATACATTGTTCTTGAGATTGCAGTTTCGATCAGTTTTTGTGAAAGTCCTCAAATACAGGGAATGCAGCAGCATCCGCAAGTGACCAGAACGGCCAAAGCCACAGCAATTGAGATCAAACATGATGTGATAAGTCCAGTCCATTTACCAAACCATCCTTCAAGCCAGTTTGAAAATGGATCATTAATACCTGAATTCTCCGCTAATTCATTCGATAGACCAGTTAGTCCTTCCAGGGCTCTGGTCACAGTCCCTCCAGGAGCTGTATTGTTAGGGATAAAGGTACAACACATGCTACCAAACATTTTGCATACCCCTTCTCTTTCAGCCAGGACCATATCTAAGGCCATTTGGTTCTGCCATGCCATTAGAGAGGTGGGACCAGGGCAGCCATCAGGAATTTTGGGGCCCCTTACACAGCTTCAGGCATGGGCCCCCTGGAGCCGAGGAGAACCGGGGGGGTGCTGCCACCGTGAATTGAGAAGCGGGGGGGGGCTGCCGCAAATTCAGAAGCGGGGGGGGGGTGCCACAAATTGAGAAGCAGGGGGTCCCTTACAAAAAATTATAAAAAAAAGGGAGGTTTACATCCGGGGCCCCTTACAAAAAATAAAGAAATAAAAAAATTAATTAAATAAAAAAAAAAAAAAAAAAATTAATAATATTTATTTTAATAAAAAATAAATAAAAAAAGGGAGGTTTCCATCCGGGGCCATGGGGACCTCCGGGCCTCTGGGGACCCCTGGGCCCCTTACAAATAAATAAATACATTTAATAAAATAAATAAATAAAAAAAGCAAATTAAATAAAAAAATGAATAATAAAAAAAATTATAAAAAATAATTTAAAAAGGGGGGTTGACATTCGGGGCCCTGGGGAACTCTGGGGCCCTGGGGACCTCTGGGCCCCTTACAAAAAAAATTATAAAAAAAAAAGGGGGGCCATCCGGGCCCCTGGGGACCTCCGGGCCCCTTACAGGTGTACTGCCTGTACCCCCCTGATGGCGGCCCTGGGTGGGGCCCAGCTGTTCTGCTAGGCCTTGTACAGCATCCCTGGTATAGTTTATAAATCGTTGTTGGTTGTAGTATATATAGTTAATCCAGTCAACATTTTTATCATTTTTATCTATAGTCACCCACCAGAGAAGAGACTCAAACCCAGCTGTTACCTGACTCCTGGCTTTAAACTCATCTGGCACCCCTTGAGGAACCCCAATCTCATCTATGTAGATCTGGGAGTCAAATGACCCTTTGGGAGAGGTGTCCCTTTGATACCGCTGGTGACTCTTAGTCCACGGGTGTTCTGACAGGATTCTCAGGGGCATAACCAGCTGGACCATCGCACAATCCCCTTGGGCATTGGCCGGAATCCTAGCTCGCAGTTTCTTATCCCCACACATCCACCAGACATCAGCTCTCTGAGTGTCATGTTCAACCCAATCACCATTATCCTTGCTAATCCTCTCCGCACAGCAGTCATCAGGTAGTGACCCAAGATCCACTGCGCTACTGTTCCCTGGGAGTGAAAAACAAGTAAAATTGCCCAGATACGTAGCAACCGCTGGAGGTATCTGCGGTCTCTGCACTGGGGGAAACAACAAACTCAATGTGTGACAGGTAGAATTTACTTCTGGTTTATAGCTCTTATTATCCAACCGCAGCATACATTTTAAACCTTCTGGATCCGTATTGTAATCTAGAGGAAAAGGGACCATTGCTAAATGTTGTCTAGCTCCAGCACAAACTAAACAGTTCTCCTTTTTAAGAGTTTTATCCATGTACCTCAACCATTCTAACCACTCATTTTTTTCTTGGTAACCCATCTCCAAAGCTATGACATCTTCTACTGTTAGGTTAGAAAATCTTATAGTGTTACTCAGAACTTCTATTTTAGTATGGCCTTCTTCTTTCCCTTCTGTGTCTACCTTTTCCTGTTTGGTTTTATTGAGTGGTAATACCTCGAGGAAAAATTTACCTAAAGGATCTGTTCCCGATACCCATGCTCCCATAGAATATAACCGTTGATCCTTTTTTTTTAGGTTCTTTTAATGTTATCAGCAATTGGTTGCAATCTCTGCTATGTGTACAGGGGGAATTGGCTGCCTTTGTTATGGTGAGTCTTTCTTTTAAACCATTTATGCCTAGAATGTTGTACCCCCAATCTTGGTGTGCTGTGGTCCACAGGGCCTGGTTCCATACTGAACAGTCAGTTCCACTTGAAAGATAACAAACATATTTATCTGCCCATTGGAGCCTTCTTGCTTCAGTTATGTCCCTACAGTCCACCATTTGGCAAAAATCAACTAAAATGGTACTAGTTACCCCTTCTATGAAGGTTAAGTTAAAGGCCTTCCCCGTACTTGCCCATTCTAGAGGTTCCTTCTCTTTCCAGTTTCTGCCTCCCCGTATAGACGTCTCACCTAGAGTCACCAGTAGACCCAAGATAATTACTGTTCCTTTCATCCTGACCAGCTACAGAGCCCCTGGGAGTAAGGTAAGGGAGTCTTTACCGGTTTGAGATAAGCCCCACCTTGTGCGGGACCTCCCTTTGTAGCCAGACTTACCAGAGCTCTGTCGCCAACTGACCCTGCTCTGCCTGTAAAACCTTATTGCAATGGGACTGGTGAGTCCAGGTAGACCTCTCCACAATCCTTATTGCTGTGGGAGTGGTGAGAAGAACCTGATATGGCCCCTTCCACTTAGGCAAGTGCCAATGTTTGCTTTGTATTACTTTTATCAGGACCCAGTCTCCGATATGAATTTTCTCTTCTCCTTGGATTGGATCTTCTGGAATAGAACAGACCTCATTAATTTGTTTCTGTTTCAACAAGTTAGACATATATTCTGCTAAGGTACGTTCAGATTCTTTAACTGGTGTTTCATTTAGTAGTAAGGGTATTCTATATGGTCTTCCATGTATCATTTCAAATGGACTCAAACCTTCCTGTGTGGGTGTAATATGCATGCTAGTCACAGCTAATGGTAGGCAGTACATCCAATTTTTACATGTTTCTTTCATAGCTTTTTTCAGTTTATTTTTCAGAATCCCATTGTGTCCTTCCACCAATCCAGCTGATTGGGGGTGGTAAGCACAATGGTTTTTTACTTGGATACCCATCACTTCTGTCAAATGTTGTATAGTTTTATTTACAAAATGGGATCCATTATCGCTGTAGATCTTTTCAGGGATTCCAAACCTAGGAATCATATCTCTTAGTAATGCTTTGGCTACAGTCTGTGCGTCCACACTTCCTGTCGGGAATACCTCCACCCATTTGGTCAAAGCATCTATTATTACCAGACAATATTTTTTCCTTTCACATTTGTCCAATTCAATAAAATCCATGCAAATGTGTTGGAATGGATATTGTGGTGTGGGGAACTTCCCTTTTTGTGGCCTTATGCCACCCTGAGCATTGTGTCTTGCACATATAATGCATTGTGAACAAAAAGTTTTGAGTAGTTTGTGAAGCCATAGGCTGTACATACCTTATTTAACATCTCAGTCATCCCCCTGTTTGACACATGAGTTACTCCATGTGTCAACACTGCTGCATATCAAAATTTTTGGCAATACCGGTTTTCCTTCAGGTGATGTGTAAATGTTATCTATCATTGTGCAACCTTTTGTTTTCCAATATTGTTTCTCCCCGGGGGGGGGGGGGGGTGGTCCATTCTGCTGCATATCAGTAAGGACTGTATGATCTATCTCTATGATTTCCAGTTCTGTCATTATTTGATGTGTTTCTTGTGCCGCTATTTTATCCGCTTCATCTGCCCTTTTATTTCCCTCCGAGATGGGGTCTGTATGTTTTGTGTGTGCTTGACATTTGCATATTGCAAGCTCTTTTGGTAACTGTATTGCTTCTAGAAGTTCTAGAATGAAGTCTATGTGTGAAATTGGCTTACCACTAGAGGTCACCATCCCCCTGTTTTTCCATTGTTGTGCAAAAACATGTACTGTTGAAAATGCATACTGACTATCGGTGTATATGGTTACGGATTTTCCTTTTGTAATTATGCATGCTCTTGTCAGTGCTACAAGTTCTGCTACTTGTGCTGAATAATGTTTTGGTAATGGCCTAGCTTCCAAGATTTCATCCTGTGTCACTACTGCGTATCCAGTTGCATTTGTGCCATCTAGATTTTTCTTACTGGAGCCATCAACAAAAAGTGTCATGTCAGGGTTAGATAACGGTACATCTTTCAAATCACTTTGTGGCAGTACCTTTTCAGTGATGGCAGCAGTACAGTTATGTTTATGGCCATCAGTAGGACGTGGTAGTAGTGTGGATGGGTTTAATGTAGTACACCTCTGTATCGTTAAGTGAGGTTGGGTCAAGAGTATTGTCATACAGGAAAGGTGTCGTGCTGGGCTCAAATGTGATATCTTTTGTTGTAAAAGAATAACAGATACTGCATGTGGTACTTTGAGTGTCAGCGGGTGATATAGCACTATAGATGCTGAGGCCTTAACTGCTTTGGCTGCAGCTACCACTGCCTGTACACAGGGTGGAAGTGCTCTAGTTACACTGTCTCGTTTTGTAGAATAGTAAGCAATTGGCCTCTGGCACCCGCCATGTGACTGTGTAAGTACTGATGTCATGTGACCTTCTCTTGAGTCTACTGTTTGTTCAAAAGGTTTGTGATAGTTTGGTAAGGCTAGCACTGATGGACTAGAAAGGATTTGTTTTAGGTCAGTAAAGGCTATCTCTGTTTCCTCACTCCATTTTATAGCATCCTGTAGGGCCATGGGGTTACCATGTATGGCATGGACCAACGGGCGGTCAATATTGAATACCCGGGGATCCAAACCCTACAAAATTAGTCATGCCCAAAAAAGACAATTTGTTCTTTGGTCTTTGGTCTAGGCACCTGGAGGAGGACTCAAATTCTCTCTTCATCCAGGTGTCGACCTTCTTTTGAGATATTATACCCCAAGTATTTGACCTGTTGTTGCCACAACTGGAGTTTTAGTTTTATATACCTTATGCCCTTGATCATGGAGAAAATACAACAGAGCCATTGTATCAGTCCTACAAACCTCCTCTGAGGGAGACGCCACTAGAATGTCGTCTACATAGAGGAGGAGCTGGCTTCCCCCTGGGGGCACAAATTGAGCCAAGTTTGAGGACATTGCCTGTGAAAAGATGGTGGGGGACTCACAATAGCTCTGGGGCAACCTGGTGAAGGTATACCAAAGAGGGGTGTTACAGGGGCTGTCAGGACACCGAATAATTACCCCTGTTGTAAAAATGTATCTATTACAGAGGCTATACCCTCCTCTACTTCCTTCTATGAGACTCCTCTGTTTTCGCCTCGGCAGTGTACTCCTCTACATCCTCATCTCCTTCAACACTTTGCACAAAAACCTTTACTTTCACATTTTTTTCCCATCGTTTTCAAATACCTCTCTGAATGTTTAGCATGTTGTAAAACATTTAAAACTGATGCAGTTCGGTAAGTAACCATGTTTTTTAAAAATGTAATCCTTATGATCCTGTTTTAATCCATTTACAAAAGCTATTTTTAGCTGTTGCTGATATGCACTATTCACATCCTCAGCTTTGGGGAGCCCGGAGAACACTTTAAAAACCTCTTGTAGTTCATTTAGGTAGTCACTGACACTCTCCTTGTCTCCTTGTACTGTCATATTTATTTTCTGCCAATCAGTCCGTTGTACCCATCTAAGCTGGCATCTATTCAGTAAGGCAGTCAACCTGTTTCCTAAGTCTGGGCTATGTGGAGGTAATGGATCCCTTCGCCCCGTTCAACTTATAACTGTTCCATAATCCCTCTATGTTTTCAATAAATTCAGCTGGACCTAATTTTGGATGTTTTATGTGTTCAGTAGCCTTTTGTATGTCCTTCTCAGTCCATGGCCTGAAAACGGTCATTGTCAGGGGATGCTGTCCTCCCACCCCGTCTGCCTGTCCTCCCCTGGGGTTCGGGACTTCTATCAAGGGGTATTCCTCACCATCATCTACACCAGGGATATGCAATTAGCGGACCTCCAGCTGTTGCAAAACTACAAGTCCCATCATGCCTTTTCCTCTGGGTGTCATGCTTGCTGCTGTCAGAGTCTCGCTATGCCTCATGGGACTTGTAGTTTGGCAACAGCTGGAGGTCCGCTAATTGCATATCCCTGATCTACACCATACCTAATAGGAGGTTTACTTGATCTCTCGGCTCCTGCTGGGGCACCTAGTGCATAGGTTATGGCATCAGTTAAAGTTTCAAGGATCAATCTATTCATCTCCGAAGCTATACTGCTATCTGGAGATTTTAAGGAAGTAGGATTGGGGTCTTGTCCAAAGGTGGTTCCTCTGACAGGGGTAGATGTTACAGGGAGGGTGTTACTCTGGGCAGTGGCTTGCACCTGAGGGGGAGGACCATTATAAGGAGGTGGTCTCTGGGCGCTACAAATGAAATCACCCTATTTGTCCACTAGGGGAAGTTGGGCTTGGCATTTCTCTTTTGTTCTTCTTCTTGCATGTTCAAGCCAGCTTTCTGCCATTGCTAACCCACACCTTCTTTGATCTTTGGGTCCTAACACTTTAAGCTTATCCACCAAATCCTGACAACCTTTTACAGTTAATTTATTATTAAATCCAAATTTTCGTTCCCATTTAGCACAATATTTCACAAATTTAGGGTCTTTGCTATGCATAAATTTCTTATCTCCTTCTAATGGCGCATTTGGAACACAACAGCAACACACACAATACATTCCTTTACAGAAATTATTCCCCATGGTGCTCTGTTCTTTTGCTTCAGTGTTGAGTTTAGAATACAAGACTGGTAATTCTACTCTCAAACCCTACCAAAATCTATATAAAACAAAGTCTAAATTCCCCAAACAGGAAACATATGCACATATATATATACTGTGGTAGTGTGGTACCCCACCAGTGTATAAATACAGGATTCTCAACCAGGCAGGTTGAGGGGCTCCAGGATATGCTTGTTTTGGAGGAAACTGGCTTTTCAATTTCCTCATGTTTTACTAAAGTCCACTTTGGGACCTGGAGCTTGGGGATTTCTTAGAGATCCGGGTGGGATGAAATCCATAGTCCTGGATCCGGGTTTTGAGACTCAACTGCACACTGATTGTTCAGGAGTGTGTGGGCCTGATAGTAGAGTCAGGACCAGCATTCTGGGCTCCACCCTCCCGACGAGTGCAGGTGTGCACTGGAGAAGCCACAGAGTGCAAGTGTGCACTGGAGAAGCCAGAGAGTGCTTGTGTGCACAGTGGAAGCCAGAGACCCAGAACAAACAAAAAACAAAACAAATAACAAACAAAAAACAACAAATAACAAACAAAAAACAACAAAAAAAAATAAAAAATAGAGTGACCTGATCAGAAGTCACGTGCACACACACAAAAGAGGAAGTGCACTTAGCTTAGATGGCCGGACAAGTCCTGAACAATACAAATGTCTGTAAAGGGGGGGGGGGGGGGTTTGCAGACACACAACATATAACTGCCTTAACAGACAAGTTCTCCCCTGTTAGCATTAATCTGACTTTCTATTAACTTGTAAAACACTGGGGTAACAACTCTGGGGTCACGATAACAATAAGAATACAGGAAAATCAAAAATATCAAAAGACCACACACTATGGGGAGAATCAAAAAATTGTTACCTGTCTCTTTAGTACTGTTGTTCAATGAAGTTGTAAAGTTAGCAGTAAGGATAATCATTAGAAAGAGAGAGAGAGAAGGAGATGATAGTACACCACCTATTATACAAAAATAAGTGATCACCAAGAAGAAAGTAGGCCTTGCAATCTGTTTAGATCACTCAGCTACTTTTAGCGCTTAAATCGTTGGGTCCGCAACCTTCGACATTCAGTATACCCTTCAACAAATCTTTTTTTTATCTGTCCTGGACAGCAGGCGACGTCCATTTTACCGTAGGCAACGCCTCAAATGCCTTTGTCTTATTACAACTCATCTATAACTCATAACCAGAATCAAGCAGAAAGAGAAAAATAGACCTAGAATTTTTTTTAAATTATCTTACCTCCCAAACACACTAGAAGGACTGGATCACGGCAGGTTCGGAACCAGATGGTTGGACCCGGGTCCCGGTAGCAATCGGCCCCTATTTGACCACTAATGTTAAGTGGGGGGACTTATTTTCTCAGTGAGTTTTGAGATCCGATACTCACTGATTTCTGATCGATCAGAACCGTTGGACCCGGGTTTCACGCATTGGGTTAGGCTGGAAGGACCAAAATGTTGAATTAATACTTCCTCTGTGATCAGTCAAACTTCAGGTATTCTAGAAGTAAGGTAATTTATTTCAAATGTACCGGTACAAATGGATGAGCCTTTCATGCTGAGAAGAAAGCAGAAGTCACATACAGACACGAGGTGTGTGACCTTTTTATAGAGACAACAGGAAGAATATTATTGGCTAAAAGTTCACTGGTGGCTCATGACGCAAAACAGCTTTATTGGCAATCACAGTGTCTTTTTACAATTCGTAGCAAAGCTTATGGTTTTAGGAAGTAAGTTGAAACAATAGAAAAATACAAGTTAGAAGCAACGTGTCCTTAGAAGCCATTTTAGAAATCGGAATCCATTTTAAATTCCTATAGTCACACAATAGACATAAAAAAACTTTTCCAACAATACTCCGCTTTATATTATAGAACCTTCGCAGAAACTTTATCACTGATCCTAGCTGAAGCCTTTAACGTACTGCTGGAAGGAAAGTCCTTTAGGCAAGAAACATTAACAGCCATTGTTTGTATGATCCCCAAACTTCCCTCTGATGAAACTTTATGTACAAATTACTGCCCAATCTCGCTTTTAAATCTAGATATCAAAATTCTAGCTAAAATCTTAGCCAACAGATTAAACACTATAATAGGGAAACTCATCCACAAAGATCAAGTGGGTTTCATGCCAACACGCCAAGCGGGCGGTAATGTCCGCCGGGCAGTATTACTAGCACAAATAGCTAAAGCTCTGCATATACCCTCCTGTTTTCTATCTCTCGATTTAAAAAAGGCTTTTGATTCCGTATCATGGTCTTACCTACGCTATACATTACAAAAATGGGGCTTTAGTCCCCACTTTTTTGACCTGGATTGAGGCCCTCTATAACAAACCAATTGCATACGTGAAATATGCAGGTTACAAATCTAGTCCATTTAATATAGAAAGAGGAACTCGCCAGGGATGCCCGCTTTCCCCCCTTTTATTTGCCTTTTTAGTGGAACCATTAGCCCAACGAATACGTTCTGACCCGACAGTCACAGGTATAGAAACTGCTGGATATCAACACAAATTATGTTTATTTGCAGATGACATATTACTATTTTTGTCCTCCCCACAAGTTTCAGGACCCAACCTCCTTCCCATCCTCAACAAATTTGGGATGATTTCAGGCCTTTTAACAAATCCTAAAAAATCCAGAGCCCTTGATATATCCCTCTCCAAAGTAGAATTTGATTCGGTTAAACATTCACTCCCATTCATTTGGGCTGAGAGGTCAATTCCCTACTTAGGAATTCACCTAACAGCCTCCTATTCCGACCTTTTCACAGTAAATTACCCCCCAATTCTAAAACAAATTACAAAACTTATACAGCAATGGACACATCTCCCGATCTCATGGATTGGCAAAATGAATGCAATCAGAATGACAATTCTCCCAAAACTACTTTACCTTTTTAGAGTTTTGCCAATCTCAATCCCATCTTATTACCTTAGACTACTTCAAAAAAGGACAACAACCTTTGTGTGGGGCTCCACTAAACCCCGTATTTCACTTCACACGTTACATTTACCAAAACTCAGAGGAGGTCTTGGTTTTCCGAACTTTGCAAATTATTATAGAGCTGCACACATTGCCAGCCTTTCTAAATATCATGCTACTCATGAAATACCCTTATGGGTTATAATAGAAGCTGCAGAATGTGACCCACTCTCCATCTCCAATTTGTTATGGCTCCTCCCCAAGGAACGCAAAACCTTGCGTAACCCCATCACCAAATATTTTCTATCTTTATGGGACAAACTCAAATTCAAACACCAACTACAATCTCCCCACAACCCTTTATTATCATTCTCCAAAAAACCCTTGTTCTACCCAGCATGGGTCTTTCCCAAATCATTCAAGGCTTGGACCTCTCTGAACATTACACGGCTTAGTAACCTAATATCTTCTACATCCTTCCTCACATTTCCTACCCTTCGCGACACCTATAATTTACCAAATTCCGAACTCTTTAGATATCTCCAGATCAAAAATTTCTACGCACCATTACTAAGTACTACTACCTCCCCGCCACATACCACACACTTTGAATCAGCCTGTCTGAAGGATCCCCACTCAAGAGGTATGATATCTTCTTTATACTCCCAAATTTCAACTTACCCTGGTCTTGATCAGGGATGAGCCGAACACCCCCCTGTTCGGTTCGCACCAGAACCTGCGAACAGACAAAATGTTCGTGTAAACTTTAGAACCCTATTAAATACAATGGACTCGAACGTTCAAAATCTAAAGTGTTAATTATAAAGGCTGATATGCAAGTTATTGTCCTAAAAAGTGTTTGGGGACCGGGGTCCTGCCCCAGGGGACATGTATCAATGCAAAAAAAAGTTTTAAAAACGGCCGTTTTTTCGGGAGCAGTGATTTTAATAATGCTTAAAATGAAAAAATAAAAGTGAAATATTCCTTTAAATTTCGTACCTGGGGGGTGTGTATGATATGCATGTGAAGTGGCGCATGTTTCCCGTGCTTAGAACTGTCCCTGCAAAAAATGTCATTTTTGAAAGAAAAAAAGTCTTTTAAAACTCACTCGCGGCTATTAATGAATTGTCGGCTCCCGGCAATACATACAAAAGTCATTGATAAAAAAAAAAAAAAAAGCGTGGGGGTTCCCCAGAATTCAATTACCAGGCCCTTCAGGTCTGGAATGGATATTAAGGGGAACCCTGCCGCAAATTTAAAAAAAAATTGACGTGGGGTTCCCCCACATATCCATTCCAGGCCCTTCAGATCTGGCATGGATTTTAAGGGGAACTCCACCCCAAATTTACAAAAAAATGGCGTGGAGTCCCCCTAAAAATCCATACCAGACCCCTTATCCGAGCACGCAACCTGGCCGGCCGCAGGGGAAAAGGGGGGGACGAGAGAGCGCCCCCCCCTCCCTCCTGAACCGTACCAAGCCACATGCCCTCAACATGGGGAGGATGTCCCCATGTTGATGGGGACAAGGGCCTCATCCCCACAACCCTTGCCGGTGGTTGTGGGGGTCTGCGGGCGGGGGGCTTATCGGAATCTGGAAGACCCCTTTAACAAAGGGGACCCCCAGATCCCGGCCCCCCCTATGTGAATTGGTAAGGGGTACATTGTACCCCTACCATTTCACAAAGAAAGCGTAAAAAAATGTTTAAAAAAACACACAAACACCTTGAAAAAGTCCTTTATTTAAAAAAAAAAAAAAAAAAAACATTCCAGCGGTGAAATCCAGTGTCCCGCGGCGATCCCGATGTCCAGCGCTGTCCTTTATTGGTTGTGCCTGAGCGGACCTGATGGGGAACTCCCTCTCAGTATTTTAAATGTATAGACCCGCCCCTTCTAAAGTTCCCCATCAGGTCCGCTCAGCGGACCAGATGCGGAACATGAGAAGGGGCGGGTCTATACATGTATTGCCAAAGTGAGAGCAGTTCCCCATCAGGTCCGCCCCCTCGGTATGTCGGACCCGCCTACGTCATTGGCTTGAGCGGGGAACTTCCTTCACTATGTAAATTTAAATTACACAGTGAAGGAAGTTCCCCGCTCAAGCCAATGACGTAGGCGGGTCCGACATACCGAGGGAGCGGACCTGATGGGGAACTTTAGAAGGGGCGGGTCTATACATTTAAAATACTGAGAGGGAGTTCCCCATCAGGTCCGCTCAGGCACAACCAATGAAGGACAGCGCTGGACATCGGGATCGCCGCGGGACACTGGATTTCAGCGCTGGAATGTTTTTTTTTTTTTTATTATTTTAAATAAATGACTTTTTCAAGGTGTTTGTGTGTTTTTTTTAAACATTTTTTGACACTTTCTTCGTGAAATGGTAGGGGTACAATGTACCCCTTACCAATTCACATAGGGGGGGCCGGGATCTGGGGGTCCCCTTTGTTAAAGGGGTCTTCCAGATTCCGATAAGCCCCCCGCCCGCAGACCCCCACAACCACCGGGCAAGGGTTGTGGGGATGAGGCCCTTGTCCCCATCAACATGGGGACATCCTCCCCATGTTGAGGGCATGTGGCTTTGTTACGGTTCAGGAGGGAGGGGGGGCCACTCTCTCATCCCCCCCTTTTCCCCTGCGGCCGGCCAGGTTGCGTGCTCGGATAAGGGGTCTGGTATGGATTTTTAGGGGGACTCCACGCCATTTTTTTAAAATTTGGGGTGGAGTTCCCCTTAAAATCCATGCCAGATCTGAAGGGCCTGGAATGGATATTTGAGGGAACCCCACGTCAATGTTTTTTTAATTTGCGGCGGGGTTCCCCTTAATATCCATTCCAGACCTGAAGGGCCTGGTAATTGAATTCTGGGGAACCCCCACGCTTTTTTTTTTTTTTTATCAATGACTTTTGTATGTATTGCCGGGAGCCGACAATTCATTAATAGCCGCGAGTCAGTTTTAAAATACTTTTTTTCTTTCAAAAATGACATTTTTTGCAGGGACAGTTCTAAGCATGGGAAACATGCGCCACTTTACATGCATATCATACACACCCCCCAGGTACGAAATTTAAAGGAATATTTCACTTTTATTTTTTCATTTTAAGCATTATTAAAATCACTGCTCCCGAAAAAACGGCCTTTTTTAAAACTTCTTTTTGCATTGATACATGTCCCCTGGGGCAGGACCCCGGTCCCCAAACACTTTTTAGGACAATAACTTGCATATAAGCCTTTATAATTAGCACTTTAGATTTCTCCCATAGATTTTTCGAATTTGCCGCGAACACCCCAATTTGTTCGCTGGTCGGCGAACGGGCGAACAGGCAATGTTCGAGTCGAACATGAGTTTGACTCGAACTCGAAGCTCATCCCTAGTCTTGATAAACCCCCATATGCCCGTAAATGGGAGGAGGACCTGGATAGAACATTTGATATGGCTGACTGGTCTAAAATTTGGTCCACAACGAAATCTTCCTCTCCAAATATCCTGGCGGTAGAAACCACCTATAAGGTTTTAACTCGTTGGTACCTCGTCCCTTCCAGGTTGGCCAAATTTACGCCAAACCAAACGACGCAATACTTTTGAGGCTACCTTGACCCAGCCACCCACTTGCACATATGGTGGTCCTGCCCATTGGCACAGATATATTGGAAGAAAATATTTGGAGTTGCCTCCAGAATGTTTAATCTCAATGTGCAACCTGACCCAGCCACAGCCTTGCTCAATCTAAAACCGGACTGTATTACTTATAGACAATTTAAACTCCTTAACCAACTCCTCACGGCGGCTAAGCAAACAATCGCAAAGGCGTGGAGGACCCCCGACCTGGAGGTACCCGAGACTGAATCCAGACTAAACGTTTTCATGTCTTATGCCAAAAGGCTAGCAATAGAAAGAGATCAAAATCCAGCTTTCGAAAAAACCTGGAATCCTTGGATCAAATACCACTTATCACCACTCTGTGATAACACAATTCTCATGCCATGGTAGCTGACAACCCTACTCAGATAAAAGTGATTTGCAATCCCAAACCCAAACTTTCAGAGCCTTGGTGCTACCCTACTTTTTGTTGTGAATATTATAATGCTTTTTACACCCTCAGACAGGAAGCCATACGATCTGAGCTAATCCAGTGGACTTCTGCACTTTCTTCTCTATTCTCCTCACTATTCTATTCTTCCTTTTCTTGTGTCTCCCTTTTTCTGTGTGTTCTTTTCTTTTATATATATATATATTTTTTCTCTTCGGCTCTATTTTTATTCTTTTACTGAACAGTAATGAAGTATTATTCTATTTAACAAATTTTAACAGCTCTGGTCCAAGCTAATACTCTATATGGTAGCATTATTTCAATCGTAGTTAATTATTCTTAGTTATATTAACTAATTTACTTTTCTTTTCTGTAATGGTCAAATAACCTACCTAACAGTAGCTACTTAGTGGACCTTAAAATTCTACCATTTATGTTAAACATGATTTGTTTACTGTTGTATTATTTATTACAACTGCTTGTATTTACTTGTTGATCCAATCAATAAAATATTTTGACAAGGAATATTGATGCTAAGTTCTGCCCATTTAAAAAAATAGGTAAGCTATCGTCAAAAACACATGGAGAGCATTGTAGAGCTGAAAGTCATATATTAATTTCTATTTATGTATTTCAATTATTCCTAGCCCACTCCCATTAATTTGAATGATCCTGAAGTTTGTAATTGTACTTTGTGGAGATCCCCACACATTTACTTCCTTGAATTTTGTGACACGTATTCACTATGCCCTGTGAATAGGCACTGCTGTGCCACACATTTCACAGAGCCCACTTCTGAACTACAGCTACTGTATAAAGGTGCTGAGAGGAGGAGTTAAATAAGGCAGAGTCAGTGCAGGTGTTTCGTCACATTTGTCGACCCGTCAGAATTGGTAACAGAAGTGACGTTGCATCGCCGCCATCTTGCTACACCCCACACTCCTCCATAGTAAGGATACTCTAAGGGGAAAGCGGACATCTTGTTACACCCACCAAAGTTTTCCATTTTACACTTATTTTTAACAGGAAAGTGAGTTTATATAGTCAAATACAGTGCTTAGAAGTCCGTCTGACTGGTTAGACATTGCATTTTAAAAGCAGCGAACTTCTGTCAGATTAGCAAACCTGTGAGATGAGCAGGCTTGCCGCTGCTTTTAAAATTTAACATCAGTCAGAGTTCTAAGTCCTGGATTTCAATATATAAACTCACTTTACAGGTAAATATAAGTGTAAAATGCAAAACTCTGGTGGGTGTAACAAGATGTCCGCTTTCCCCTTCTCAGAGTATCCTTACTATGGAGGAGTGCGGGGTGTAGCAAGATGGCGGCGACGGAACGTTACTTCCGTTACCAATTCTGACGGGTCGCCATATCTGATAAAACACAGGAACCAATGCTTGCAGGCCAAAAAAGGGTATCATGGGATATGTAGTCCCTAGAAACTGAAAGTAAACAGCAGAGGAGAAGCTGCAAAACATGCAGGGAATACAGGAAATTGTGGAAAATACGCCTAAATTGAATGGTGGAAGTATCAGCCACAAGAGGAAAGAAAACAGCGATGCTATAAAAATGCACTGATTACTATGTGGAACCCTGTGCCAATTGTTTTTTTTTTTTTTAAATTACGTAGGGATCCCCCTAAAAATCCATACCAGACCCTTCAGGTCTGGTATGGATTTTAAGGGGAACCCCACACCAAAATAAAAAAAATGGCGTGGGGTTCCCCCCAAAAATCCATACCAGACCCTTATCCAAGCACGCAACCTGGCAGGCCGCAGGAAAAGAGGGGGGATGAGAGAGCGCCCCCCTCCTGAACTGTATCAGACCACATGCCCTCAGCATGGGGAGGATGTCCCCATGTTGAATGGGACAAGGGCCTCATCCCCACAACCCTTGCTCGGTGGTTGTGGGGGTCTGTGGGCAGGGGGCTTATCGGAATCTGGAAGCCCCCTTTAACAAAGGGGACCCCCAGATCCCAGGACCCCCTATGTAAATTGGTAAAATGGTGACACCACGGGGAAACCGCCGGAAACCCCAGTTGCATCAGAGGGGGTGGGGTCACTCGCGCACGTCACAGGTGGCCCCGCCCTCAGCTATTTAAGAGCTGTCACGGCAGGTCTAGCATCATTCGGCGGGCGCCTCCCATGGAGACGGAATCGGATTGTGGCGGCGTGTTTTTCCGTATCCCGGGTCCAGGAAGGATTACATTGCTGGAATTTTTTTTTCTTTTTTAATAAAGGACTTGTCCTAAGCTGTGTTTTTTACCATTTTTGACACTTTTTTTGTGAAATGGTAGGCCCGTTACCAATTCACATAGGGGGCGGGATCTGGGGGTCCCCCTTGTTAAAGGGGGCTTCCAGATTCCGATAAGCCCCCACAACCAGCGGGAAAGGGTTTTGGGGATGAGGCCCTTGTCCCCCTGGTACGGTTCATGAGGAGGGGTGCTCTCTCGTCCCTCTTTTCCTGCGGCCTGCCAGGTTGCGTGCTCGGATAAGGGTCTGGTATGGATTTTTGGGGGGAACCCCACGCCATTTTTTAAAAGAATTTGGCGCAGGGTTCTCCTTAATATCCATACCAGACCTGAAGGGCCTGGTATGGAATTGGGGGGGACCCCCACGCAATATTTAGCAATTTTGGTTCAGGGTTCCCCTTAATATTCATACCAGACCCAAAGGGCCTGTTAATGGACTGGGGGGGGGGACCCATGCCGTTTTTTTCAATGACTTTTATCTGTATTGCCGGGACCCGACAATTCACTATAGCCGCGAGTAGTTTTAAATGACTTTTTTTCCTTTAGAAATTTAATTTTGTGCAGGGACTGTTCTAAACACGAGAAAAATGCACCACTTTACAGGCATACTATAGACACCCCCCAGGTACGAAATTTAAAGGAATATTTCACTTTTATTGTTTCACTTTAAGCATTATTAAAATCACTGCTCCCGAAAAAACTGCAGTTTTTAAAACTTTTTTTGCATTGATACATGTCCTCTGGGGCAGGACCCAGGTCCCCAAACACTTTTTATGACAATAACTTGCATATTAACCTTTAAAATTAGCACTTTTGATTTTTCACGTCCGTGTCCCTAGACTTTAATGGCGTTTGCGTGTTCGAACTAATTTTTTGCCTGTTCGGATGTTCTGCTGCGAACCGAACTGGGGGGTGTTCGGCTCATCCCTATATATAATACAGTTCAGAGTATATAGTGCAGTCCATGTAGTATATATAATACAGTTCAGAATATATAGTGCAGTCCATGTAATATATATATATATATATATAGTGCAATCCGTGTAGTATATATAAAACAGTTCAGAATATATACTGCAGTCTGTGTAGTATATATAATACAGTTCAGAGTATATTGTGGAGTCAGTGTACTTCTTATATAACAGTGGAGAGTATATAGTGCCATCAGTGTAGAATATATAATACATTGCAGAGTATATAGTGCAGCCAGTGTAGTATATATAATACAGTGGAGAATATATAGTGCAGTCAGTGTAGTATATATAATACTGTGCAGGGTATATAGTGCAGTGTAGAGTAAATAATACAGTGTATTGAAGTGGTTAAGGGGAACCCAATGATAGAATTAAGGAAAAAAACAGCGTGGGGTCCACCCCAAAACCAATACCAGGCCCTTAGGGTCTGGCATAGATTTTAAGGAGAACTCCACGCCAAAATTTAAAAAAAATGGTGTGGGGTCCCCCTCAAAATCCATACTAGACCCTTATCCAAGCATGCAGCCTGGCAGGCCAGGAAAGGGAGGGAACAAGCGAGCGCCCCCCCACTCCTGAACCATACCAGGCTGTTTGCCCTCAACATGGGGAGGGTGTTTTGGGGTGCCCCCCAAAGCACCTTGTCCCCATGTTGATGAGGACAAGGGCATCTTCCCGACAACCCTGGCCGGTGGTTGTCAGGGCCTGCGGGCGGGGGGCTTATCGGAATCTGGAAGCCCCCTTTAACAAGGTCCTGGAAGCCCCCAGATCCCGCCCCCCCATGTGAATTGGTATCGGGTACATTGTAGCCCTACTCATGCACCAAAAAAGTGTCAAAAAGTAAAATCCACAACAAACAGTTTTTGACAATTCCTTTATTAACCACTTAACGACCGCCCACCGCCGATTTACGTCGGCAGAATGGCACGGACAGGCAGAATCACGTAGATCTACGTGATCGCCTTTGTGCAGTTGGGGGGTCCATCCGGACCCCCCTTCACTGCAGTGAGCGGCCGTTAAGTGTTCGGGAGCGATCAGGCATGAGGGGGCGGCCGCTCGATTCCGCCCCCCCCCTCACGATCGCTCCCGGCCAATGAAAATGCTTCCTCCGCCATGTGATGTAAACACAGGCTGGAGGAAGTGATGTCATCTCCCTCGCCGCGGTCTTTTCGTTCCCGGCGCCGAGGAGAGAAGACAGAGGTTAGTGCTCCAACAGTCCACTGACACGTAGGTACACATAGGCACACAAATCACCCCCCAGTCACCCCCAGATCACCCCCCAGGTCACCCCAAAGCCCCCAATCACAGTGTCACTGATTGCAGTGATCATTTATTTTACTGATCACTGCATTTAGTGTCATCTGTGATTGTAAAAAGTTGCAGGGCAGTTAGGATTAGGCCCCTTTAGGTCCAGGGTAGCCCCCTAACCCCCCCTAATAAAGGTTTAACCCCTTGATCACCCCCCAGGTAACCCTTTCACCCCCTAACTTCAGCGTCACTAAGCGATTGTTTTTCCGATCGCTGTATTCGTGTCGCTGGTGTTTTAGATAGGCAGTTATTTTTTTTTAGGTTCGCCGCAGGTTTTTATTAGTGTCAGGTACCCCCATATATTATTTTAACCCCCTGATTGCCCCTAGAGTTAACCCTTTCACCAGTGATTGCCGTATAAGCGTCACTGGTGTCACTGGTTAGCCAGTAAGTTATCTAGTTATTTAGGTAACCCGTCAGGTTTTTATATAGCGTCGGGTACCCCCATATTTAACCTAATAAAGGTTTTAACCCCCTGATTGCCCCTAGTTAACCCTTTCACCAGTGATCACCATATAAAGGTTACAGGTGACGCTGGTTGATTAGTTTGCTTTTTATAGCATCAGGGCACCCGCCGTATATAACCCAATAAAGGTTTAACCCCCCTGATCGCCCGGCGGGTGAGATCAATTAGGTTTTAGCGCCAGAGAGGGCATGCGTCGCCCCAGGCAGTGTTAGGTTAGTGCCAGTAACGCTAACACCCACGCGCAAAGCATACACCCCCCTTAGTGGTATAGTATCTGATCAGATCTATACTAGCATCCCCAGCGGTTTAGGGTTCCCAAAAACGCAGTGTTAGCGGGATCAGCCCAGATACCTGCTAGCGCCTGCGTTTAGCCCCTCCGCCCAGCCCAGCCCAGCCCAGCCCACCCAAGTGCAGTATCGATCGATCACTGTCACTTACCAAACACAACACACATAACTGCAGCGTTCGCAGAGACAGGCCTGATCCCTGTGATCGCTAACAGTTTTTTTGTAGCGTTTGATATATTTGCTGACGACAGTCAGGTGCTTTTTTTCCTGTGAATCTTACTAGTGTACCCCTAAATTTAGAGCCCAAAATGGCAAGACGAAGGTACACTAGTAAAGAGGCCTACGAGATTCTGAGCATGACAGATAGTGAAGAGGAGGTCACGTATCTGTCAGATTCAGGCTCAGAATATCTTCCCGTAGAAGACAGTGACGTCAGCGGCCCCACGTCAGATAGCTCTGACGACGAAGTTGAGGTCCCTGCTAAGGTCAGGTGTACCCGATCCCGATCTTCTGAGGTTGTTGAGGAGCAAGAACCGCAGGTCTCTCGTATCATGGAGCAGAGTAGTACTAGCGCCGCTATTCCTTCTGGTGAACTGGCAAGCACCAGCGGCCTAGTACAGCCTGGACGTACATCCAGCACTGCAGTAACACTTGGTGACATGGCGAGTCCCATAAGTGCAGTTCAAGCTGGCGAGGTGGCAAGCACAAGTAGTGTCCCGCTGCCACCAAGAAGACAAAGGCAGGCCCGTCGTGCCCATACTGCCCTTCCTGCAGAATTCGCCTATCCTGATTGGGTCCCCACCACTTCTGCAGAACCCGTACTTCCCCCATTCACTGCCCAACCCGGTATTCAGGTGGAAACAGCTGATTTTATTCCAATTGATTTTTATTCGCTGTTTTTCACGGAAGATCTCTATAGATCTATTGTGGACCAGAGTAATTTATATGCTGGTCAATTTATCGCCGCTAACCCCCAGTTGCCTAAAATTGCCAGAAATTGGAAACCAATTACGGTTTCCGAATTTAAGACCTTTCTGGGCCTTTCCCTCAGCATGGGCACACATAAATTTCCGTCATTGCGTGCTTATTGGTCCACGCACCCAATTGACCACATGCCCGTGTTCTCTGCCTCCATGTCCAGGGCACGATACGAGCAGATTTTGCGGTTCATGCACTTCAACGACAATGAACTTTGTCGTCCACGTGGGGACCCTGAATACGACCGGCTCTATAAAATTCGGCCCCTCATAAACCACTTCAACGAACGTTTTGCAGCCTTGTTTACTCCCGATCAAGTTGTCTGCGTTGATGAGTCCCTGATTAAATTTTCTGGCCGCTTGTCTTTCAAGCAGTACCTTCCCAGCAAGCGTGCCAGATACGGGGTCAAGCTCTACAAGTTCTGTGACAGGGCAACAGGCTATGTAGTGAACTTTACGGTTTATGAGGGAAAAGACAGTCAGATTGAGTCGGTCAACTGCCCGGATTACATAGGGAGCGCTGGCAAGATAGTGTGGAACTTGGTGTCACCCTTATTCGGAAAGGGGTACCACTTGTATGTGGACAATTATTACACGAGCGTGCCACTGTTTAGTCACTTGTTTGATCATCAGATTGGAGCATGTGGCACCGTGCGACCTAATCGCCGGGGCTTTCCCCAGCGGCTTGTAGATGCCCGTCTTAGGCTGGGGGAGAGAGCCTGCTTGAAGTGTAATAACTTGCTCGCTATGAAGTGGAGGGACAATAAGAATGTTTTCCTTCTTACCTCCCTTCATGCAGACACGACAGTCCAAATTCGTACGGCGACTGGTGTTGTGGAGAAACCCCTCTGTGTCCACGAATATAACCAAAATATGGGAGGGGTGGACCTCAACGACCAGTTGATGGCGCCGTATCTAATTGACCGTAAGGCGAGACGCTGGTACAAAAAAGTGTCTCTATCATTATTCCAATTGGCTTTGCTGAACGCTCATGTGCTATACAGAGCTTCAGGCGGGACGTTATCTCTTCTAAAATTCCAGAATGAGATAGTCACAGAACTCCTGTATCCAGGCGGTTCTGCACCTCACCATCCCCAACCAAATGCAGTAAGCCGGCTGCATGAGAGGCATTATTCGTATGTCCTCCCGAGTACCCCTACCCAAAGCCACCCCCAAAAAAGATGTCGTGTCTGTAGCAAGCGCGGATTTAGGCGTGACACCCGTAGTTTTTGTCCACTCTGTCCTGACAAGCCTGGTCTTTGCCAAGGTGAATGTTTTGAACGCTACCACTCAAAAGTGAAGTTTTAGCGTAGGGTACAGCATTTCACAGACAAGGACACACTTACACAGGGTCTCCCAAGATGCCATTACATTTTGAGAGACCCGAACCATTACAGTTGTAAAGTTACAAAAAAAAGTGTAAAAAAGAAAAAAAAAACGTAAAAAACAAAACACAAAAAAATATAAAATAAAAAAACCAAAAATAGTTGTCGTTTTATTGTTCTCTCTCTCTCTATTTTCTCTCTATTGTTCTGCTCTTTTTTACTGTATTCTATTCTGCAATGTTTTATCATGCTTGCTTTTCAGGTATGTCATTTTTTGTTTTCAGGTGCGCCATTCAACTGCAGCGCGGAATTATTTATCTTGACAGCAACAGCGTTTGCTCCCACGATACATAAAGCCGTGACTCCAGTGCTGTAGGAGGTGATTTCACCACCACAGTTAAAAAAAAGAGCATATATGCCGAAGCATGGGGGCAGCAGGGGCGGAGGAGCGATTTTGCTCCTAATGCCGCGTACATACGGTCGAAATTCCGACGGAGGCCTGCCCGTGGAAAATTCCGACCGTGTGTACGCGGCATAACTTTTTTGCGGGAGGATGCCCCCATGCTTCGGCATATATATATTTTAGGCACAGGTTGCGTTAAAACATTTTTTTATTTTTTACTAGGTTTTGTTTTGGTATTTGCTTTGCAGGTATGGCATGGTAAGGTCTTACTGTTGTACTGTAATGTTACTTTGTTTTAATGTTAACCACCATTTGCTTAGCAGGTACGCCATTCAGTTGCAGCGCGGATCTATTTATCTTGACAGCAACAGCGTTTGCTCCCACGATACATAAAGCCGTGACTCCAACGCTGTAGGAGGTGATTTCACCACCACAGTTAAAAAAAAGAGCATATATGCCGAAGCATGGGGGCAGCAGGGGCGGAGGAGCGATTTTGCTCCTAATGCCGCGTACATACGGTCGAAATTCCGACGGAGGCCTGCCCGTGGAAAATTCCGACCGTGTGTACGCGGCATAACTTTTTTGCGGGAGGATGCCCCCATGCTTCGGCATATATATATTTTAGGCACAGGTTGCGTTAAAACATTTTTTTATTTTTTACTAGGTTTTGTTTTGGAATTTGCTTTGCAGGTATGGCATGGTAAGGTCTTACTGTTGTACTGTAATGTTACTTTGTTTTAATGTTAACCACCATTTGCTTAGCAGGTACGCCATTCAGTTGCAGCGCGGATCTATTTATCTTGACAGCAACAGCGTTTGCTCCCACGATACATAAGGCCGTGACTCCAACGCTGTAGGAGGTGATTTCACCACCACAGTTAAAAAAAAGAGCATATATGCCGAAGCATGGGGGCAGCAGGGGCGGAGGAGCGATTTTGCTCCTAATGCCGCGTATATACGGTCGAAATTCCAACGGAGGCTTGCCCGTGGAAAAGTCCGACCGTGTGTACGCGGCATAAACTTTTATGCCACGTACATACGGTCGAAATTCCGACGAAGGCTTGACCGTGTGTACGCGGCATAACTTTTTTGCGGGAGGATGCCCCCATGCTTCGGCATATATGCCCATCATTAGAAGTGGGTGGATGAAGGGAGGTATTCTAATGGTGGGCATACCCACCAATCAATCTCTTTTTTTCGTTCAGCCAATAGGCTGTATGAAAAAAAAGATTACAATACATGTCCAACAAGGACCAGCAACGTACTGGTATGTTGCTGGACTTTGAATGTTTATACCAGAATGATGCCTGCGGGTTTAGGTATCATCTTGGTATCATTCTTTTCAGCCAGCAGCCGGCTTTCATGTAAAAGCAATTCTAGCAGATAATTAGCCTCTAGACTGCTTTTACAAGCAGTGGGAGGGAATGTCCCCCCCGGATATAAAAAGCGCCATTGGGAAATTGGGAAAGCATTTTATCACACCGATCTTGGTGTGGTCAGATGCTTTGAGGGCAGAGGAAAGATCTAGGGTCTAACCCCCCAATTTTTTTCAAAAAAAGAGTACCTGTCACTACCTATTGCTATCATAGGGGATATTTACATTCCCTGAGATAACGATAAAAATGGTAAAAAAATAAAATATGGAAGGCACAGTTTAAAGATAAAATAAAAAAGCCAAATAAATAATAAAAAAAAAAAAAAAAACCACCGCTGTCCCCCCCTGCTCTTGCGCAAAGGCGAACGCAAGCGTCGGTCTAGCGTCATATGTAAACAGCAATTGCATCATGCATGTGAGGTATCACCGCAAAGGTCAGATCGAGGGCAGTCATTTTAGCAGTAGACCTCCTCTGTAAATCTAACGTGGTAACCTGTAAAGGCTTTTAAATGCTTTTAAAAATGAATGTAGTTTGTCGCCGCTGCGCGTTTGTGCGCAATTTTAAAGCATGTCGTGTTTGGTATCCATGTACTCGGCCTATGATCATCTTTTTTATTTCATCAAACATTTGGGCAATATAGTGTTTTTTAGTGCATTAAAAATAAAAAAAGTGTGTTTTTCCCCCAAAAAATGCGTTTGAAAAATCGCTGCGCAAATACTGTGTGGAAAAAAAAATGCAACACCCACTATTTTAATCTGTAGGGCCTTTGCTTTAAAAAAATATATAATGTTTGGGGGTTCAACATAATTTTCTTGCAAAAAATTTTTTTTTTTCATGTAAACAAAAAGTGTCAGAAAGGGCTTTGTCTTCAAGTGGTTAGAAGAGTGGATGATGTGTGACATAAGCTTCCTAATGTTGTGCATAAAATGCCAGGACAGTTCAAAACCCCCCCAAATGACCCCATTTTGTAAAGTAGACACCTCAAGCTATTTGCTGAGAGGCATGTTGAGCCCATTGAATTTTTTTTTTTTTGTCCCAAGTGATTGAATAATGACCAAAAAAAAAAAAATGTACAAAAAGTTGTCACTAAATTATATATTGCTCAAACATGCCATGGGCATATGTGGAATTACACCCCAAAATACATTCTGTTGCTTCTCCTGAGTACGGGGATACCACATGTGTGGGACTTTTTGGGAGCCTAGTCGCGTACGGGACCCCAAAACCAAGCACCGCCTTCAGGATTTCTATGGGTGTAAATTTTTGATTTCACTCCTCACTGCCTATCACAGTTTCGGAGGCCATGGAATGCCCAGATGGCACAAAACCCCCCAAATGACCCCATTTTGGAAAGTAGACACCCCAAGCTATTTGCTGAGAGGTATGTTGAGTATTTTGCAGATCTCGCTTTTTGTCACAAAGTTTTGAAAATGTAAAAAAAGAAAAAAAAAAAGAAAAAAAAATGTCTTTCTTAATTTTCAAAAACAAATGAGAGCTGTAAAATACTCACCATGCCTCTCAGCAAATAGCTTGGGGTGTCTACTTTCCAAAATGGGGTCATTTGTGGGGGTTTTGGGCTATTTTGACATTTTATGGCCTTCAAAACTGTGATAGGTAGTGAGGAGTGAAATCAAAAATTTATGCCCTTAGAAACCTTGAAGGCGGTGCTTGGTTTTTGGGGTCCCGTACGCGGCTAGGCTCCCAAAAAGTCCCACACATGTGGTATCCCCGTACTCAGGAGAAGCAGCAGAATGTATTTTGGGGTGTAATTTCACATATAACCATGGCATGTGTGAGCAATATATCATTTAGTGACAACTTTTTGTACATTTTTTTTTTCTTTTTGTCATTATTCAATCATTTGGGACAAAAAAAATATTCAATGGGCTCAACATGCCTCTCAGCAAATAGCTTGGGGTGTCTACTTTCCAAAATGGGGTCATTTGGGGGGGTTTTGTGCCATCTTGGCATTTTATGGCCTTCAAAACTGTGATAGGTAGTGAGGAGCGAAATCAAAAATTTATGCCCTTAGAAACCTTGAAGGCGGTGCTTGGTTTTTGGGGTCCCGTACGCGGCTAGGCTCCCAAAAAGTCCCACACATGTGGTATCCCCATACTCAGGAGAAGCAGCAGAATGTATTTTGGGGTGTAATTTCACATATGCCCATGGCATGTGTGAGCAATATATCATTTAGTGACAACTTTGTGCAAAAAAAAAAAGTTTGTCATATTCCCGCAACCTGTGGCAAAATATAAAATATTCCATGGACTCAACATGCCTCTCAGCAAATAGCTTGGGGTGTCTACTTTCCAAAATGGGGTAATTTGGGGGGGTTTTGTGCTATTTTGGCATTTTATGGCCTTCGAAACTGTGATAGGTAGTGAGGAGTGAAATCAAAAATTTACGCCCTTAGAAATCCTGAAGGCGGTGCTTGGTTTTTGGGGCCCTGTACGCGGCTAGGCTCCCAAAAAGTCCCACACATGTGGTATCCCCGTACTCAGGAAAAGCAGCAGAATGTATTTTGGGGTGCAATTCCACATATAACCATGGCATGTGTGAGCAATATATAATTTAGTGACAACTTTTTGTACATTTTTTTTTTCTTTTTGTCATTATTCAATCATTTGGGACAAAAAAAACAATATTCAATGGGGTCAACATGCCTCTCAGCAAATAGCTTGGGGTGTCTACTTTCAAAAATGGGGTCATTTGGGGGGGTTTTGTGCCATCTTGGCATTTTATGGCCTTCAAAACTGTGATAGGTAGTGAGGAGTGAAATCAAAAATTTATGCCCTTAGAAACCTTGAAGGCGGTGCTTGGTTTTTGGGGTCCCGTACGCGGCTAGGCTCCCAAAAAGTCCCACACATGTGGTATCCCCGTACTCAGGAGAAGCAGCAAAATGTATTTTGGGGTGTAATTTCACATATGCCCATGGCATGTGTGAGCAATATATCATTTAGTGACAACTTTGTGCAAAAAAAAAAAAGTTTGTCATATTCCCGCAACCTGTGGCAAAATATAAAATATTCCATGGACTGAACATGCCTCTCAGTAAATAGCTTGGGGTGTCTACTTTCCAAAATGGGGTCATTTGGGGGGGTTTTGTGCTATTTTGGCATTTTATGGCCTTCGAAACTGTGATAGGTAGTGAGGAGTGAAATCAAAAATTTGCGCCCTTAGAAATCCTGAAGGCGGTGCTTGGTTTCCGGGGTCCCGTACGTGGCTAGGCTCCTAAAAAGTCCCACACATGTGGTATCCCCGTACTCAGGAGAAGCAGCAGAATGTATTTTGGGGTGCAATTCCACATATAACCATGGCATGTGTGAGCAATATATCATTTAGTGACAACTTTTTGTATTTTTTATTTTTTTTTTGTCATTATTCAATCACTTGGGACAAAAAAAAAAAATATTCAATGGGCTCAACATGCCTCTCAGCAATTTCCTTGGGGTGTCTACTTTCCAAAATGGGGTCATTTGGGGGGGGTTTGTACTGCCCTGCCATTTTAGCACCTCAAGAAATGAGATAGGCAGTCATAAATTTAAAGCTGTGTAAATTTCAGAAAATGTACCCTAGTTTGTAAACGCTATAACTTTTGCGCAAACCAATAAATATACGCTTATTGTCATTTTTTTTACTAAAGACATGTGGCTGAATACATTTTGGCCTAAATGTATGACTAAAATTGAGTTTATTCGATTTTTCTTATAACAAAAAGTAGAAAATATAATTTTTTTTCAAAATTTTCGGTCTTTTTCTGTTTATATCGCAAAAAATAAAAATCGCAGAGGCAATCAAATACCATTAAAAGAAAGCTCTATTTGTGGGAAGAAAAGGACGCAAATTTCATTTGGGTACAACATTGCATGTCCGCACAATTTACAGTTAAAGCAGCGCAGTGCCGAATCCCAAAAACAGGCCTGGTCCTAATGGCCCGAAATGGTCCGGGGCTTAAGTGGTTAAAAAAGAAAAAAAAAGTGTGCCGCAATGTCCATCAATCTTCAATCACGCCGCCCGACTTACCCGAAAAATAGATTTTTTTAAAAAAGCTCCGCCTCCATGGGAGGCCTCCCGGCGACTGCTGTCTTTTGTCTTTGACCACCCAGTGACATAACCAACTGACCCCGCCCCTTTCTGACATCATGTGATTCAGAGGGGGCGTGGCCATCCGGTTCACCAGCAGGTGGCCCCGCCCTTGCCTATATAAGAGCTGTCAAAGCCAAAAAACTCTCGTCGAGAGGCCTCCCATGGAGGCAGAGTTTTTTCAGTTTTCTATTTTTCGGGTCCGTCGGGCGGCTTGATTGATGATGGATTTACATCGCTGGACACTTTTCTTTTAATGGAATTGTTTTCACTTTTTGACACTTTTTTGGGTGAATGGGTAGGGGTAAAATGGGGCTTGTTAAAGGGGGCTTCCAGATTCTGATAAGCCCCCCGACCGCAGACACCAACAACCATCGTCCAGGGTTGTTGGGAAGAGGCCCTGGTCCCCATCAACATGGGGAAAAGGTGCTTTGGGGTGGGGGGGCGCAGATGCCCCAAAGCACCCACCCCCCATGTTGAGGGCATGTGGCCTGGTATGGTTCAAGAGGGTGGGACGCTCGCTCGTCCCCTCTCTATCCTGACCTCCAGGCTGCATGCTCGGATAAGGGTCTGGTATGGATTTTGGGGGGGAACCCACCCCGTTTTTTTTTCAATTTTGGCATGGAGTTCCCCTTAAAATCCATACCAGACCCGCAGTTTTTTTTCATTGATTTTACATCTTTAATGCCGGGAGTCGCCAATACATTACAGCCGCAAGCAAGTTTAAATGATTTTTTTTATTTTAGAAATGTCATTATTGCTGTGGCACTGTTCTATACATCGCACATATGCGGCACTTTATAAGCAGACTAAGGGGACCACCCCAGGCACGATATTTAAAGGAAAATTTCATTTTTATTTCATTTTTGTTTCACTTTAAGCATTAATAAAATCACTGCTCCTGAAAAAACGATAATTGAAATTTTTTTTTTTGCATTGATACATGTCCCCTAGGGCAGTACCCGGGTCCCCATACACTTTTTATGGCAAAAACTTGCATACAAGCCTTTAAAATTAGGACTTTTGATTTTTCATGTTCGTGTCCCAAAGACTTTATTAGGGTTTGCCTGTTCGAGGTGTTCTCGTGCAAACTGAACCGGGGGGGGGGGGGTTTGGCCCATCCTTAGTCACCAGGAGTATGGTGAGTAGGTGTTCAGGCCACTCCATGTCTCAGACACTCTGTACATGCATGTATTGGCAGAAACTGAGGTCTGTGTGTGCGTGACTGGTGCTAGGTCTGAATCAGTTGTGATCTAGGCGGGAGATTGCGCGAGTTCCTCGGGCACAGTTGCGCCCACTTACATGCATGCTGGTTCTAAATGTTGAAAGCCTTTCACCTGGCTGCAGATCACTTGCTTAGCTACTTTTGCCTAATCAGGTGTGGTCCCTCTGAGGGAGGGAACCTGAGAATCTTACCTTCCATGGGTGGTGTCCAGAAACCATGGTACTTGTGGGAAAATAAGTCAAAGGGGTCTGTGAATGTATCTGAGCATGGTGAATAAATGAGCACTTTGCTACATGAGATACCAAGGGGGCCATGTTTGTGACATAGGAAATGTAACAAAAAGCAGCCTAGCCATTCAAACTGGCACCAAAAATAAGTTACATAGTTACATAGTAGGTGAGGTTGAAAAAAGACACAAGTCCAACCTATGTGTGTGATTATATGTCAGTATTACCTTGTATAACCCTGTATGTTGTGGTCGTTCAGATGCTTATTGTGACGGATCTCAAATACCCCAGATGGGCACATCCGCCAGACTTGTGTCTCCTGTCCTCCAAACGCACCCGCAGCCTGCAGATTCGCCATAACCAGCCCTTAACCCCTCAATCACGAGACAAGCCACACAGGTGTTGAGGGTTAAACATGCAGAGCATAAAACCAGTTTATTAAATCCAAAACATACACTTTTACACACAGTTAGGGACACTCCCCTTAGCCTTGTCATAGAGGGGGGGTAGGGGACAAGGAAGAACCAATGGGAACTGAACACTTGTACATTGAAACAGAGACTACAGATAAACATAAAGGGATTATGGTAAGCAGGCAACCCCTCAATACACATCCCCTGCGGAGAGATGTCTGCAGTCCAGACCATTGTCTATGTGCCATGACTCAACACAGCTAAACACAGCAACAAGAGGGGGGGGGATGGGGAAGAAGGGATGTAGCATTACATTACATTATCTCAATGCCAGCTTCTCCCCGAGTCTCAGTCTCTTCTGGGCCATAATCTGTGGGTAGGAGGCCCGCCCTCAGTCCCTTCCAAAGCACACAGTGACAGTGGGTTCTGTCACATTTCTCCCCTTTTAAAAACAGACTAACCAGGTTCCTGACCGCCAACTGGTCTGGACCTGCGTTAGTCACAAACTTCCACCCCAGGCAACCAGGAAAAGGAAAAGTACGTCTCTGGCGCTGGGGAGCAAAATCGCACATACGGTCTCCCGTGAATAAAAACAGCCGCTGCAGAGTGGGAACACCTGTCCGCACTCCCGTGATCCGGGGCTGGGTTGCAGATATTGAGGGGAGCTGAATAATCCTCTGCCCCGATGCCAGCGCTTCAGCTTGTAGGGAACATAGGCTGGCAGTGCTATGCAGTTGGGGAGGGAAAGGTTCTTGCTTTTCTCCTGGAGTAGTTACCAGCCGCTGAGGAGGTATCTTGCAGGGACTATCTCCCAGACTCTCCATCTCTTTTTCTGATGCTGGGCAGAGGCCAACAGCGCTCTGCTCTGTAGCCAGCGATTCTGCTAGGGGGACATATACAACGGTAGAGTTCAGCCACTGGAGAGGGGGAAGGGTTTTTCCCCCTCCTGGTTCTGTGACCAGCTGCTGAGGCGACTTCTGACAGGGGCTGTCTCCCAAACCCTCCAAAGACATACTGAGGGCTGGGCAGGGGCCCGTGGCACTCTGCCATGCAGCCAGCGCTTCAGCTGGGGGGATAAACACTGGGGTAGTGTCCAAGTGCTGGGGAAACAGCTCACTGAGGTCATCCCTCGGACTCCCTGGATTCAATTCTGAGGGTGGGCAGAGGTCAGCGGCACTCTGCCCTGCAGCCAGCGCTTCTGCTGGGGGGATGAACATTGGGGTACTGTCCAATTGCTGGGGAGGGAGAATTGCTTCCTCCACTCCCGTTGGGGATATCTGCTGTTGGGGAAACGGCTCACGAAGAGCATCTCTCAGACTCTCCGGGTCCAACTCTTTTTCTGATGCTGGGCAGAGGCCAGCGGCACTCTGCCCTGTAGCCAGCGCTTCTGCTGGGGCACCGGATTCGATACTCTGGACTTGCTGCTGATCACCATTTACCAGCCTTCCAGTGCCCGTCTCAACTTCCCCTTCTGAGACCTTTATGCTTTTATCTTGTCTCGCTGCCTGGGAAACCTCTGGTGCATTCTGGCATTCTAGCACTCGCAGTGCCCTCTGTATCATTGCCGCTTCTTCCATTGTGGTTAGGACGGGAAAATGTAGGGGCACTCCTGGCCCCATTTGCTCTGCATCTTCGCGACTGTCCGCTATTTCTCCAGGACAGTCCCAGGCAACGGGAGCCGTGCCAGGCTGCTGATTACCGTCAAACAGCCGCTTGTAGGCAATCTCGAGCTCCCATTCCTGCTCAACCAGGAACTCCAATTCCTCCAGGCCAAACGCCTCTTCGGGAAGGTCCAGCACCTCATCTCGGAAGTCCAGGATGTCTTCCAGCCGCCACTCTTCGTCGCTCCCAAAGTCTGGGTCTCCATACATTTTTGATGGAGCAGCCCCACGCTGCCGTAGCCAACGCCTTCTGTCGGGCTGCCATCTGCTGTACTTGGCCACAGTTGAGCCGCGAACCACCGGAGGGCTCTGTAGCTGGCGTCCAGCCTCATCTCCTCCTGGACCAATCTTCCGAGCTCCATCTTACACTCATCTCGCGGTCGTTCCCTCAGGAACATCTCACGCGCACGGTACTGCGTCCAGTACATCTCTGTGGAGGAGGGAAGGATCTTCCCCTGATGGTGCCGCTCGTGGCTTAGTGTCTCATGCCAGAGTTGCCAGCGGATCACATCCTCCCAGCCGAGCATGGTGCGCTCTGTCACTGGTCCCCGATGTTGCTTCCGCATGCCTTGCAGCCTCCTCCCGAACTCCGCTCTCATGCTGGCTGGTCCCCGTATTGCTCCTTGGCGGCTGCCCGGATCTTGAATCCTGGTGGTGGTTTGGATGTCCCGGACTGCAGGAGACATCCCACTGCTGCCACCACTGTGACGGATCTCGAATACCCCAGGTGGGCACATCCGCCAGACCTGTGTCTCCTGTCCTCCAAACGCACCCGCAGCCTGCAGATACGCCATAACCAGCCCTTAACCCCTCAATCACGAGACAATCCACACAGGTGTTGAGGGTTAAACGTGCAGAGCATTAACCGTTTATTAAATCCAAAACATACACTTTTACACACAGTTAGGGACACTCCCCTTAGCCTTGTCATAGAGGGGGGTTAGGGGACAAGGAAGAACCAATGGGAACTTAACATTGAAACAGAGACTACAGTTAAACATAAAGGGATTATGGTAAGCAGGCAGCCCTTCAATACACATCCCCTGCGGAGAGATGTCTGCAGTCCAGACCATTGTCTATGTGCCATGACTCAACACAGCTAAACAAAGCAACAAGAGGGGGGGATGGGGGAGAAGGGATGTAGCATTACATTACATTATCTCAATGCCAGCTTCTCCCCCCAGTCTCTCAGTCTGGGCCATAATCTGTGGGTAGGAGGCCCGCCCTCAGTCCCTTCCAAAGCACACAGTGACAGTGGGTTCTGTCACACTTATCTTATAGTTTCTTGAAACTATTGATGCCCCCCACTGAGACCATCGCCTGTGGAAGGGAATTCCACATCCTTGGCGCTCTTACAGTAAAGAACCCTCTATGTAGTTTAAGGTTAAACCTCTTTTCTTCCAATTTTAATGAGTGGCCACGTGTCTTGTTAAACTCCCTTCCGCGAAAAAGTTTTATCCCTATTGTGGGGTCACCAGTACGGTATTTGTAAATTAAAATCATATCCCCTCTCAAGCGTCTCTTCTCTAAAGAGAATAAGTTCAGTGCTTGCAACCTTTCCTTATGACTAATATCCTCCAGACTAGTGATGAGCCGAACACCCCCGGGTTCGGTTCGCACCAGAACCCGCGAACGGACCGGAAGTTCGAACGAACATTAGAACCCTATTAAATACAATGGATGCGAACGTTCGAATTCTAAAGTGCTAATTATAACAACTATTATGCATGTTATTGTCCTAAAAAGGGTTTGGGAACCCGGGTTCTGCACCAGGGGACATGTATCAATGCAAAAAGAAGTTTTAAAAACGGTCGTTTTTCGGGAGCAGTCATTTTAATGATGCATAAAGTGAAAAAAAAAAAGTCAAATATTCCTTTAAATATCGTACCTGGGGGGTGTCTAAAGTATGCCTGTGAAGTGCCACGTGTTTCCCGTGTTTAGAACTGTCCCTGCACAAAATGACACTTCTAAAGGAAAAAAAAGCCATTTAAAACTGCTTGCGGCTTTAATGTAATGTCTGGTCCCGGTAATATGGATGAAATTCTTTAAGAAAAATGGCATAGCTACCCCATGACCCCCCCCCCCCCTACCCCAGCCCATTACCAGCCCCTTTGGGTCTTGTATGGATATTAAGGGGAACCCCGCACATAAAATAAAAAAGGCCCTATATACTCTGAACAGCCGTATACAGGCGGTGCATACAAGACAGGGACTGTAGGTTTGTTCTTATGTAGAATCTGTTTGTAATTTTGAACAGGTACATTGTTGAAGTGTAGCTCCAGCCCAAAAATCTATTTTTAAACTTTTTGGAAAACATAGGTAAGGGTTATCACCCCTGTAACATTTGTTTTGCTGTCTGTGCCCCTGTTCAGAACATTTCACCTCACTTTCCGTCCCAATGACAACTGTTTTTGAAATGTGGTGTTTTTCTTGAAACAAGGATTGCTGATAAAGCATCAGTACAGAGGAGACACCTTTCTCCCATATTTATTCTTACAGGAGAGAATTTTCCTTCCTAGTGGTAGATTTCCTCTCACTTCCTGTTGTCTTCTTGCGTTTGCAAGTAGGAGTCGTTTGTAAGTTGGATGTTTGAAAGTAGGGACCTGCCGTATATACTCTGCAGAAATAGGCCCCTTAGTTGTTGGTGTTGGCACAACACTGTAAGCACTCACAGTTACTCTTGGTTGGTGCTGGAACGCCCTGCTGTCAACTATTATATCAGGAATTTTAATTACATATAATTGTTGAACAGTGGTAGTAAAAATTGGGCCTTTGATGGTGGTGCTGGTGCCACAACACTGTAAGCCCTGACAGTTACTCTTGGTGGGTGCAGCAATGGGCCCTGCTGTGAATTATTAGATCAAGAATTGTAATTACATGCCCCTGTTGAACAGGGGCTGAAAAATTGGGCCTTAGGCACTGGTGGCACAACACTGCAACCCCTCACAGATACTGTACTTGGAGCACAGCAATGAGCCCTGTTGCAAAGTATTGCTTCAAAAATTGTAATGACACGCCCCTGTTAAACAGGGGCTGAAAAATTGGGCCTTAGGCACTGGTGGCACAACACTGCAACTCCTCACAGATACTGTACTTGGAGCACAGCAATGAGCCCTGTTGCAAAGTATTGCTTCAAAAATTGTAATTACACGCCCCTGTTAAACAGGGGCTGAAAAATTGGGCGTTAGGCACTGGTGGCGGCACCCATAAACAAAAATGATCTTCCAAGCTATCATCATCAATCGTATCATTGAGGACTCGGAGGAGGAGGATAGCCAGTCAACATAACAGCACAGGCACTCAGCATCAGCATCAGTCTTGAAGGGATGTGACATTTTAAAATCAATTAGTCTGTTATATCAGCATCAGGTGTGTGGTAGCTGGTGGTGATCCAAGACTGGTTCATCTTGATGAAAGTCAGTCGATCAACCGAGTCGGTGGACAGGCGCACCCTGTGATCCGTGACAAATCCTCCAGCAGCACTGAATGTGCGTTCCGAAAGAACGCTGGATGCAGGACAGGCCAGTAGCTCAATTGCATACTGTGCAAGCTCTGGCCAGTGATCCATCCTCAAGACCCAGTAAGCCAGAGGATTTTCGGTGGGGAAGGTGTCCAAGTCTGACCTTGCCCCTAGATATTCCTGCACCATGTTTATCAGACGCTGGCGATGGTTGCTGGAACCAATCATACTTTGGGGCTGCGGACTAAAGAATTGTCTGAACGCATCGGTCAGACGGCCACCTTCCCCACCGCTCCTTCTTTGACTGGCCGAAGCCTCAGCAACTCGTTGTCCAGGACCAGGAGTTTGCAACCTCCCAGTCTCTGGGAACGCGTTGCACAGACCTTTCTGCAAGGCCTCCCGGAGTTGTCTCATCCTCTGCTCCCTCTGCGACGGTAACATAAGGTCCGCAACCTTACCCTTGTACCGTGGATCAAGGAGAGTGGCCAGCCAGTAATGGTCCCTCTCCTTGATCCGAAGAATACGAGGATCCTTCCGCAGACTTTGCAGGATCAGGGAGGCCATGCAGCGTAGGTTTGCTGAGGCATTCGCTCCGGAGTCCTCTGGGTCACTAAGGACGACATGATCCGCAGCCACCTCCTCCCAGCCACGTACAAGTCCACTGGTTTCTTGGGACTGTAAATCATCCCTAAAAGACTGCTGCTGATGATGCTGAGTGCCAGCCTCCACCTCCATGCTGACACAATCCTCCTCCTCCTCCTCCTCCTCCTCCTCTTCCTGTGCGATGGGTGGGACAGAAGGAACACTGTCTGGGTAAAGGGGGCCTTGAGAGGCAAGGAAGTCCTCCTCTTCCTGCCTCTGTTCTGCCTCAAGTGCCCTGTCCATTATTCCACGCAGCGTGTGCTCCAACAGGTGGACAAGAGGTACAGTGTCACTGATGCATGCACTGTCACTGCTCACCATCCTCGTGGCCTCCTCAAATGGTGCCAGGACAGTGCATGCATCCCTGATCATGCCCCACTGGCGTGGAGAAAAAAAACCAAGCTCCCCTGACCCTGTCCTGGTGCCGTAGTCGCACAGGTACTCATTGATGGCCCTCTGCTGCGTGTGCAGCCGCTGCAGCATGGCCAACGTTGAGTTCCACCTGGTGGGCATGTCACATATAAGGCGGTTCTTGGGCAGGTTCAACTCCTTTTGCAGCTCAGCCAGGCGAGCACTGGCATTATAAGATCTGCGGAAATGCACACAGACTTTCCTGGCCTGCCTCAGGACATCCTGTAAGCCCGGGTACCTGCCCAAGAACCGCTGCACCACCAGGTTAAGGACGTGAGCCACACAGGGCACATGGGTCAGTTGTCCCTGTCGGAGGGCGGAGAGGAGGTTGGTGCCATTGTCGCAAACCACCATTCCTGGCTTAAGCTGGCGTGGCGTCAACCACCTCTCGGCCTGGCCCTGCAGAGCAGACAGGACCTCTGCCCCAGTGTGGCTTCTGTCCCCCAAACACACCAGCGCAAGCACGGCATGGCATCTTTTTGCCTGCGTACTTGCGTAGCCCCGTGAACGGCTACGGAGCACCGCTGGTTCATAGGACAAACCACAGGAAGAGGCCATGGAGGAAGAAGAAGAGGAGGGGGTGGAGGAGAGAGGTGTGTCACAACCAGTAGTAGCATTTTGGAGGCGTGGCGGTGGGACAACCTCCAACACTACTGCACCTTGTCCTGAATCCTTCCCAGCTGCCAAAAGAGTGACCCAATGGGCCGTGAAAGAAAGGTAACGTCCCTGTCCATGCCTGCTGGACCATGAGTCAGCGGTAATATGCACCTTACCGCTGACCGCCCTGTCCAGCGAGGCCAAGACATTGCCTTCCACATGCCGGTAGAGAGCCGGAATAGCCTTCCGTGAGAAAAAGTGGCGTTTGGGAACCTGCCACTGAGGAACCGCACATTGCACAAACTCACGGAAGGGGGCCGAGTCTACCAACTGAAAAGGCAGCAGTTGAAGCGCTAGCAATTTAGCCAAGCTAGCATTCAACCGCTGGGCATGTGGATGGCTGGGAGTGAACTTCTTTCGACGGTCCAGCAGCTGGGGCAGGGAAATTTGCCTGCTAGAATCGGACGTCGGTGTACTGCTAGCAGAGTGGGCGCAAGTACTTGGCTGTGACACACCTAATTCTACACCTTCATTCCTCTCAGTGCATGTTTCAGAGAGGACTGAAGTTATAGTGGGGTTGGAGATCCCAGCTGATGCGGTGCAAGGAGAGGTCCGCTTTGTTCTTTGGTGTGGGTCTTTGAGGTAGGCTTGCCAACGAGCTGCATGGCAGGTCAACATATGTCTGGTCAGGCATGTGGTACCCAAGCGGCTGATGTTTTGGCCACGCGATATACGCTTGAGACATATGTTGCAAACAGCAGCTGTGCGATCTGATGCACTAGCCTCAAAAAAGGCCCACACCAAAGAACTTTTTGAATGACGGGCAGAGGCAGCGCCCTGCACAGGCGGAGCTCTGCGGTGTGATTCCGTCGGTGTACTGCCCTTACGCTGGCCACCAAAGGGCATCCTGCCTCGTTGGAGATGTGCCTCCTCCTCATCCTCCTCCTCCTCCTCTCTCCTATTAGGCACCCACGTGGAGTCATTGACCTCATCATCCCCTCCCTCCTCATCACTGGAGCCAATCTGGCAGTATGCTGCAGCTGCTGGAACATGACTGCCAGATTGGTGTCCTTCTTGAGCATCCCCTCTGTCTGCTCTCACGCTACTGCCTTCCTCTAGCTGGGTTTCATCATCAGACCCTTCGAAACGCTGGGCATCCTCCTGGAGCATGTACCCAACACTGTGCTGAAACAGTTCGGGGGACTCCTCAGGAGGAGGACATGGTGGGTCTAGGGAAGGAGTGACTGATGATTTGTCTGACATTGATACCAGGGAAGACGACGCTTTGGCAGCTGCTTTTCCAGTACCCTGAGCCTGGGTGAGAGAGGATGAGGAGGAGGAGGAGGGCTTGGTCATCCACTCTACCAAGTCTTCGGCATGATGTGGCTCAACATGTCCAGCTGCCGAAAAGAAGGACAAGCGTGTCCCATGGCCATGTGCTGATGACAATGCACCGCGTCCACGACCAGCACTGTTGCCCCCAGACACAGAGCCTGCTTGCCCTCTTTTATTGCCTCCTGACTGTCTGCCTCTCCTTGTTTGCCTTCCAGACATTCTAATAGATGGCCTGCAGGGAGATGGGAAAAAAGCAATAAGGGCTACCTTCAGGTGTCCTTCTCTGTCCCTGGAAACAAGGACTTGCAGAGTGAAAGAAAAAAAACACTCTCCCTACCTACAGTTTTCTGTCCCTAGAAAAAAATGTTTTTTTTAATCACAATATAGCAAAAGGACAATTCACTCACTGTCCTTCCAGGTCCCTGGAAACAAGGACTTGCAGAGTGAAAGAAACTGACACTGTCCCTACCTAGAGTTTTCTGTCCCTGGAATAAATGTTTTTTTCAGCACAATATAGCACAAGGACAATTAACTCACTGTCCTTACAGGTCCCTGGAAACAAGGACTTGCAGAGTGAAAGAAAAAAAATACTCTCCCTACCTACAGTTTTCTGTCCCTAGAAAAAAATGTTTTTTTTAATCACAATATAGCAAAAGGACAATTCACTCACTGTCCTTCCAGGTCCCTGGAAACAAGGACTTGCAGAGTGAAAGAAACTGACACTGTCCCTACCTAGAGTTTTCTGTCCCTGGAATAAATGTTTTTTTCAGCACAATATAGCACAAGGACAATTAACTCACTGTCCTTACAGGTCCCTGGAAACAAGGACTTGCAGAGTGAAAGAAAAAAAATACTCTCCCTACCTACAGTTTTCTGTCCCTAGAAAAAAATGTTTTTTTTAATCACAATATAGCAAAAGGACAATTCACTCACTGTCCTTCCAGGTCCCTGGAAACAAGGACTTGCAGAGTGAAAGAAACTGACACTGTCCCTACCTAGAGTTTTCTGTCCCTAGAATAAATGTTTTTTTTAATCACAATATAGCAAAAGGACAATTCACTCACTGTCCTTCCAGGTCCCTGGAAACAAGGACTTGCAGAGTGAAAGAAACTGACACTGTCCCTACCTAGAGTTTTCTGTCCCTAGAATAAATGTTTTTTTTAATCACAATATAGCAAAAGGACAATTCACTCACTGTCCTTCCAGGTCCCTGGAAACAAGGACTTGCAGAGTGAAAGAAACTGACACTGTCCCTACCTAGAGTTTTCTGTCCCTGGAATAAATGTTTTTTTCAGCACAATATAGCACAAGGACAATTAACTCACTGTCCTTACAGGTCCCTGGAAACAAGGACTTGCAGAGTGAAAGAAAAAAAATACTCTCCCTACCTACAGTTTTCTGTCCCTAGAAAAAAATGTTTTTTTTAATCACAATATAGCAAAAGGACAATTCACTCACTGTCCTTCCAGGTCCCTGGAAACAAGGACTTGCAGAGTGAAAGAAACTGACACTGTCCCTACCTAGAGTTTTCTGTCCCTAGAATAAATGTTTTTTTTAATCACAATATAGCAAAAGGACAATTCACTCACTGTCCTTCCAGGTCCCTGGAAACAAGGACTTGCAGAGTGAAAGAAACTGACACTGTCCCTACCTAGAGTTTTCTGTCCCTAGAATAAATGTTTTTTTTAATCACAATATAGCACAAGGAAAATTAACTCACTGTCCTTACAGGTCCCTGGAAACAAGGACTTGCAGAGTGAAAGAAAAAAAACACTCTCCCTACCTACAGTTTTCTGTCCCTAGAAAAAAATGTTTTTTTTAATCACAATATAGCAAAAGGACAATTCACTCACTGTCCTTCCAGGTCCCTGGAAACAAGGACTTGCAGAGTGAAAGAAACTGACACTGTCCCTACCTAGAGTTTTCTGTCCCTAGAATAAATGTTTTTTTTAATCACAATATAGCACAAGGAAAATTAACTCACTGTCCTTACAGGTCCCTGGAAACAAGGACTTGCAGAGTGAAAGAAAAAAAACACTCTCCCTACCTACAGTTTTCTGTCCCTAGAAAAAAATGTTTTTTTTTATCACAATATAGCAAAAGGACAATTCACTCACTGTCCTTCCAGGTCCCTGGAAACAAGGACTTGCAGAGTGAAAGAAACTGACACTGTCCCTACCTAGAGTTTTCTGTCCCTGGAATAAATGTTTTTTTCAGCACAATATAGCACAAGGACAATTAACTCACTGTCCTTACAGGTCCCTGGAAACAAGGACTTGCAGAGTGAAAGAAAAAAAATACTCTCCCTACCTACAGTTTTCTGTCCCTAGAAAAAAATGTTTTTTTTAATCACAATATAGCAAAAGGACAATTCACTCACTGTCCTTCCAGGTCCCTGGAAACAAGGACTTGCAGAGTGAAAGAAACTGACACTGTCCCTACCTAGAGTTTTCTGTCCCTAGAATAAATGTTTTTTTTAATCACAATATAGCAAAAGGACAATTCACTCACTGTCCTTCCAGGTCCCTGGAAACAAGGACTTGCAGAGTGAAAGAAAAAAAATACTCTCCCTACCTACAGTTTTCTGTCCCTAGAAAAAAATGTTTTTTTTAATCACAATATAGCAAAAGGACAATTCACTCACTGTCCTTCCAGGTCCCTGGAAACAAGGACTTGCAGAGTGAAAGAAACTGACACTGTCCCTACCTAGAGTTTTCTGTCCCTAGAATAAATGTTTTTTTTAATCACAATATAGCAAAAGGACAATTCACTCACTGTCCTTCCAGGTCCCTGGAAACAAGGACTTGCAGAGTGAAAGAAACTGACACTGTCCCTACCTAGAGTTTTCTGTCCCTAGAATAAATGTTTTTTTTAATCACAATATAGCACAAGGAAAATTAACTCACTGTCCTTACAGGTCCCTGGAAACAAGGACTTGCAGAGTGAAAGAAAAAAAACACTCTCCCTACCTACAGTTTTCTGTCCCTAGAAAAAAATGTTTTTTTTAATCACAATATAGCAAAAGGACAATTCACTCACTGTCCTTCCAGGTCCCTGGAAACAAGGACTTGCAGAGTGAAAGAAACTGACACTGTCCCTACCTAGAGTTTTCTGTCCCTAGAATAAATGTTTTTTTTAATCACAATATAGCACAAGGAAAATTAACTCACTGTCCTTACAGGTCCCTGGAAACAAGGACTTGCAGAGTGAAAGAAAAAAAACACTCTCCCTACCTACAGTTTTCTGTCCCTAGAAAAAAATGTTTTTTTTTATCACAATATAGCAAAAGGACAATTCACTCACTGTCCTTCCAGGTCCCTGGAAACAAGGACTTGCAGAGTGAAAGAAACTGACACTGTCCCTACCTAGAGTTTTCTGTCCCTGGAATAAATGTTTTTTTCAGCACAATATAGCACAAGGACAATTAACTCACTGTCCTTACAGGTCCCTGGAAACAAGGACTTGCAGAGTGAAAGAAAAAAAATACTCTCCCTACCTACAGTTTTCTGTCCCTAGAAAAAAATGTTTTTTTTAATCACAATATAGCAAAAGGACAATTCACTCACTGTCCTTCCAGGTCCCTGGAAACAAGGACTTGCAGAGTGAAAGAAACTGACACTGTCCCTACCTAGAGTTTTCTGTCCCTAGAATAAATGTTTTTTTTAATCACAATATAGCACAAGGAAAATTAACTCACTGTCCTTACAGGTCCCTGGAAACAAGGACTTGCAGAGTGAAAGAAAAAAAATACTCTCCCTACCTACAGTTTTCTGTCCCTAGAAAAAAATGTTTTTTTTAATCACAATATAGCAAAAGGACAATTCACTCACTGTCCTTCCAGGTCCCTGGAAACAAGGACTTGCAGAGTGAAAGAAACTGACACTGTCCCTACCTAGAGTTTTCTGTCCCTGGAATAAATGTTTTTTTCAGCACAATATAGCACAAGGACAATTAACTCACTGTCCTTACAGGTCCCTGGAAACAAGGACTTGCAGAGTGAAAGAAAAAAAATACTCTCCCTACCTACAGTTTTCTGTCCCTAGAAAAAAATGTTTTTTTTAATCACAATATAGCAAAAGGACAATTCACTCACTGTCCTTCCAGGTCCCTGGAAACAAGGACTTGCAGAGTGAAAGAAACTGACACTGTCCCTACCTAGAGTTTTCTGTCCCTAGAATAAATGTTTTTTTTAATCACAATATAGCAAAAGGACAATTCACTCACTGTCCTTCCAGGTCCCTGGAAACAAGGACTTGCAGAGTGAAAGAAACTGACACTGTCCCTACCTAGAGTTTTCTGTCCCTAGAATAAATGTTTTTTTTAATCACAATATAGCACAAGGAAAATTAACTCACTGTCCTTACAGGTCCCTGGAAACAAGGACTTGCAGAGTGAAAGAAAAAAAACACTCTCCCTACCTACAGTTTTCTGTCCCTAGAAAAAAATGTTTTTTTTAATCACAATATAGCAAAAGGACAATTCACTCACTGTCCTTCCAGGTCCCTGGAAACAAGGACTTGCAGAGTGAAAGAAACTGACACTGTCCCTACCTAGAGTTTTCTGTCCCTGGAATAAATGTTTTTTTCAGCACAATATAGCACAAGGACAATTAACTCACTGTCCTTACAGGTCCCTGGAAACAAGGACTTGCAGAGTGAAAGAAAAAAAATACTCTCCCTACCTACAGTTTTCTGTCCCTAGAAAAAAATGTTTTTTTTAATCACAATATAGCAAAAGGACAATTCACTCACTGTCCTTCCAGGTCCCTGGAAACAAGGACTTGCAGAGTGAAAGAAACTGACACTGTCCCTACCTAGAGTTTTCTGTCCCTAGAATAAATGTTTTTTTTAATCACAATATAGCAAAAGGACAATTCACTCACTGTCCTTCCAGGTCCCTGGAAACAAGGACTTGCAGAGTGAAAGAAACTGACACTGTCCCTACCTAGAGTTTTCTGTCCCTAGAATAAATGTTTTTTTTAATCACAATATAGCAAAAGGACAATTCACTCACTGTCCTTCCAGGTCCCTGGAAACAAGGACTTGCAGAGTGAAAGAAACTGACACTGTCCCTACCTATAGTTTTCTGTCCCTAGAATAAATGTTTTTTTTAATCACAATATAGCAAAAGGACAATTCACTCACTGTCCTTCCAGGTCCCTGGAAACAAGGACTTGCAGAGTGAAAGAAACTGACACTGTCCCTACCTAGAGTTTTCTGTCCCTAGAATAAATGTTTTTTTTTAAGCACACTATAGCAGAAGCACAAAACACACTGACACTCTCCCTACCTATCCTTCTCTTTCCCTAAACTAAAGGAATCCAGGTTAAGCAAGAAAGAAATAACAGTCACTGTCCCTGCCTATGCTACTCTATCCCTGCTCCGGAACACACTACACTAGGCCGCCGTGCTGGCGGCCTTTTATAGTGTGGGGCGTGTACTAAACACCCTCAGCAATAATTGGCCACAGGCATCCTGCCTGTGGCCAATCATTGCTCTCCTCGCTGCCGGCGCTGTGATTGGCCAAGCATGCGGGGTCACAGTGCATGCTTGGCCAATCACAGCGCCTGGATGACACTGCGATGGCGTAGTGCATTGTGGGCCGTTCGCGTCACTCGAATTTGGCGCGAACGGCCCAAATCGTTCGATCTTCGTCGAACGATCGAACAGCCAATGTTCGAGTCGAACGTATGTTCGACTCGAACACGAAGCTCATCCCTACTCCAGACCCTTTATTAGCTTTTTTGCCCTTCTTTGTACTCGCTCCATTTCCAGTACATCCTGCCTGAAGACTGGTGCCCAGAACTGGACAGCATACTCTAGGTGTGGCCGGACCAGAGTCTTGTAGAGCGGGAGAATTATAGTTTTATCTCTGGAGTTAATCCCCTTTTTAATGCATGCCAATATCCTGTTTGTTTTTTTAGCAGCAGCATGGCATTGCATGCCATTGCTGAGCCTATCATTTACTAGGACCCCAGGTCCTTTTCCATCCTAGATTCCCCCAGAGGTTTTCCCCCCAGTGTATAGATTGCATTCATATTTTTGCCACCCAAATGCATTATTTTACATTTTTCTACATTAAATCTCATTTGCCATGTAGTTGCCCACCCCATTAATTTGTTCAGATCTTTTTGCAAGGTTTCCACATCATGCAGAGAATTTATTGCCCTGCTTAGCTTAGTATCGTCTGCAAATACAGAGGTTTAACTTGCATAAACAGTAATATTAAAACTCATATATGTCCCAGAGTCCAAAATAACACTGTAGCAGCGCTTCAATCAAACCACCGTTTGAGAGACTTCTATATAAAGTGCATATAGGAAACAGTTTAGTGAAGCAGATAAGGATGGTTGTGATTGGTCAGAAAGTCTTTACAACAGTGCTTCTTTCACCAAAGAGATATTCACCACATGGGGGGATTTGAAACCCCATTTTGGGGATGCACTCACCAAAATGCAAAATCAACTGAGCATCCAATCAACATCGACATCCATCGCTTGTACTGCACTCTCCACCAGTGTCACCAGGTCCGCAATTGCATGTGAAAAAATGAATAGCCACATAGAGCAGTACCGTTATTAAAAAGTTTATTCAAACCCCTTAGTACCCCCTTATAAATATGCATACCAAAAAGTAAAATATCACAGGCATTAACAAATGTGAGTGTGAATGCTCAGACTACCGTAACCATGAAGGCCTCTGTTTACCAGTTCCTCTAGCATCTTCCTGGTTTGCAGTCCATGGAGCGCACACGTCACTTCCGGTGAGTCGATGAGGAGTCCCGCCTGACGCGTTTCGTCACTTCCTGACTTCGTCTGAGGGCGTGACTCCCCATCCTGACAACCGGCTTTAAGTATCCAACTCACCCACCCATTGCGTGACGTCAGACACACCCGCGTGCATCCGGCGCCATCGCTACTGCATGATTGAGGAAATAAACAATGCCAGGCAGTGGGCGGAAGTTAGACACTCCATAGATATGCGAAGTAAGCCGCCCCCCTCCCACTGTGCAATTGCTTTACAGTGAGCAGCGCAATCAGATTCTCCCGTTAAACAATGCTATAAAGCATACAACATCCTGTTCACAATACTTCAAAAGTGAGCAAATAAAATAATCATAAGTGGCAATAGTCAATTTGACCCTGTTGTCTTTCACAAAGAAATGCCGACCATTGCCAAACCTTCAGAGCACACACGTCTGCAGATAAATTCCCTCACCTCCTTCAGACTGTACCATGGCTGCACATCACAACAGAAAAGCCCCTAATCATGGGGATCTGGTGGTCAAAAAAATCTACCCACAAGCCCGCAGACCTTCTGGGATTGTAACGGTTTCTTCGCCTGCAGGAGATGCAAAGCATGTAGGGAAGTTACATGACCAATGAGGGGTTTGGAAAATTTCATCTCCTCCTCAAACAATCAGCAGTTTGACATTAAACAGTTAATTACGTGCAACAGTAACGTTGTGGTCTATGCTTTAAGATGTCCCTGCGGCCTACTTTACATAGGTTGCACTAAAAGACTGTTGAGGATACGGATAGCGGAGCATATCCACAATATAAAAATTGGGTTTAAGGACCACAACGTGTCCCTTCACTTCAAATTAAAACATAATCAAGATGCGTCGGGTCTGGAATTTTGGGGCATAGAACATCTGGAACAACACTGGAGAGGCTCTCACAGAATTTGTGAGTTATCCAAACGAGAGACCCGGTGGATTTTTTTAACAGACGTCCTAGTGCCCAAAGGCCTAAATGTAGAATTGGACATCAACTGTTTTATCAGTGATAATTAATACCTTTTAAAATTTTAAAGTTTTAAAATTCTAAATTTTAAATGTTCATTTTTCAGGTGTCTTTTGTCACAGTCCCAGCCTACCTAATTTACACCGATTTTATTCCCAGCCTGCCTGTTTTAATGTTGTAAATGTTATCTTTGGGTGTGTATAGTTTAAAACCACCATAGTTGAAAGAGGGCAATTTCTAGATGGGGTAGGGGTAAACATATTAGGGGTCATTTACAAATGTCCCACAGATTTTCAATATCGCATGCATAATGTCTTGAATGATTTTAGGCGTTATTAGCACAAATATGGAACTGTCTATCATAAATTTTACTTAAAGACATACAGCAGAATATATAGATCACCCATCCCCGGGATGTTGTGATGTGCAGCCATGGTACAGTCTGAAGGGGGTGAGGGAATTTATCTGCAGACGTGCAGAGGTTTGGCAATGGTCAGCATTTCTTTGTGAAAGACAACAGGGTCAAATTGACTATTTCCACTTATGATTATTTTATTTGCTCACTTTTGAAGTATTGTGAACAGGATGTTGTATGCTTTAAAGCATTGTTTAGCGGGAGAATCTGATCGGGCTGCTCACTGTAAAGCAATTGCACAGTGGGAGGGGGACGGCTTACTTTGCAAATCTATGGAGTGTCTAACTTCCGCCCACTGCCTGGCATTGTTTATTTCCTCAATCATGCAGTAGCGATGGCGCCGGACGCACACGGGTGCATCTGACGTCACGCAATGGGTGGGTGAGTTGAATACTTAAAGCCGGTTGTCAGGATGGGGAGTCACGCCCTCAGACGAAGTCAGGAAGTGACGAAACGCGTCAGGGCGAGAAACGTGGCTGGGTCTTTCAGCATGACAATGATCCCAAACACACCGCCCGGGCAACAAAGGAGTGGCTTCGTAAGAAGCATTTCAAGGTCCTGGAGTGGCCTAGCCAGTCTCCAGATCTCAACCCCATAGAAAACCTTTGGAGGGAGTTGAAAGTCCGTGTTGCCCAGCAACAGCCCCAAAACATCACTGCTCTAGAGGAGATCTGCATGGAGGATTGGGCCAACATACCAGCAACAGGGATGAGCCGAACACCCCCCTGTTCGGTTCGCACCAGAACCTGCGAACAGACAAAATGTTTGTGTAAACTTTAGAACCCTATTAAATACAATGGACTCGAACGTTCGAAATCTAAAGTGTTAATTATAAAGGCTAATATGCAAGTTATTGTCCTAAAAAGTGTTTGGGGACCTGGGTCCTGCCCCAGGGGACATGTATCAATGCAAAAAGAAGTTTTAAAAACGGCCGTTTTTTCGGGAGCAGTGATTTTAATAATGCTTAAAATGAAAAAATAAAAGTGAAATATTCCTTTAAATTTCGTACCTGGGGGGTGTGTGTGATATGCATGTAAAGTGGCGCATGTTTCCCGTGCTTAGAACTGTCCCTGCAAAAAATGTCATTTTTGAAAGAAAAAAATGCATTTAAAACTGACTCGCGGCTATTAATGAATTGTCGGCTCCCGGCAATACATACAAAAGTCATTGATAAAAAAAAAAAAAAAGCGTGGGGGTTCCCCAGAATTCAATTACCAGGCCCTTCAGGTCTGGAATGGATATTAAGGGGAACCCCGCCGCAAATTAAAAAAAAATTGACGTGGGGTTCCCCCAAATATCCATTCCAGGCCCTTCAGATCTGGCATGGATTTTAAGGGGAACTCCACCCCAAATTTTTTAAAAAAATGGCGTGGAGTCCCCCTAAAAATCCATACCAGACCCCTTATCCGAGCACGCAACCTGGCCGGCCGCAGGGGAAAAGGGGGGGACGAGAGAGCGGCCCCCCCTCCCTCCTGAACCGTACCAAGCCACAGGCCCTCAACATGGGGAGGATGTCTCCATGTTGATGGGGACAAGGGCCTCATCCCCACAACCCTTGCCCGGTGGTTGTGGGGGTCTGCGGGCGGGGGGCTTATCGGAATCTGGAAGACCCCTTTAACAAAGGGGACCCCCAGATCCCGGCCCCCCTATGTGAATTGGTAAGGGGCACATTGTACCCCTACCATTTCACGAAGAAAGCGTAAAAAAATGTTTAAAAAAACACACAAACACCTTGAAAAAGTCCTTTATTTAAAAAAAAATAAAAAAAATAAAAACATTCCAGCGGTGAAATCTAGTGTCCCGCGGCGATCCCGATGTCCAGCGCTGTCCTTCATTGGTTGTGCCTGAGCGGACCTGATGGGGAACTCCCTCTCAGTATTTTAAATGTATAGACCCGCCCCTTCTAAAGTTCCCCATCAGGTCCGCTCAGCGGACCAGATGCGGAACATGAGAAGGGGCGGGTCTATACATGTATTACCAAAGTGAGAGCAGTTCCCCATCAGGTCCGCCCCCTCGGTATGCCGGACCCGCCTACGTCATTGGCCTGAGCGGGGAACTTCCTTCACTATGTAAATTTAAGTTACACAGTGAAGGAAGTTCCCCGCTCAAGCAAACATAGGTTCGACTCGAACACGAAGCTCATCCCTAATGATGATCCCTCAACCTTGTATTATTTGAAGGCCTTCTCCTTTGCTTTTATATGCATTTTTACATTGGAGTTACGCCAACCAGGACTTTTGTTCGCTCTTTTAAATTTATTACCCAATGGGATGCATTGGCTAATGCCCTTATTTAATATGCTCTTAAAGCAAACCCATTTCTCCTCCGTGTTCTTTGTTCCTAAGATTTTATCCCAATTTATGCCTTCTAGCAAGGTTCGTAGTTTAAGGAAGTTGGCTCTTTTGAAATTCAGTGTCTTTGTATTCCCCTTATGTTTCCTATTTGTGTGATTTATACTGAAGCCAATTGACCTGTGATCGCTGTTACCTAAATTGCCCCGTATTTCCACATTCGTGATCAGGCCTGTATTGTTGGTAATCAGTAGCTCCAGTAACGCTTTATTTCTAGTTGATGCGTCTACCATCTGACCCATGAAATTGTCCTGCAAGACATTTAGGAACTGGCGAGCCTTAGATGAATGTGTGGTTCCCTCAGCCCAGTCCATGTCTGGATAATTAAAATCCCCCATTATGATAACACTTCCCATCCTTGCTGCTAATTCAAATTGTGATAGGAGATCTGTCTCCCCCTCCTCCCTCAGGTTCGGGGGCCTATAGCATACTCCCAGTATTATTTTCCCCTTAGCTTCATCCCTTTGGAGCTCTACCCATAATGATTCAACCTCCTCCCTAGCTCCCTTAGTGATGTCATCTCTCACATTCACTTGTACATTATTCTTGATATATAGGCATACCCCTCCCCCTTTTTTACCCTCTCTATCCTTGCGATAAAGGGTATACCCTTGAATGGTTGCCAGCCAATCATGAGAGCTGTTGAACCAGGTCTCTGAAATTCCCACAAAATCCATATCCTCCTCGTACAACAGTATCTCTAGTTCACCCATCTTGTCCACCAGGCTCCTGGCATTGGTGAACATACCACATAGTTTAGACCGCTCGCATATTGTCCTCTTATTGGGTGTTTCCGAGATTGTAACTAGGACTTGCTACTATACTTACCTTGGATTTATGTACTTTGGTCAACCTACCACTAATGCCCCCAATACTACCTTCTGGAATATGTTCCGCGCTGACTATCTCTACCTCTGGACCCTCCACCCCCCCCCCCATCGCCTAGTTTAAAAAACCCTCTAACATTTTGTCCATCTTCATTCCCAGCTGATCTTCACCCTCCTCATTTAGGTGCAGTCCGTCCCTTCTATAGTACTGGTTATCGACTGAGAAGTCGGCCCAGTCCTCCAGGAACCTAAACCCATCCTTACTATACCAGCTCCTCAGTAATACCAATATTTTATTGTGAACTAATATGATTGAGGCCTTACAAAAACAAGTTCAGCTCATAACTAAGCTAACAAATTCATTCAACATGACGTGAAAATTGGATGTTTGAGTATATATTCTGTTATAGAAATTGTTTAGCTTATTCTTTACTCTGAGTAAACCTTTCTAGGGACAAAGTGAATAAGCAACTTAATACTTAGATTTTTTCCCTCAATGTCTGCTTCTAGCAAAGACGTAAAAAAAACTGAAATGCTTAATGTATTACTAATTGGCTGATGATTTATTGTCACCATTTTCCCTCATATAAAACTGACAAAGTCTTGGTTGATAAACCCTGATATATGTCAGATTTAGTGGCTTTATGATAAAGGAGACTGCAGAGTGGCGACAGTTGGCTGCTTCAGCAAACACGTCATAGATCTATCTACCTACACCCCGAAGGAATGTTAATCATTATCTGATATAATAAACACTTGTGGATGTTCAAAGCAAATGGAACAAGGTGAGTGGTAGAAAAAAATAACTGCAGCCAACCCAACAACAGCAAGATCCATACAGACAGGAAATACTATTATATGTTAATTGTTAACTACAGTATGTTAAAGGACAGCAGTGGGTTTAGCCTGTAGGAAGCTAAGCCTGGACTGCAAAACTGGCCACAAAGGCCAAAGCCAAAAGGACTGGTCTATGTGTCTATGTGGGGATTACTGCAGTAAAGCCAGCCATAGACTGAGCGATTTTCTTTCCTGCAACTATGGGTATAATTGCCACTAGCCACTAGGATAGTATTTGCATGTAAAATCCAACAGGCTGGTTGTACCCAAGTTGATCAATTGATCAACTTAAGTAAATTCAGCCTGCCCGTACATAGTTCGAATCTCGGCCGGTCCCTGCTGAACTGGCTAAGATTTGAATAGTCTATGGCCAGGTTAAGTTTGTGTACAAGAGCAACGTTCATGGTTCATCCTTCGGTTGTCTCCATTATCTCATTTAGTAACAATTTATACATATTATTGCCACATTTAGGTAAATAAATGTTGATTAGTTTCACAAATTGAAACCACAGTATTTCAGATATCACCACTGCTTTATTCACTTTGTCATGTGCACACCTTCTTGCACACTTACCTGTCAGGATTGCAAAATTATCACGGGTAGTGGGGGTTCCTCCAAAGTGCAGAATCATAAGAGCATGTGAGTTATGCTTTCAGGTAAGGACCTTCAAGATTTACTATGTACATTTACAGAAATCAAAGCTCAGATCTTATGGACAAATGTTTGGCCATCCAGGAGATATTTACAGTGCCTTGAAAAAGTATTCATACCTCTTAACATTTTCCACATTTTGTCATGTTACAACCAAAAACGTAAATGTATTTTATTGGGATTTTATGTGATAGACCAACACAAAGTGGCACATAATTGTGAAGTGGAAGGAAAATGATAAATGGTTGTCAAATTTTTTTAATAAATAAATATCTGAACAGTGTGGTGTGCGTTTGTATTCAGCCCCCAAGTCAATACTTTGTAGAACCACCTTTCACTGCAATTACAGCTGTAAGTCTTTTTAGGGATGTCTCTACCAGCTTTGCACATCTAGAGAGTGACATTTTTGCCCATTCTTCTTTGCAAAATAGCTCAAGCTCTGTCAGATTGGATGGAGAGTGTCTGTGAACATCAATTCTCAAGTCTTGCCACAGATTCTTAATTGGATTTAGGTCTGGACTTTGACTGGGCCATTCTAACACATGAATATGCTTTGTCAACTCTGACCAGCTTCCCTGTCCCTGCTGAAGAAAAGCATCCCCACAACATGATGCTGCCAACACCATGTTTCAGGGTGGGGATGGTGTGTTCAGGGAGATGTGCTGTGTTAGTTTTCCACCACACATAGCATTTTGCTTCAAGGCCAAAAAGTTCAATTTTGTTCTCATCTGACCAGAGCACCTTCTTCCACATGTTTGCTTTGTCCCCCACATGGCTTCTCACAAACTGCAAATGGGACTTCTTATGGCTTTTTTTCAACAATGGCTTTCTTCTTGACACTTCATAAAGGCCAGATTTGTGGAGTGCACGACTAATAGTTGTCCTGTGTTATGAGTTCTCCCACCTGAGCTGTGGATCTCTGCAGCTCCTCCAGAGTTACCATGGGCCTCTTGGCTGCTTCTCTGATTAATGCTCTCCTTGTCCGGCCTGTCAGTTTAGATGGAGAGCCATGTCTTGGTAGATTTGCAGTTGTACCATACTATTTCCGTTTTCAGATGATGGATTGAACAGTGCTCCGTGAGATGTTCAAAGCTTGGGTTATTTTTTTATAACCTAACCCTGCTTTAAACTTCTCCACAACTTTATCCCTGACCTGTCTGATGTGTTCCTTGACCTTCATGATGCTGTTTGTTCACTAAGGTTCTCTAACAAACCTCTGAGGGCTTCACGGAACAGCTGTTTTTATACTGAAATTTAATTACACACAGGTGGACTCTATTTACTAATTAGGTGACTTCTGAGGGCAATTGGTTCCACTAGATTTTAGTCGGGGTATCAGAGTAAAAGGGGGCTGAATACAAATGCATGCCACACTTTTCAGATATTTATTTGTAAAAAATGTTGAAAACAACTTATAATTTTCCTTCAACTTCACAATTTTGTGCCACTTTGTATTGGTCTATCACATAAAATCCCAATAAAATACATTTACTTTTTTGGTTGTAACATGACAAAATGTGAAAAATTTCAAGGGATATGAATACTTTTTCAAGGCACTGTAAAATATAGGGTCTTTTATTGTCCACTGAGGATTTTTTGTCCATAATGGTGGTGCATATCTGTGACTACCTTAATAACTACAGTATCTCACAAAAGTGAGTACACCCCTCACATTTTTGTAAATATTTTATTATATCTTTTCATGTGACAACACTGAATAAATTACACTTTGCTACAATTTAAAGTAGTGAGTGTACAGCTTGTATAACAGTGTAAATTTGCTGTCCCCTCAAAATAACTCAACACACACCCATTAATGTCTAAACCGCTGGCAACAAAAGTGAGTACATCTCTAAGTGAAAATGTCCAAATTGGGCCCAAAGTGTCAATATTTCGTGTGGCCATACTATTTTCCAGCACTGACTTTGCCCTGATGGAGTTCTCTTCCACTCCTCCATGAGCTGGTGGATGTTACAGACCTTGTGCTCCTCCACCTTCCGTTTGAGGATGCCCCACAGATGCTCAATAGGGTCTAGGTCTGGAGACATGCTTGGCCAGTCTATCATCTTTACCCTCAGCTTCTTTACCAAGGCAGTGGTCCTCTTGGAGGTGTGTGTTGGGGTCATTATCATGTTGGAATACTGCCCAGTCTCCGAAGGGAGGGGATCATGCTCTGCTTCAGTATATCACAGTACATGTTGGCATTCATGGTTCCCTCAATGAACTGTAGCTCCCCAGTTCCGGCAGCACTCATGCAGCCCCAGACCATGACACTCCCACCACCATGCTTGACTGTAGAGACACACTTGTCTTTGTTTTCCTCACCTGGTTGCCGCCACACACACTTGGCACCATCTGAACCAAATACGTTTATCTTGGTCTTATTAGACCACAGGACATGGTTCCAGTAATCCATGTCTTTAGTCTGCTTGTCTTCAGCAAACTGTTTGCGGGCTTTCTTGTGCATCATCTTTAGAAGAGGCTTCCTTCTCGGACGACAGCCATGCACACCAATTTGATGCAGTGTGCGGTGTATGGTCTGAGCATGGGCAGGCCGACCCTCCACCCCTTCAACATCTGCAGCAATGCTGGCAGCACTCATACATCTATTTCCCAAAGACAACCTCTGGATATGACGCTGAGCACGTGCACTCAACTCTATTGGTCCACCACAGTGAGGCCTGTTCTGAGTGGAATCTGTCCTTCTAAACCGCTGTATTGTCTTGGCCACCGTGCTGCAGCTCAGTTTCAGGGTCTTGGAAATCTTCTTATAGCCTAGGCCATCTTTATGTAGAGCAACAATTATTTTTTTCAGATCCTCAGAGAGTTCTTTGCCATGGAGGTGCCATGTTTAACTACCAGTGACCAGTATGAGAGAGTAAGAGCGATAAAACCAAATTTATCACACCTGACACCTTGTAACACTAACGAATCACATGACACCTGGGAGGGAAAATGGCTAATTGGGCCCAATTTGGACATTTTCACTTAGAGGTGTACTCACTTTTTTGCCAGCCGTTTAGACATTAATGGCTGTGTTTTGAGTTATTCTGAGGGGACAGCAAATTTACACTGTTATACAAGCTGTACACTTCCTACTTTACATTGTAGCAAAGTGTAATTTTTTCAGTGTTGTCACATTAAAAGATATACCATAATAATATATTCACAAAAATGTGAGGGGTGTACTCACTTTTGTGAGATACTGTAACACTAAACTAGTAGCTAGCTGATGTGTAAAGTATGGTGACCCCTGAGACGAATCTAATGAGGATCTTACATACACTATGGGGGTTATTTACGAAAGGCAAATCCACTTTGCACTGCAAGTGCACCTGAAAGTGCACTGAAGATGCACATGGAAATGCAGTCACTGTAGATCTGAGGGGAAGATCTGAAATGAGGGGAAGCTCTGCTGATTTCATCATCAAATCATGTGCAAGGTAAAATGTCCCACTCAGATCTACAGCGACTGCACTTCCAAGTGCACTTTCAAGTGCCCTTGCAGTTCACTTGTAGTGCAAAGTAGATTTGCCTTTGGTAAATAACCCCCTATGTGCGTAAATTGGGAAGTAGAGATATTTTGGACTTTTTGAAGCCACAGTCAAGACAAGCCAAAGTTGGTTAGATGCATAGGTCTGAAAACAAACCAGAGTTCAGGGCAGGCCACACAGGGCCATGGTCAGTAGCAAGCCAAAGAGAAGGGCAGGCAACAGTGTTTAATAGTTGTTAAATGATTAAGGCCCCTTTCACACTGAGGCGCTTTGCAGGCGCTATTGCGCTAAAAATAGCGCCTGCAATGCGCCCCAAAAAAGCCGCTCAATTGTATCCATTGTGAAAGCCCGAGGGTTTTCACACTGAAGCGTTGCGCTTGCAGGAGGGTCAAAAAACTCCTGCAAGCCGCATCTTTGAGGAGCGATAGAAGCGGTAAAAATCCCGCTCCTATAGCGCCCCTGCCCGTTGAAATCAATGGGGTAGCGCCTGCAAAACGCGCGCAAAATGCTGCAAAGAGGCGTTATTGCGGGCGTTTTTAACCCATTTTCGGCCACTAACGAGGGTTAGATAGCGCCCGCAAATCGCGGCAAAAAATACGGTATAGCGGCGCTAAAAATAGCGCCTCAGTGTGAAAGTAGCCTTAAGGTCATGGTAGGTCATGCATTGACTGGTGGACGTGTTGATGAAAGGTAAATTAATTATAGGACTAGTTTTATACTAACTACAGCATTATTTTTTATTGGTAATTTTGAACTTGTTATACCGGTAATAGGATGAACACTGTAATTGAGAAAAACAACCTCAACAATCAGAAGATATAACGTTCTTTTATTTAGAAACATAGGAACCCAAACAATTAATTGTCCAAGTGTTTGGTTCCTTCAGTTTCCATTACAAAGATTATAATATGGGTTTTTATATGTTAGATAATGACTGCCTCAGATATATTAAGAAAAATACAAATGATTGTTCATATAAATAAAAAAAAGTGCACCTATATCATATATTTATACATGAAATAGTTGTTTTAATGAGAAAGAGGTTCTCCTAACAAATAATTAAAGAGGAACTATGGGCACAATAAAAAAAAACATATACACTATATTGTCAGAAGTATTGGGACGCCTGCCTTTACACGCACATGAACTTTAGTGACATCCCAGTCTTAGTCGTATTGAGTTGGCTCACCCTTTGCAGCTATAACAGCTTCAACTCCTCTGGAAAGGCTGTCCACAAGGTTTAGGACTTTGTGATGATTTAAAGAGAAGACTGTGAGCCAGGCCTTCTCGTCCAATATCAGTGCCTGATCTCATAAAATGCGCTTCTGGAAGAATGGTCAAACATTTCCATAGACACACTCCTAAACCTTGTGGACAGCCTTTTACAGAAGAGTTGATGCTGTTATATCTTCAAAGTGTGGGCCAACCCAATATTGAACACTACAGACTACGACTGGGATGCCATTAAAGTTCATGTGCTTGTAAAGGCAGGTGTCCCAATATTTTTGACAATATAGTGTACATAGCTCATTTCTAGTTCATGAAATCGCCTCTCTGGGTAAAGTAAAAATCTTCCCTTGCAATGGGGCTGTCCTCTACTGCAGGGGTATCACTTATCTAATCCCCATTCCCCTGGCAGCTGGCACTCTCCTTTAGCAATGGAATGTTCCTTGGTGTCTTCAGCAAAGCAAAGGGGGAGACGATGAGTGAGGACCAGTCTTAGAGCCTGGAGGAAATCTGTGGAAGGACTGGCCCCCCCTAGACCTAAGCAAGCCTTTAAACCTTGCAAATGTGAGGACAGCCCCACTGCAAGGTAGGATTTTTATTTTCCCCAGAATTCAGCCTTAACTGCTTGCCGACCGCCGCACACAGATATACGTCTGCAGCATGGCACGGGCAGGCAAAAGGACGTATATATACGTCCCCTTTAAGAAGCAGCGTTGTGGACGCGCGCGCACCGCCGGCGGCGCGCGTGCGCCCGCCGCGAGCTCCGTGACTCCGACCGGGCATCCCACGCACTCGATGTCCGCGGGCATACCCGCGATCGTGTCACGGTGAGGAAGAACGGGGAAATGCTATTGTAAACAAGCACTTCCCCAGTCTTCCTAGTGACAGGACAGTGATCACAGCTTCCTGTAATCGGAAGCGGTGATCACTGTCGTGTCACACACAGCCCATCCCCCCTACAGTAAGAAGCACTCCCTAGGGCACACTTAACCCCTTCAGCGCCACCTAGTGGTTAACCCCTTCACTGCCAGTGTAATTTTCACAGTAATCAGTGCATTGATCGCTGTAAAAATTACAATGGTCCCTAAAATGTGTCAAAAGTGTCCGATGTGTCCACCATAAAATCGCAGTCACGATAAAAATCGCAGATCGCCGCCATTACTAGTAAAAAAATAAAATAATAAAAATGCCATAATTCTATCCCCTATTTTGTAGACACTATAACTTTTGCGCAAACCAATCAATGTACGCTTATTGCGATTTCTTTTTACCAAAAATATGTAGAAGAATACGTATCGGCTTAAACTGAGGAATTTTATTTTTATTTTTTGGGGATATTTATTATAGCAAAAAGTTAAAAATATTGCATTTTTTTTTCAAAATTGTCGCTCTATTTTTGTTTATAGCGCAAAAAATAAAAACCGCAGTGGTGATCAAATACCACCAAAAGAAAGCTCTTTTTTCAGTAAAAAAAGCACATCAATTTTGTTTGGGAGCCACGTCGCACGACCGTGCAATTGTCAGTTAAAGCAACGCCGTGCCGAATCACAAAAAGTGGCCTAGTCTTTGGCCAGCAAAATGGTCCGGGGCTTAAGTGGTTAAAGTTGTTGTAAACCCATCCAAAAAAAAAAACCTGAGAGACAAAGGCATAATGCATTGCATACTAGCTCATTATAAAAAACACTTACCTTAGATCGAAGCTGGTGCAGTGGTCCCCGGACACTGCTGTGGCCGGCGACCTGTCTCCGGAATGTTACTTTGGCACTGTGATTGGCCGGAGCCGCGATGCCGTCACTCCCGCGCTAAAACGACGGCACGAATGAGCCGTTTCTTCAGTGCGCATGTCGTCGGCACATGCTGATACAGGTGATATCTCCTAAACCGCGCAGGTTTAGGAGATATCTATGGTACCTACAGGTAAGCCTTATTATAGGCTTACCTGTAGTGAAAAGTGGTTTGTAAGGGTTTACAACCACTTTAAGGGGCACAGGATTCAGTTATTCTGAGACAAGTGGGCTATACTGCTGCCTACAGAAGGAATTAAACTCCTTCCCTGACAATTCTGCTGGATTAAGATGGAGGGCATTCTGTCGATCCTCATAGATCTGAACTGGCCCAGGTGGGTGTGGTATTTTGACCTGATCATGCTTTTGACAGTCACCCTGTGGGCTCTTCCAAATCAACGGAATCTCCTGTCCCAGGGACTGTTTTACCACCCTGCTTCACAGTGGCAGATTTTAATAGCATGGCTGTTGAAGCCCAGGTCTTGAGAGACAGGGATGACTAGGATTCCTTAATTCACATTCACTTAAAAGCTAGGAAGTCTACCTCTCACAAGATCTACATCTACACATGGACTGTGTACTTTGCCTGGTGTGAGGAAAGACGATTTCATCCCAGGTAAATACTTGGTGGGACGTATCATACCTTTATACAATCATTCCTGGATCACAATTTTGGTTCTAGGTACCAGCAAGGGGCACATTTCAGCCAAAGTTTTCTAAGCCCTTCAAAACTCACCATTCTACATATTATTTTCCTTTTAGGATAAAGGATTTTCATAAATAAATAAAAGCTGACCATTGTGAGCACATCTGTCAGTGGTAAATGTTTTTTCTCATCCCTTTAAACTGATAAATCTGGAGGAGAGCTTGTTCTGCTGAAAAACAACAGACTTACTGGCCAGCTCACCAGATAAAAAGAGAAGAAAGAAAGACTAAAAAAGGAAAACTAATGCAGATATCACATATAAGATTTCGCAAACTGCAATACAATAAATGTTTTTTTATTTTTTTTATTTACATAGTTACATAGTTAGTCAGGTTTAAAAAAGACACAAGTCCATCCAGTTCAACCATAAAAAAAATAATAATAATGTCATATGTAGCGGCCTCACCCCATCTCTTTTGTCTAGGGGTATCACATACGATAGGGTGAGATGCGCTACGGCCCATGTCCTCCCCATAGCTGTGGGTGAGGTGAAGGCCAGTACCAGATATTTTCCTCGGGCCTGTGTGTTTTAGTCAAGGATCAAGTCCTGCTGTGCCAACACTTCCCTTTGCTCCCATTAACCAGAGTTCCACACACCGATCACAGTCCAACTCTTGTTTTATTGCATATCTCACAATAAACAGTGCTTCAGTAGCCAACTGGTTGAGACCCAATAACAGTTTGATACGGTGGAATGAGCAGGTCGAGGCACTATCCTGATTGTCAGCTAAACCACTGTGATTTCACCAACGGTTACTATAGCCTTGGCTAGAGAGAACTTAGAACTTGAGAGTCTCTACCAGCGACTCAAGAGAACGTAGATAGGAGTACCTTCGCTGCGTTGTGGCCCCTGCCAGGGGAAGATGTCCCTCCAAGGGAGTTACCGGAGGCCCATCCGTCACCGGGTTGATGCTGCTCCAGACTCTCCGAATGGGTAACCTCCCCGGCCTCCTCGCCTCAGACATGGGCCCCATCCACTTCAGGGACCCTCGGACTTCTCAACCCTCGCGGGTCCCAGTCGAAGTCACTGAGCCCCAGGCCTCCTGGTTTAGTACCTCACCCCAGGCTGAAGGTGCCTGGGATGGACTCCAACTCCATTCCGGTCAGGCCTAGGGCACCTGGGCCGGAACTCAGAACCGCCCGCACCCAGGCCTAAGGTGCCTGGGCGCGTGATGAAGAAACTCCAAAAGAGCAAGACCTCGTGACAAGGGCGTCTCCCCCTTTTATCCCCTCCATTGACGCCACTGCAGGTTTCCCGCCCTCGCCGTACTATCTCCGAGAAGGGACAAAAAGGACAGCACTATGGCAGCAAATCTACCTTGAGCCTGCAGGCATCCTGCCACCCACAGGCCAAGGAGACCATTACACCGCCCAATCCTCCACGAATACAAATGGTCCAATTACTCCCATAATTTACACACCTGGATCATACTACCACCCAGGTGTACCCCACCTAAATTTAGAGACCCCGCTACACATACAATCCCATATACCTAATTCTATACCCACAGTTGATCCAGAGGAAGGTGAAAAACCCCAGCAGAGCATGATCCAATCTGCTACAGCAGGGGAAAAAATTCCTTCCTGATCCCCCGAGAGGCAATCGGATATTCCCCGGATCAACTTTACCTATAAATGTTAGTATCCAGTTATATTATGTACATTTAAGAAAGAATCCAGGCCCTTCTTAAAGCAATCTACTGAGCTGGCCAGAACCACCTCTGGAGGGAGTCTATTCCACATTTTCACAGCTCTTACTGTGAAGAAACCTTTCCGTATTTGGAGGTGAAATCTTTTTTCCTCTAGACGTAAAGAGTGTCCCCTTGTCCTTTGTGTTGACGGTAAAGTGAATAACTCAACACCAAGTTCACTATACGGACCACTTATATATTTGTACATGTTGATCATATCCCCCCTTAATCTCCTCTTCTCAAGAGTGAATAAATTCAGTTCCTCTAATCTTTCCTCATAGCTGAGCTCCTCCATGCCTCTTATCAGTTTGGTTGCCCTTCTCTGCACTTTCTCCAGTTCCCCAATATCCTTTTTGAGAACAGGGGCCCAAAACTGAACTGCATATTCCAGATGAGGTCTTACTAATGATTTGAACAGGGGCAAAATTATATCTCTCTCTCTGGAGACCATACCTCTCTTAATACAAGAAAGGACTTTGCACGCTTTGGAAACCGCAGCTTGGCATTGCATGCCATTATTGAGCTTATGATCTACCAAAACTCCCAGATCCTTCTTCACTACGGATCCCCCCAGTTGTACTCCCCCTAGTATGTATGATGCATTCATATTCTTAGCCCCCAAGTGCATAACTTTACATTTATCAACATTAAACCTCATCTGCCACATAGTCGCCCAATTAGACAGAGCATTGAGGTTGGCTTGTAAATTGGCGACATCCTGTAAGGACGTTATTCCACTGCATAGCTTGGTGTCATCTGCAAAGACAGAAATTTTACTTTTGATCTCAGACCCAATATCATTTATAAAGATATTAAATAGTAAGGGTCCCAGCACTGAACCTTGGGGTACACCACTGATAACCTTAGACCATTCAGAGTAAGAATCAATAACCACTACTCTCTGAATTCTGTCTTTTAGCCAGTTTTCTATCCATTTACAAACTGATATTTCCAAGCCTGTAGACTTTACCTTACACATGAGCCACGTGTGGGGAACTGTATCGAATGCTTTTGCAAAATCCAAGTATACCACATCCACCGCCACGCCTCTGTCCAAGGTTTTACTTACCTCTTCATAAAAATGAATCAGATTTGTTTGACAACTTCTGTCTTTCATGAATCCATTCTGTCTGTTGCTTAAAATATTTTTTTCCAGCAAGAACTCGTCTATGTGGTCTTTTATTAATCTCTCCAGCATCTTCCCAACTATAGAAGTTAAACTAACAGGTCTATAGTTACTTGGTAAAGACTTTGTTCCCTTTTTAAATATAGGCACCACATTGGCCCTGCGCCAATCCAGTGGTACTATTCCTGTCATTAACCTCCCTGGCGGTATGATTCTGTCAGATTTAAGGTGCTGAAAGCGGTACCATTATTCTGCATGGAAATTTGGCGTTTTATATTGTAGGCCTGCAATTCTTAGGAATAACTCACTTAAATCTGTCCAAACCAGAGTCTAGTAGACATCCCGGATATGATAAAGTTCAAAAAACAAAATCATAAATTATAATATAATAAATAACTATAAAATAATTATAACAAATAATAATATAATAATAATAAAAGTGTTTTTCAGTGTTTGATGACGAATTTCCCCACAAATCGCTATCGCTCAATTCTGCGAGTGATTCTAATTTATTATCGCTGTTTTCTAGCTGGTCTAAAACCACTTTTGACATAAAGGGACACTTTTTGCTTGCTATGGACAATCTCCAGTTTCCAGGCAGAAAGAACAGTTTTTATTATATAAAAGTGCATGCAGGACACTGGGCAGACCACTAGGGACAAAGGGGATGTGTTATTATTTGATACAGTACTGTAATCTGTAAGATTACAGTGTACTGTATGTGTATTGTGTGTTTCACTTTTTGAATTTGGCGCCGAACTCCGTCTCCGTGCGCCGCAACGTCGCAGGGAACGGAGCTCAGCGGCACTGTGGATCGAGCGAGATGGCGGCTCGCTCACACAGCGTGGACACATCGCAGGATCCAGGGACAAGGTAAGTAACTTCCCCTGTATCCTCCCCTGTATCCTGCGATGCGATCCCGAGTCGGGTTCGTGGTTACCGCTTTAGGTACTGAAATCTTACCCCGAGCCAGACTCGGGAATACCGCCAAGGAGGTTAATGAGTCCCTAAAAATTTGATACAATGGCTTTGAAATTACCAAGCTCAATTATTTTAGGATCCGTGGGTGTATGCCATCTGGTCCAGCTGCTTTATCCACCTTTATTCTGTCTAAATATTTCTGGACCGTATCACTTTTGAGCCATTGTGGATTTGGGGCTGTGTGACTACCACCCCCATTATGGACATGAGCTCCCCCATGCTCCTTTGTATACACAGAGCTGAAGAAAGTATTTAATAAATTAACCTCCCCAGTCACCCACTCTAAATTATTTTGTAAAGGGCCTACATGCTCAGACTTGACCTTTTTACTATTAATATATTTGAAGAATTTTTTGGGATTTCTCCTACTATCTTTTGCAATCTGTCGTTCGTTTTGAATTTTTGCATCCTTGATTTCCTTTTTACATATCCTGTTATATTCTTTGTAACGTTTAAATGACACTAGTGTTCCTTCATTTTTATATTTTTTAAAAGCTCTTTTCTTGTAGTTTATAGATTTTTTAACTTTGGCTGTGAGCCGCATAGGTTTTATTTTTAGCCTTTTAAACTTATTGCCCATGGGAATATACTTTGCAGTGAGTTTGTATACAGTCTTTTTAAAGAATTCCCATTTCTGTTCTGTGCCCATTGATGCCAATATTCCCTCCCAGTCTAAGTCCTGGAGAGCAGCCCTCATCCTTGGAAAATCTGCTCTCTTGAAATTAAGTGTTTTTATCTTTCCCGTATGTGATTTTTGCTTACAGCTAACATCAAATGAAATCATGTTATGGTCACTGCTACCCAGGTGTTCCTTTATCTGAATATCAGTAATAAGCTCTGCATGGTTTGAGATTACCAGGTCCAACAGAGCATCATTCCTAGTTGGGGCCTCAATAAACTGGACCATAAAATTGTCCTGTAATAGGTTTATACATTTTTGCCCTTTAACTGCCCCAGCAGTGCCATTACTCCAGTCAATTTCTGGGTAGTTAAAATCCCCCATTATTATCACCGTCCCAGCCCTTGCAGCCCTTTCCATCTGTGCAAGGAGCTGAGTGTCCACCTCCTCATTAACATTGGGTGGTCTATAACAAACTCCAATGATTAACTTTGAACTACACACATCTGTATGCAGTTCCACCCATAATGCTTCAGACTCATCCCACTCTCCATCCACCAGGTCCTCTTTCACACTCGCTTTGAGATCACTTCTCACATAGAGACGGACCCCTCCACCTTTCCTTTTTACCCTGTCTTTCCGAAAGAGTGCATAGCCAGGAATATTAATAGCCCAGTCATGTGAGGAATGAAGCCAAGTTTCAGCAATACCGATTACATCATAGCTCTCCTCATGCACCAGAGCTCCCAACTCACCTATTTGGCTTGGCAGACTTCTGGCATTGGTGAACAAACACTTTAATACTGCTTTAATGGTCATAGGTGATTAGACCTTCTGGTGAGGTGCATTTGTTCACTAGAGCACGATCTGTGGGTGGAGGCTTTTCAATTACCACTCCGTTTGTCAGAAAGGAATTTTTCTCAGAAGTTTCACCTTTTTATTTTGTAATGTATCATTACATATATTTTGTGTGGACTTATCACATACAGTATATGAACTTATGCTATACACTTTTTTATTTTTTCATGTTTGTGGAGGTGCGTTTAGTAACTTATTTTGTTTTGTTGTTTTGGATATCATTTCTTCACGTGGCTCTCTCTGGTGGTGCAGGTACAGCTTGGCTCTCTCTGGTGGTGCAGGTACAGCGTGGCTCTCTCTCTGGTGGTGCAGGTACAGCGTGGCTCTCTCTCTGGTGGTGCGGGTACGGCGTGGCTCTCTCTGGTGGTGCGTGTACAGCGTGGCTCTCTCTGGGGGTGCGGGTACAGCGTGGCTCTCTCTTTGGTGGTGCAGGTACAGCGTGGCTCTCTCTGGTGGTGCATGTACAGCATGGCTCTCTCTGATGGTGCGTGTACAGCGTGGCTCTCTCTCTGGTGGTGCGGGTACAGCATAGCTCTCTCTGTGGTGGTGCGGGTACAGCTTGGCTCTATCTAGTGGTGCAGGTACAGCGTGTCTCTCTCTGGTGGTGCGGGTACAGCGTGGCTCTCTCTGGTGGTGCGTGTACATGTTTTCATGTTTGTGGAGGTGCATTTAGTAACTTATTTTGTTTTTGGATGGATATCATTTCTTCACGTGGCTCTCTTTCTGGTGGTGCGGGTACAGCGTGGCTCTCTCTGGTGGTGCAGGTACAGCGTGGCTCTCTCTCTAGTAGTGCGGGTACAGTGTGGCTCTCTCTCTGGTGGTGCAGGTACACCGTGGCTCTCTCTGGTGGTGCATGTACAGCGTGGCTCTTTTTGGTGGTGCGGGTACAACGTGTCTCTCTCTCTGGTGGTGCAGGTACAGCGTGGCTCTCTCTCTGGTGGTGTGGGTACAGCATGGCTCTTTCTCTGGTGGTGCGGGTACAGCATGGTTCTCTCTATGGTGGTGTGGGTACAGCGTGGCTCTATCTCTGGTGGTGCGGGTACAGTGTGGCTCTCTCTGGTGGTGAGGGTACAGCGTAGATCTCTCTGTGGTGGTGCGGGTACAGTGTTGCTCTCTCTGGTGGTGTGGGTACAGCACGGTCATGGCACTCTCTCTCTGGTGGTGCGGGTACAGCCTGGCTCTCTCTCTGGTGGTGCGGGTACAGCTTGGCTCTCTCTCTGGTGGTGCGGGTACAGCGTGGCTCTCTCTCTGGTGGTGTGGGTACAGCATGGTTCTCTCTCTGGTGGTGTGGGTACAGCGTGGCTCTCTCTCTGGTGGTGTGGGTACAGCGTAGCTCTCTCTCTGGTGGTGCGGGTACAGCGTTGCTCTCTCTAGTGGTGCAGGTACAGTGTTGCTCTCTCTGGTGGTGCGGGTACAGTGTGGCTCTCTCTGGTGGTGCAGGTACAGCGTGGCTCTCTCTGTGGTGGTGCGGGTACACTGTGGCTCTCTCTCTGGTGGTGTGGGTACAGCGTGGCTCTCTCTTTGGTGGTGCAGGTACAGTGTTGCTCTCTCTGGTGGTGCGGGTACAGTGTGGCTCTCTCTGGTGGTGCAGGTACAGCGTGGCTCTCTCTGTGGTGGTGCGGGTACAATGTGGCTCTCTCTCTGGTGGTGCGGGTACAGCATGGTTCTCTCTCTGGTGGTGCGGGTACAGCGTGGCTCTCTCTGGTGGTGCGGGTACAAGGTGGCTCTCTCTCTGGTGGTGCGGGTACAGCGTGGCTCTCTCTCTGGTGGTGCAGATACAGTGTGGCTCTCTCTGGTGGTGCGGGTACAGCGTGGCTCTCTCTCTGGTGATGCGGGTACAGCGTGGCTCTCTCTGGTGGTGCAGGTACAGCGTGGCTCTCTCTCTGTTGGTGTGGGTACACTGTGGCTCTCTCTGGTTGTGTGGGTACAGCGTGGTGGTGGCGCTCTCTCTCTGGTGGTGCAGGTACAGCATGGCTCTCTCTGATGGTGCGGGTACAGCGTGGCTCTCTCTCTGGTGGTGCGGATACAGCGTGGCTCTCTCTGGTGGTGTGGGTACAGCGTGGTGGTGGCGCTCCCTCTCTGGTGGTGCGGGTACAGCGTGGCTCTCTCTCTGGCTTCCCCCAGCACAGTCCTCTCTTTTTCCTTTAGTAGTCACTCAGCTTCTTCCTGGGTTCCAGGCTCTCGCTCTTTCCCCCAGCAGAGTGCATGCTGGGGGCTGAAGTCTGCTGCCTGTGGACAACAATGGGGCTTATAATCCTCCAGTACTACATGTCCCGTGATGCACTGCTAGGCTCTTCTGATTAGCCCTCCACTGTGGCCAATGGGGACAGAAGCAAATCGTCAACAAGCTGAGCAGCCAAATAAGATGAGAGCCGCGCCCTGCTGACAGGAGAGGGGGGGCGAACAGGGAGATACGCTGACATCCCGCAGCTCGCCTCCCCCTTGTCACAGCGTGCCTGATAACGACCTCTTGCTTGGCTTCTCCGTCCTTCCTCCTCCCCTGGTATCCTGGTTGCCAGGTGCCCGTCGGCTGCGGGGCGCATGCACGAACAGAGACTTTCTGTTCAGAAGCGACCTGGGTTGCCATGGATGGGCTTGGTAGGCAGAGAATGCCTCCGCTTCTCCCACCACCACCACCAACGGCCGGCCCTGCATGTCCCTGCATGCAGGGCAGAACATCGGCCCTGCATGTCGGAACCCGCGACGGCGGCCGGCCCTGCATGTCACAGGCAGACATGCGGCCCGGAGGCCACCGGCCCACCGGGCAAACACCCGGTCTGCCCTATGGCCAGTCCAGGCCTGTACATCACAGGTGATATCATTTGCTGCTCAGTGATTGTGGTATTCTGGTCTGCATCTCGCCAGGGTAATACTTAATATGTGGCCTGTTAGTGGGTCCTGAGGACAGGAGTTGAGAACCACTGGTCTAAACCATTCCATTGTAGCTCTGGCTGTATGTTTGGGGGCGTTGTTAGTGGCGGCCCGTCCATTAGGGGCACAGGGGCCCCCCTTATCCATGCGCCCAGCCCCTAATCTACATACAGGGCGCTGGACCCATGGATTTCAATGTTTTTTTTTTTTTTAAGTATGTGATTTTCTTCAAAAAAAGGTGCTTGGGGCGTAAAGCACCCCGAGCCCACCTACTTGTGTGACATTAGCGAAATAATATTTTCGCTAATGTCTTCCTGCTTTTCCTCCCGGCCAATCAGGAAGCCGGTCCTGAGACTCGATTAGCAGGGAGTCTTAGAACGGGTCTTAGGACCCGCCTCCTGTTCGCCCTGGAGGAGATGCAAGGGATCTGGCAGCAGCAGTCTTTCACAGGAGCCCTACCCCAGGTTCAGCACAGTATCGCCACCTTGTCCTCCTCCCTGCACCTCTTCCGCAGGCAGGTAAGGCCATGGATCGCGTGCTCGGGGGGAAGGGGGGTGGTGTTAGTGCGAGAGGATTGTGGCCTATCAAGAGCCGCGGGGGTGGGGGGAGTGTGTAGAGTGGATTGATCGAGATCAGAGTGGGGGGCTGCTAGTGCAAGTGAGGGAGCCAAGTCTGCTTGCCACCCCCCCCCCCAACATTTTGACCACCAGCCGCCACTGGTCGTTGTCCTGCTGGAAGGTGAACCTCCGCCCCAGTCTCAAGCCATTTGCTGACTCTAACAGGGTTTCTTCTAAGATTGCCCTGTATTTGGCTCCACCCCTCTTCCCATCAACTCTGACCAGCTTCCCTGTCCCTGCTGAAGAAAAGCATCCCCACAACATGATGCTGCCACCACCATGTTTCATGGATGGTGTGTTCAGAGTGATGTGCAGTGTTAGTTTTCCGCCACACATAGCATTTTGTTTTTAGGCAAAAAAGTTAAATTTTGGTCTCATCTGACCAGAGCACCTTCTTCCACATGTTTGCTGTGTCCCCCACATGGCTTCTCGCAAACTGAAAATGGAACTTCTTATGACTTTCTTTTAACAATGGCTTTCTTCTTGCCACTCTTCCATAAAGGCCAGATTTGTGGAGCACATGACTAATAGTTGTCCTGTGGACAGATTCTCCTACCTGAGGTGTAACCTCTTGGCTCTGCTTCTCTGATTAATGCTCTAATTGACCAGCCTGTCAGTTTAGGTGGACGGCCATGTCTTGGTAGGTTTGCAGTTGTGCCATACTCTTTCCATTTCCGGATGATGGATTGAAAAGTGTTCTGTGAAATGTTCAAAGCTTGGGATATTTTTTTATAACCTAAGCCCTGGCTCACATTGATGCTACTTTGAAATCGCGCTACTTCACTTGAAGTAGCGCGATTTCAAAGTAGCGAGGTCAGTGCGGTTTCAGGTGCTACTTGATAGACATCTATGTGGCTTCATGCACAGATGTCTATTGAAGTCGCACCTGAAATCGGCAAAAGTAGTACAGGAACTACTTTTTCAAATCGGTGCAGCGGTGCAAAATCGGTGTTGCACCAATTGAAACAGTGCCATTGTCTCAGACAAATCCCTGTTCCCTGAACCGCCCAAAGAAGTGGCGCTTTAGCGCGTGCTAAAGTGCGCGCGCATCTGCTCACGTGTAGGCACTCCGAATGTGCATAGCGCATCTCCGTGACAGATAAGGGTGTCAAATGGGCTATTTAAGCTGGATCAGCACCCAGGATCAGTGCTGTCTTGTCTACAGCATTCTGTGATTGTCCTGTTCCCTGTTCCCTGCATCTGCTCTTGAAATACTGACCCAGCTTGTTCTTGACTGTTCCTGTTTTCCACCTGCACCGACCCCCGGCTTGCTCTTTGACCATTCTCCTGCCTTCGCATCTGTACTTGATCTGATCGTTCTGTGTATGACCTGCTTTGTCTGACTCTGCTTACGTTCCAGTCCATTCAGAGCTCCCAAGTTGCCAGCACCTGTCCATCTGCCACTGGGACCTGCTCTTCGGCTAAAGTACTACTCCACCAGCAGCCCAGCAGCAAGCACTTCTGCCGCCACTCGTGCGACTCTGCACTCCTGCGTCCCCTGCATAAACTCCCAGGGGCCCCGAGTCAGAGGTGTAAGAGAGGCCTTCCTTTGCATAAACCAGGCTCTATCCACCAGGCAGGTATGTGACAGGGGCTGAAAACAAATGCACGCCACACTTTTCAAATACTTATTTGTAAAAAAAAAATTAAAGACATTTATCATTTTCCTTCCACTTTACAATTATGTGCCCCTTTGTGTTGGTCGATCACATAAAATCCCAATAAAATACATTTACGTTTTTGGTTGTAACATGACAAAATGTGGAAAATTTCAAGGAGTATGAATACTTTTTCAAAGCACTGTATATTTATGCTAGAAAACCAGCCAATGGTTTGCGAGCGCTGATCAGTGTGTTCTGGTGGGGGGAAGTCCCCCCCTGTCAGAACAAAAAGGCACAGAGTGGGAGATTGCAGCCCTTACATTTCGTGTGTTAGTACAGGGCTCTCTCCGTTTTTTTTTTTTCAGCCTCCTGCGTTGAACGAAAAAAAAAGTGTGTGTACCCAGCCTAAAGCCTCATACACACGATCGGACTTCCATCAGACTTTTCCGTGGATTTTGGTCCGAAGGGCGTTGGCCGTGAACTTGGTATGCATACACACGGCACAAAATTTTCAGCCAACAAAGCCTAAATATGTGTTTTTTCTGCTCTTTAGCGCCACCCTTTGGGCAACTTCTGCTAATGTTGTCTTAATGTTTATCATTGGTTCTGAGCATGCGTGTTTGTACATCAGATTTTAGTTGGACGGACTTGTGTACACACGATCGCATAATCCGATGTAACAGATTTATTGACAGACAGTTGGTGAGCATGAACAGCCAACATTTGTTGTCGTTATTTCCACCAACAATTGTCTGATGGAGCATACACACGGTCGGATTATCCGACACAACACATCCATCAGACAATTATGGCCATAAAATTGGATCGTGTGTACGGGCCTTTAGTAAATGTGGTAGAGCTCTTTTTTTTTTATTTTTTATAAATCTTTTTATTTAATTTCTTAAACAAACAAAACATAACATAACATAACAACACATCATACACATTAAATCTAAAATATATTAGTAAAATAACACGATCCCATCACCTTGCATAGCAAAAAACAAGAAATAAAGAAATTATGATTATCACTATTATTTCCAATCATTTCTAAACACAAATATCCCATATAGGGAACATCCCTTCTATGAGTTGTTACCTCCCTCTATGTTAGATGCCGTATATGGCTTATCCAGCCACTTTGCCCAAACCTAATCATACTTACTAGGGCCTATTCCTATAGGTATCTCTGTACAATGGAAGATTATTATTAATCAATTGTTTCCAATATATAAACGGAGGAGGATGAGGTTTCTTCCAATATAATGCAATAGATTTTCTTGCGTAGAATAATGTTGTATTAATAAATATTTGTTCGGTCTCTATAGGGGTAATATCCTCTACTAAGCCCAGAAAACAGACTGACATTGAAAACGGTAAAGGAGCAGAGGTAATAGAGTTTAATAGATCCACTACCTCCATCCAAAATGTAACTATATATGGACAGGTCCAGAAGATGTGTGTGAAATCCCCTCGAGCTGCTCCGCACCTCCAGCACTTAGAGGAACAAGCAGGATTTATCTTTTGAAGTCTATATGGCGTGATATATGCTCTGTGTATGAGTTAAAATTGGATAACACGATCCCTCAAGGAGACCAGAGATCTCAAAGGGAAATCCCACACACAGCTCCAGTCCTCCATACTCAAATCTGGTATATCTCGAATCCACCTAGCTCGAAGACTCTCTAATGGCAGGATAGAAATTAAAGTAAGATGAGAATAGAGTCTCGAGGTAGGCTTATCCAGACACTCAGACCTAAGTACTAACTCCAAGGTAGATTGTATCATCGTTAAACTATTCTGTGGAAACTCTGCATGAAAAGTATGTGAAAGCTGGTAGTATCTAAATAGATAAGAGCTAGGAAGATTAAACATTGAGGTTAGTGTAGAGAAGGTGGATAACCTCTGATCAGTAACCACTTGGACAAGTAATTTAATATTGTATTTGGTCCATGCAATAGGCTCTGGTGTTTTAAGGAATTGAGGAAGGGTAGGGTTTAGCCATAGAGGGACATTTGGAGAAATTACTCCCTTTGGATAACCCTCACATCTAAGGCCGGCCTCCCAAGCTTGAATAGTATTAAGCATAGGAATAGTCACCTGATGAAGTGCCCTACGGCCCCTAAATAAGAGAACCTTAAGAGCTTCTACGGAACCTACTACTGCTGCTTCTAACCGGGTAGAAGAGTTATATAGATCTGGGTTTAACCACCATGCGGCCGTAACCAACTGAGTGGCCAAAAAATATTTGTATAGATCCGGAAAAGCTAGTCCTCCCTCTTCACAAGGGCGCATCAGAGTGCTTAATTTATACCTAGGATTTTTTATCCCCCATAAAAAAGATGAAAACAACTGATTTAGTCTTTTGAAAAAGGATACAGGGAGCCATTGAGGAGAATGTCTAAATAGGTACATGAATTTAGGTATAATTTTCATTTTTAAAAGATTAATACGCCCCAATAGAGACAACGGTAGAGACTTCCATACTTTTAATTTAGACTAAGTATCTCCCAAAATTGGGGTCAGATTCAGAGACATAAATTCAGAAGATTGACGAGAAATTACCACTCCTAAATACTTAAAATTATCTACCCACTGCAGTGGAGTATCCTTCATAGCCGTACTGCGAGCCTCCATATCTATTGGAAACAGCAATGACTTAGTCCAATTTACCTTCAGCCCTGTAACCGTTGAAAATGAATCAAGTATTTCCAAGGCCCCTTGTAACGAGGGGCCAGCATCATTTAAAAATAATAAGAGGTCGTCTGCATACAGAGCTACCTTCTCCTCCAGCCAACCGATCCGCAATCCCCTAATATTAGGTGAAGTACGTAGAGCCTCAGCCACCGGTTCCATAGCAATCGCAAAAAGGTCTGGAGAGAGAGGGCAGCCCTGACGGGTTCCCCTAAATAGTGAGAAGGAAGCTGACAACCCTCCTCCCATCTTTACTGCAGCTCTGGGATTCTTATATAAGACCTGTAACCATTTTATAAATACCGTTGGGAAGCCCATTCTGCGGAGTACTTCCCACAGAAAGGGCCACTCCAAGGTATCAAAGGCCTTCTCAATGTCCAGGGAGGCAATAACCCTAGATCCCATATTAAGATGTGAAGCATAAATATTGGTATATAATCTCCTCAAGTTCACATCAGTGGATCTGCCTGGCATGAAACCAGTCTGATCTGAATCAATGATATTAGACATCAACGGTTGTAATCGTCGGGAAATTAACTTTGTCAAAATCTTGAAATCTACATTCAAGAGTGCAATAGGCCTATATGAAGCACAGGAGGATGGGTCTTTCGGATGCTTGTAAATTAGGACTATATGAGCTTGACTCATTGAGTCTGGCATGGATCCCTCCTTCAGATAATCTGAGTAAAGAGAGGCCAGTACAGGAGATAAAAGCTCTCCATGAGCCTTATAGAATTCAATAGGAAGACCATCAGGCCCCGGTGACTTCTCCAATGAAAAGGAGCCAATAACAGAAAGGACCTCCTCCGATGTTATAGGATGTACTAGCATCTCCCTCTCATTATCGGATAGCCATGCCAATGCGACTGAGTCCAGTAACTCCGCTAACTCAGTCGACTGAAAACTAGAAGGCAGCTGAGATGTATATAATGTCTGATAGAATTGTCGAAACGTCTCTAAAATTTTAGGCTGTGTACGGACCGTATCTCCAGAAGTGGTATGTATTTCCAAAATCTGGGTACTAGATTGTTCATGTTTAGCCATCATGGCCAAAAACCGTCCATTACGGTCCCCCTGCTCAAAAGATTTCTGTTTATTTTTATATAGATCTATCCTCGTAGCCTCTGTTATATGCAAATGTAGGGTCCGTTTACTATGTAATAAGGCATTCAAATTTTATTCTGAGGGATCCGCGGTATATTGGGCTGTTTGTTCCTCTACTATAACTTTCAAAGCGTCATTTTTTGCTCGTTGAGACTTATTAACCGCTTTAATAGCGGATATATATTGTCCTCTTGCATATGCCTTAAAAGCATCCCATAATATTGCCGAAGTGGATGATCCTACATTAAACTCCCAATACTCTACTAAAAGGGGCGGGATTTTTTTAACTATGTCTGAGTGTGAGATCCAATGCGTGCCCAGTCTCCACTGTGCTGCATCACGAAGGTGATGCATGCAGAGTGTAAGCATGAGCGGAGCATGATCGGATAACCCACTCGGCAAATATTTAGCATCTACTATATCTGCTAATATCGCTGAATTGACAAAGGCTAAGTCTATACGTGAAGCTGTCTTATAAGAAGTTGAAAAACATGAATACGTTCTACTTAGTGGATTTTTCCATTGCCAAACTTCTACCAAATCTACCATCTGGGCCCAATTAAGGAGCCCTGCAGAGAATTTTTTTGCAGGAGTTGGTCTATCCAAAACAGGATCAAGTATAGAATTAAAGTCACCCATTATCAGTAACTTAGCCGGACCGTACAAAGAAATTTTTTCCACAAGACTATATAAGGGGGTCACCAAAATAGGAGGTGGTATATACACACTAACAATTATATATCTGTGGCCCCATAGCAAAAAGACAACAAGAACATATTTACCCTGAGGGTCAGAGAATACATCTTCCACCATACAGGATAAAGATCTGCTAATCAATATCGAAACCCCTCTAGAGAAAGTGGAGTATGTAGCGTGGTAAGCCTTCTGTACCCATGGCTTCTTTAGGGTCAGTAGCCTACTCCCCATAAGGTGAGTTTCTTGAAGTAGTACTATATGGGGAAGATAACTTTTCAAATACTTAAATAACAACGCTCTGTTAAATTTGGAATTTAGGCCACGGACATTCCATGACAGAATAGATAAGACCTCCTGATCACGTGATACCATCTAAACAGAGAAAAAAGTAAAAGTAAAAGTAATACTTAACTAATAATTTATATTTCAAGATGGCTTGCAAGGTGATGGACCTCAAAAACAACAAACTTCTGAGTGAATATATTTCATAAAAAATACAATAATAAAAATGAGATAATGTGTATAAACATTTAACAAAAACCCAACCCACCCTACCTTTCTCCAGCGCCATCCCCCCCAAAAAAACAGGGGGGGCGTGGGGAAGGCCTTATCCCAAAATCTATCAGAAAATAGGCAACTATACCCTAATTGTCCTAAAAGGGGAAAAAAATAAAAATAAATTAGAAGAACCCCCCCCAAAAAAAAAACCCCAAAAACCCCCCAAAAAAAAAGAAGAAGGGGGAGGAGCATGTAGAAGTGCCCCCAAAAAAACAGTCCACCCCCACCGCCCCAGGTCTATATTCCGTGGCAGGAGGGGCAGACTGCAGTTTATTCTAAGGGGGTGTTAGGAAGTCGTCCATGAGGCGCTGATTGGAGCTCCTGATCAAGGATTTGTGAGCTCTTTTGATTTCCATCATCTAATCATGTGCAAGTAAAAAAGGTTTTTTTTTTGTTTTTTGTTTTTTTTACATTTTCCCTGCAGCTGATTTGGTGTTCTGTACAACGTGACGTTTCACCACATTCACTAAGCACTGAGGAAAATGAGAGCAACAGCACTTGCAAAGTGCACAGGCTATTTGTTTTTAGTAAATCAGCCCCAATGAATTGCACTGTAGGCAGGGCTGGTGAAAGGATTTTTGACACCCTAGGCAAAACCTAATTTTGCCACCCATTTGGCTCCTCCTCTGACTCCACCCCTTTTGCCCTGCCCATGTGACAGGAGGTGGCACTATACAGGAAGCATCGGCTCGGCTTTCTCTAGCGCTGGCTCCAGTGCTGCGCTACACCTCTAATTACACTACCGGTCGGACGGAGCAGCTGCCTGAGACTGAGTTAGTTACATACTGCAGCCTGCAGAGCATGCAGACGTGGAGGGAAACCAGTGGCCGGGCAGTTGTCTAATTTGCCTAGTGGTAGCACCGGCCCTGACTGTAGGGTAGATAACAAAACACCACTTTTGTTGGAGAAAGCTGTTCCATATTCTGCTAGCTACGTTGTCTTACTTGGCATGGAAGCTTACCATCTGTTGTTATGGAGAAAATTATTCTAGGCTGTTTGCAATATTATCTTGCTTGTGGGCAAAGCTATAAATCTGTGTAAAGAAAATACTGCGCAAGTCAGAATGTGAAAAAAATATAAAATAACACCACTAATGATAAAAAGTGGGCGCTGCTGCAACTAAAAATGTGGATATACACAAATAAAGATATTGTAAATAGGTAACAGTTGCGCTGCGTAATATAGGCACTATCCTGACACCTATTGGTTAACTATTGTTAGTGACACGGTTGATAATGCCCACATCCTATATAAATGAAAAATATATGATGACAATATAACCTGGTGACCTGTGATAGTAACCATCTGACACTCAAATGACAGTGAAAATTAATGTGACATATAATTCATCCTGCAAAGTGTCCAAGAAAAATTGAAGCAATGATCTTAAATAAACAAATGTTCAAGTTCAAAAGTTGTTTTTCTTAAAAGGCACTGTTGAAAAATTCCTCCAGGTGAAAAATAGTGACTTCACACTCCAAAACACCCAAGAAAAGTGTGTGACACTTGTAAAGAATAGAGTCCTCCACCTTCAATATCAAATCTCCTTACCGACTAGTATGGATCCCTAATGAAAGAGATCACACCCGCCTGTGGCTGTTTCCCCCGCCAAGGGTCTCTAAATAACAGATCAGTAATCGATATCTTCCTCCACAATCAGGCTCCTCAATACCGTTCCCGGATATAAGATCCCAAAAGAAATGTAAAGGCCACCATAGTGAAGTACTTAAAGGCAGTTTTAATAAAATAAAAAGATTACACTTACAAGAAAGTGATGATAAAATGCGTAAAATTCGCTCGTAAGCCGGCTGGCTTCACTATCCGCCCGTCCTTCCGGGATAGCGTTTGTTGGTTTGTCGGTGACATCAGCACGCCGCTCCTCCCTACGCCATTTCGTCAGAGATGACGTTTTCCAGGGGCACGAGCGGCGTGCTGACTCACCGCTTCTTATCATACACGGAACGCTAGACACGCCCGATTCTGACCTCCGGGAGGCCTCCACACAGATCCGCCATATTAAGTAGGGGAAATGTTGCCCACACTGATCGGTGATTGCCAAAACATCATGGGAGGCCAGAATGGCCCCCCCACAACGGTTAGCCACCGATCAGTGGGAATCTTTCTTTCAATTGCACTCGCACTCATGCTGACTGCAATGAAAAAAAATATTAAAAATAAATAGACGGGTGTCTAAAAATATCTAATGAGATTTAAATGGATAAAGGAAAATAAAGAACAGAATAAAAAAAAAAAAAATTTTTAATAATTGCCACATAAATTGTGACACTTACCCCATAATGTGGCAATCACAATTATGTGAGGGTCACCCATGAGATATTAGAAATATAAACCAAATCTTAAAGGGCTGTGTCAAAGGTTAATGCTGATTCCATGACTCCACCTCCTTCAGGTTACTAGATATCCTGCCAATCACATCTCTCTCAAGAATGCAAACAACAATATCAAGAGACTCACATCTGTGAGATATAGAGTCATATATTCACTATAATGTAAGTAAAGGTTATAGACTAAATAAACGTCACCTCCACTTCTGGCCTATTACTACAGGGCAAAAGATCACAGAGGTCCTGATAGTGGACATAAAAGAACATGCAAGTGTGCCACAAAAAGTTGACACAATGATTCTATGCTCACCCCACTTAAGTGGCCAAAATGGGGGCTGTTATATGTGGACCATATTAGCAGTAAGTGGTGGAAACAGCAGAAGTCTGCCCGGAAATCAGAACCAGTTCACACATTTAGACACAGCATCACCCATTATCAATAAACGCATTAACATCTGTATCAATGTTCAAGCCATGAGGGCTGTAACACCGGACCCGGTATATCCAGGCCATCTCTAGCTTAGATAGTTCATTGACCAGGGAGATACCCCTCCAATGAGGTTCGAACTTATCTATCCCCAGAAATAATGTACCCTCAGGGTTGCGTTTATGATAAATGTCATAATGTTTTGAAACTGAATGATTTGGAAAACCTGACCTAATGTTAGTGATATGTTCACCTAACCTCACCTGCATTGATCTCTTTGTTCTGCCAATATACTGGAGCCCACACGGACATTGTAACAAATAAACAATGCCAGTTGAGCTGCATGTAATAAATGGCTCAATAGAGTGTTCTTTTGATGTACTGGTAGAATGGAAAATCTCAGTTTTCTTCTGTTTGCTCTTGTTAAGAGTACACACTTGGCATCTCCGACATTGGTAATACCCCGACAGTCCTTTTTGAAAAAAGGAAACTCCTTTTGTGGGAGGATCCACCACATTGGGAGCCACCTTATCTCGAAGGGATGGTGCTCCCCTAAAGATCACCTGGGGTTTAGGAGGTAAAAATTGACTAATAATTCTGTCATTCCCTAGCAAATGCCAATGTTTTTGAATGATTTTCTTTTTTTTTTTTTTTTTTTTTTCAAATCGTTTTTATTAAGAATTTTCAAAGAGAAAAAAAAAAAAAAAAAAAAAAAAAAACAAAAACAAAAACAAAACAAAAAAAACAAATGACAAGATACAAAAGTCGAAGCAAGTAAGTAATATAGCATTACAATATCAACACGCGTGACGATGACATAGTCGCGAGGGATTAAAGATAACGATAAACCTTGGCCCGTGTGATTAGGATATCATGACTTACTTGAAACAATGCAAAACTGGAGAAAAGGGAGAGAAAAAAAAAATAGAAAAGAAAGAAAAGGGGGAAGGAGAAGAGAGAGAGTAGGGGGAAGTTGGAAAGAAAGAGGGGGAAGGGACTAGGGGAAGGGGAGAGGGGAAAAAAGGGTCAAAAGGGTCATCCTGCGGTCTCACCATAAATATAGCACAAGAAGAGCAATTACATAAAATGCAAACTCACATACTAAATTCAAACATGGCTTTTGTTACTTTTAAACCATAACGTCCATATTTTCCAATTACTATCAAACTCTTGTTTATTCCCTCTTCTACCAGCCAGCATGGACTCATATACATAATGCGTCTGGGTGATCAAGAGCACCTCTGAGGCGTTGGGTGCCTTATCTGCTTTCCACTGCCTTGCAATCAAAGACCTGGCTGCTAGGAGGATATGAGTCACCACCACCCTGAAGTTTGGGGGGAACATTTCGATGCCTATATGTAGTAATGCCAGGCTAGGCTTTGGGCGAGTCAGGATCCCAGTGATCCTGGAGACACAGCGGAAGACCGAGTTCCAAAAACTAGTTAAATGTCTACACGACCAGAACATATGTAGTAAATTGCCTGTCATTCCACAATTCCTCCAGCACAACGGAGAGTTGAGGGCGCCAAACCTAGATATTCTGTAGGGGGTGAGGTACCACCTAAGTGCTATCTTTTGGGAGAGCTCCCAGTGGTTAATGCAGCTAGAGGCTTTATAGAGCGATTTCAGCGCCTGTTGCCATTGAAGAGTCGAGATGTTAATACCCAAATCCTCCTCCCACTTTCTAAAGGGTTGGGATTTTACGAATTGTAGTTTGTGTTGGAAGAGATTGTAGAACAAGGAGATGCCTCTAGGGGGAGTGGGGGTCGTAGTATAGAAACGCAAAACTTCTTTTGGTAGCAGAATCTGATGTGAACTGAGAGAACCAAGGAAGTGAGAAATTTGAGTGTGTTTGTATTGGTCGTTAGATGCTAGATTAAACTTTTCTTGAATTGAGGTGAATGAAAGGAGGGTGTGGTCATGATATAAGTCATCTATCGTTTTAATCCCTTTCGCCTGCCAATCAGAGAGAGATATGTTAGGGATAATCTGGGAGAGGATCGTTATGGGAATGGGAACTGACGTTTGCTCAGAGAGTGGGACTGGGATTTTTAGGAGATCTCTCCAGGCCTCCAAAGAGGCCTGAATCGTTGGAGGTAGTGTATGTATAGGAATTGGTTTCCACACATCTACTAAGAGGAGAAGACAAAGGTTTTTAGTAGGGCTCAGAGATTGTTCAATATCACACCAATTTGAGTCAGCCGTCGGGACTAACCACCCCTTCAATTGTACAAGGATGGCAGCGCGGAAATAATCCCGTATGTCGACCAGGCCCATGCCACCTGCTAATCTGTTTTTAACCAATAAAGATTTGGAGCATCTTGGTCTATTAGTTCTCCAAAGAAATCTGGAGAGTAGAGAGTTCAAGTGAGTGAGGTGTGATCTAGGGATGGGCACAGGAAGTGTCCTAAAAATGTAAAGTATTTGCGGAAGAATAAGCATTTTAAATGCAGCTAGGCGGCCAGACCAGGACAATTCTGTGTTAGATAGTCTTTTAGCTTCATTGGAGATTTTGTCAAGCAATGGGGAATAGTTTGCTTCAGCTAGTTGTCGGGGGTCAGTCGTTAGTTTAATTCCTAAGTAGGAAATGTTTGATTTACTCCATGAGTAGGGAAAAGATGCCTGTAGGCGATTTTTCAAAGGGGGTGGTATGCCCATTTCCAGGATGACTGATTTTGTGAAATTTACCTTGTAAAAGGAGACTGCACTAAATGCATTAAGAGCGTCATGAGCATGGTGTAGAGAAGTGGAGGGGGAAGTCAGAAATAGAATAATGTCATCTGCAAACAAATTTATCTTGTGTATTTTACCTTTTATGGGGAACCCTGTGATGTCTGGATGGGACCTGATCCTCTCCGCCAGGGGCTCAATAAGAAGGTTGAATATAGAGGGGGAGAGGGGACACCCCTGTCTAGTGCCATTAGAGATAGTGAAGGTATCGGACAGCAAGTTGGATGTGTAAACCTGAGCACAGGGAGAAGAGTAGAGAGCAAGAATGGCCGAGAGGATGGGCCCCGTAAATCCGAATCTCTGTAGGGTGCTCTTCATGTATCCCCAGTGAATCCTGTCGAACGCCTTCTCCGCGTCCAAGGATAGGAGCAGAGAAGGCGTCCGACTGGACCCAGCACACTGCATAACGCCCATGACTCTTCTAGTGGCGTCCGACGTCTGCCTTCCGGGGGTGAAGCCAGACTGGTCAGGACCGATGAGCGAAGGGAGAATGGGTAACAGTCTATGAGCCAAAATCTTTGCATATAACTTGACGTCCGTGTTGAGCAAAGAAATTGGCCGAAAGTTACTCGGAGTAGTAGGCTCTTTACCAGGTTTAGGAATAGTAACCACATATGCCTTAAGCATCTCAGCAGGGAACGAGGCAGAGGACATTGCATTCATAAATACTGCCTGCAGGGTCGGAACCAAATTATCCTGGAATGATTTGTAATAGTCATTCGGCAGACCATCGGGGCCAGGTGACTTCCCCAGGGGAAGGGTTTTAATAATTCTCTTGATCTCAGAGTCCATAATGGGAGCACTCAACGCCTGAAGTTGTGTTTGCGTGAGGGAGGGGAGGTTAATTTTAGCTAGGAATGCCTGAATACCCTCCTCCGTAGGTTGAGGGGTTTCGGGGTCAGTGTTGAGATTATATAAGGAGGAATAATATTCTGCAAACGAGTTTGCTATGTCTTTAGGATTAAGGATTTTGTGTTTATTTATCCGGTGGATCAAAAATTTTATTTTCGATCTAAGTCTGGCGGATTTTAGCCTCTGGGCCAGGAATTTACCTGCCCTATTGCCAGAGGAGTAATGGTTTAGCTTCAGGTATTGGAGATGCTTGTCATATTGTTCAATAAGAAGGAGTCTGAGATCAGAGCGAAGCTGGGAGATTTGTTGGGCTAATTGTGTACTAGCATTGGATTTGTTTTGGGTCTCCAATACCTTAATATCATTCAGAAGACGGTCCAGTTTCTGTGACCTCTGCCTCTTTACGCTAGCACAAATTTGTAAAATTATACCTCTTATATATGCCTTATGGGCACACCATAACATCGCAGGCTCAGACACGGAGCCTGTGTTTTCAGCAAAGAACTCGGACAAACTATCCGTAATCTTCGCAGCATGTGAGGGCATCTGGAAGACCTGAGAGTTAGCCCTCCAGATATAGGCAGGGCTGGGTGTGTGCCCCTCCACCACCGTGACAGAAACCGGGGCATGATCTGACCACGTGATATCATGGATGGAGGAGGAGGACACTGCCTGCAAAAGCATTTTGTCAACAATGATCAGATCAATTCTGGAATAAGAATTATGTCTGGCAGAGCGATATGTGTAGTCTCTCTCATTCGCATGTTGGCATCGCCACACATCGTAGACGTCCTCTGCATGAAGCAGACGTTGAAGTTGAGGAGAAGGACGTTTCGCCTTGGAAGAGGAGTCCATAGTATGATCTACAGTAACGTTATGGTCCCCACATATTACTAGGGAGCCTTTCCGGAGATTTGCAATCGTGCTATAAAGTTTTTTCAAAAAGCGGAATTGGTGGGAGTTGGGTGCGTACAAGTTAACAATGGTGAAGGGCTTATTGTTGAGTTCTCCCACCAGAATGAGAAACCTCCCTTCCGGGTCAGCGTGGGTTTCTATGAGGCAGAAGGCTACCGAGTCCCTGATTGCGATCAGCACGCCTTTCTGTTTGGTGGGTGCTGAGGCTAAAAAGATGTGGGGAAAATTCTTATGATGAAAATGAGGAGGCTTGTCAGCTAAAAAGTGAGTCTCCTGGATGCAGAGGACGTCAGCCTGGAGTTTAAGCGCTTCTTTCCAGGTCGAGGTCCTTTTGGCCGGGTGATTGAGGCCATTCACATTAAATGAAACTATCTTAAGCGCCATGTGAGTATTGTTGGTGTAGATAGGAACAGTACCTTATCCTCAAAGAAGGGAAGGTTGTTGTCGCAAGCATTCGGCACAGGATGAGGGTTCATGAGATGAGCAGCATCAAGATCGCAGAAGAGTGTTGGATCCAGCGCAGGATGGAGCATCAGAGGGGGAGAGAAGGATGAATCAAAGGGATAAGACAAAATGAAATATAGAAAAAAAACAGTTACTCGAGTAAAAAATTTGCTCAAACAAGAGTCTGAGAGCAGATCAGCTGCCCAGAACATGGGAGGGGAAAACAAGAAACAGCGAACTGAATATTCCAGAACACATCAGGAACCTTGAACTTGGAGTATGTATGCGGATCTCAGGGTGGCAGATTATGCGGCGTGTTTCTTGCCGCTTTTTTTGTTTGACACCGTTTGCCATTCATACTGGCTATTGAACCTCGCAGGAGGAGAGGAGCTTGCGGGTGCTAGATCAAGGAGTATATCCAAAGAGCGTAGAAGAGCTAGGCCCTCGTCCAGCTCCCTAATTACAGTGGTTTTATCATCATGGGTAACAGTAAGCTTTACCGGATATCCCCAGCGGTAGGGGATATTGTGGTTGCGGAGTGCTTTGGTCACAGGGAGTAATGCCTTACGCTTTTGCATGGTAAACTGTGACAAATCTGCAAAAAGCTGGATATGAGCGAATTGCTCAGGAGGTTGCTGGCACTTTCGGAATGCTACCATGAGTTGTTCTTTTACGTGGTAAAAGTGCACCCGCATCAGGACATCTCTGGGTACGTTGCCTGGGAGGTGTGACGGCTTAGGCAGTCTGTGGATGCGGTCCACTTGGAGTTCTGAGTCAGGGACTGATGGGAGGAACTTCTGCAAAAGGTCATGAGCATATTGCTGAAGTTGTGTGGGGAGAACAGTCTCGGGCATCCCTCTGACCTTTACATTGTTCCTCCTTGACCTGTCTTCGAGATCAGCGACCTTTGCCCTCAGCCAGGCCAACTCATCAGAGTGATCAGAGTGCGCATCAATCAGGGTATTATGGGATGCTGCAAATTCCCCCATTTTGTCCTCAACATGTGCTACCCTTCCCCCCAGCTCAGTTATGTCAGTCTTAAAGTTCTTCATGCACTGCATCAGGTCCGCATGCATGGAGCTGCGGAGGGAGACAAGCATGTCCTTCAGGGTAGTGTCAGAGACCGCCGCGCCTGTTGTGGGGAATGCAGTGAAGGGATCCACGAGCTCCCTCGTGTCCTCCATAGAGTCATGGCCTGTGCTCACCTTATTAGTGTTGACATCCAGGCGAGGCTTGGACTTCGCAGGGCTGCTTGCTAAAGGAGTAGATGCCTCCGGAGAGTGTTGCGGCGCTCTCAGCCGTAATCCTGGGCTAGGCGCTGTGGACCGCGAGTTGCAGGAGGAGGAAGGAGAGATGCCTTCCCCGCCGGCGCCATCTTGGATAATGCTGCGGCCTTTCGGCGAATAAAAGTCCTCCAGTTTTTTTAGCTTGGCCGCTTCTTTTCGCTTGCGGGTCATTCCGCGGGTGTTGCTAGACCTTTACAGGTAATGTGGACGTGGATACAGCCTGTTGCGACCCCGTAGTTGTTTGCGGTTCCCGTGTCTGGATCAGAGCTGTGCTCTCACACGTCCATTCACTTGCGCTGTAGCCACGCCCCCCCGAATGATTTTCTTTATTGCAAAATGTTGTGTGGAAAAGGTAGTGATAAAAGGTATCACAGGTCCTGATCTATTAGTAGAGGGACGATCCTCCAATATCCTATATTTGATTACCAGCGTTTTAACTATTTAGTTTATTTATTTTATATGTCATGTTAGCTGTGAGCGTGGGTCTGTGTTCATCTCCTATTTCTGTTATGCACTGCTGCACTTTTCTAATTAGCCACAAGATGGCGCTATTAATTCCTGTCTATAATCTTTCGTTTCCTGTGTATTATTAGCCATTCAATGGTTTGCCCTTTTTCTCCGCTGTATTTTAACGGCTTGCCAATTTTCAAAATGGCGCTGTTATGTATATATATCTTCAGCGTGCTGACGTTCACTTCGGCCAATCCCCAGTTGAAGTCCTATCGTGACGAAACGCGTAGGGGGCCAGTGACATCATCACGCATTTTTTGAATACGAGGAAGTGCAGCGGAACATACAGGAACAAGAGACACAGACGAACGCCGGAGCTGTTACTGCCATATCGTTGTATTGTGATTACTGCTTTCAACGATCTTCGACATTGTAAGTGCAATACTTTTTAATAAACTAAGCTGGTTTGACATACTACCCTATGGAATTCTTCTTTTATGCCTGAGTTTAAGGTTGGACGAGGAATCTACACCATTGAATTTTAAGGCTGTGGGGGAAGCCTAATTTCCCTATGCTGGGTGAGACTGTTGGATGCAGTCATGAGCATCTGGTAAGCAGGATATATATCTTTCTCACCCGGGTGTCACCATTGTATCCATTACTTCACGTTTGGGAGCAAGCTTTCTTCTTTTCTTTGGAACACTTCACTTCACATTGGATTGTTGTTTATTTTTGATGGACTTTGTTTATGAATTTCTTCACGGATTAGTTATTAACATTATTTTTATTGTTAACATTTTTTTATTTAATAATTTTTCGTGGTTCACTACTGCACTTATTTATAATTTATTTTATATTTTGTGTTTAACTATTTAGTTGATTATCAACCTATTTTATGTTCTCCTAATTTCATTTTGGAGATTTTATTTCAGCGCTGCATACCTTTGTTTTTTATGTTTTGTATAGTTTTAGTATTTAGCTATTTATGCTAGCTGCTGTCCTTGGATCACTGATTACTTTATTAATTTTAATTGCTTCTCCAGCGCAACGTTAGCCCTAGGGCTTTTTTCTTTCTCCAATAATAGTGATCTGTCCAACTGGGCGACCTCTTCTATTGTGTTTTCCAAAGACTCAATGTTATAGCCCTTCTCACCAAGTCTCATCTTTAATATGGTCGACTGGGTTCTGTAATCTTCCAAAGAGGTACAATTACGCCTCATCCTGACAAACTGACCTCTAGGTACAGATCTCAACCAAGGATCATTGTGGCAACTCCCAATAGGGATAAATGAATTGCGATCGGTCTGTTTAAAAAAGGGCTTTGTGACTAAGGAGTTATTTTCCCTCATTATGGTAAGGTCAAGGAAATTGATAGTTTCCTGACTGGCCTCATGGGCAAATCTAATTCCCCTCTCATTAGTATTGAGGGAGGAAAAAAATTTGTCGAGCTGGTCCTTGGTGCCGTCCCATAGGAGGAGGACGTCATCAATATACCTGGCCCAAAACACCAGGTGGGGACTACGGTCCCCAAAGATGACGTCCTCCTCCCACTTGGCCATGAATAAATTGGCCAAGCTGGGGGCATACTTAGCCCCCATAGCAACGCCCCTTATTTGCCGATAGTACTGGCTGTCGAACCAAAAATAATTGTGGCCCGCTGCATACTCCAACAGATCTATGATGAAATCCTTTTGGAGCTGAAGCAGGCCAGATTGTAGATTCAAATAATATTTCACTACTGAAATGCCCATCTAATGTGTAATAATTGAATATAATGAGGTAACATCTGCCGTAACCATCCACATTCCTTCTTTAAATTTCATCTGCGACACTAGATTTATCGCGTGTTGGGTATCCTTCAAATAAGAAGGCATTCGTTGGACCAAAGGCTGTAGAAAATGGTCTATGTACTTGCCCACCCGGGACGTTATTGAGTCTATACCACTCACTATTGGTCTGCCCGGGGGGCAAGTCAAGCTTTTGTGGATCTTTGGAAGACAGTATAAAATGGGCACCCTAGGGGCCCTAGGTATCTAGTAAACTTTGAGGCAGATAACATTACATCACTAATAATTGGGAAGGCATGGTCAGGTCAGTGACTGTCAGTACTTTACCACAGTGAGTGGATGTAGATCAGAAGGAAATAGATGAGCCTTGCTGATGGAAGCTGTATGGGGAGACCCAGAGGTGGCTGTAGGGTTGCCACCTTTTCCTCAAGCCAAACCCGAACACTTTAGCGGCGCAGAATTTTTTTTTTTTTTGTAGTATACACTATAGGATTAGTAAAGGGCCTGAGACACCTTTGGGTGCACCAAGGAGAGTAATAATGCGGAAGGATGGAGGGGGGGTGTAGTATAAATAGGAGGGGCTGCAAGAAGAGGGGTAGGGGGGTCAACTGAGGACAGGAAGGTGGGGGGGAAGGTGAGTGAGGGGGATGACTGGGGATAGAAAGAGGGGACGCAGAAAAGATAGGTGGTAGGTTGGCGGAGTTGGGGGAGATGCAGACAAGGATGGGGGGGAGGCTATGGAATAAGACTTGCAGAGAGAAGGGAGCTTGCTCTATAAGGTGAGAGATGCAGGTGGAGAGGAGCAAGGAGGCAATGATCAGAAGAGGACCATAGTCGGTGGTGATGGGAAGGAAGGGGCTGAATAAATGGGAGAGAGGCAGTTCTAAAGTGAAATACGGCATTGCTAGTGGGAGCGAGAGATAGAGCAGCATGTAATGTGAATGAAAGGCAAGTTATGTTGTGTTACAGTGAAGGTGGACCAAAGCATGGATTGATAAGGAGCAGGGTAGGCTCGGGGGGCAGCCAAGTGGGAGAAGGGGGGTAGAGTGTAAACTAAAGTGCAGATGGAGGGGGAGAGCTGGGGGCTGTGAGCGGCCGAAGGTGCAGAGGGAGGGGGAGAGTTGGTGGCTGTTAAAGTTGGACGTCAAGTCATCTTCTGAGGACATCACCTCAGAAGACGACTTGACGTCGAAACACGTCAGTTAATTGGACATTGCATGCGTCTTCCGGATAACGGGGAGAGAGCGGTGGAACGCACGCCACATACCGTCCACCAGCCATCCAACTGTGTTCTTTTATTTTTGTGCTTTTTACCTTGTGGATCAGTTTGCGCATTGCATGTGCCCTAATGGTGCAAACGATCATATTTTATAATATAATTTTAAATAAACAAAACTATGGAAGCCATTTTTCTGATTTTGATTCTGTGAGGAGCTGCGAAGGAGACCGTAGGAGGCTATTTTTTCTAACCTTGCGGTGAGGACCAGAGCTCGGGGACACGGAGCGATATGTGACACGGCCATTGGTGAACAGGACATCCCATCTACTATCCCCTAATGTGCCTTTTACCCCTGTAGGGGTGCCAACGTCTGGTGAGTACATACATAAGGGGGGGAGCACCTTTGTCACCTGTCTCCAACTGCTGACCACTCAGCCAGGAATCTCACAAAAGTCACCATATGTCTACTGCAACTGTGATCTTACACTGACACCATTGGACTAAGCGGCCAGGAGAGTGAAATTACACCGCGCTGTCCGCACCGCCCTCTAGAGTGAAGTGGGGATTTTCTTGTCCACTCAGGACACATATGAACTTGGATATTAGGACTTTGAGGTTTACTGTATATTCACTGCCCGTTAGGGCCACCTATGAACATTATACACTTTAAATTTTTTCATTTTTTAATATTGCACTAGGGATCCCGGTTATTGATTGAATTTCACAGTTTTTTACTCACCTAATTACCTACCGACTGGGAATTTGTGAAGTAGTCAGGGTCATTATTTTGCTATTAGCATTTAATTTTGTTCATCACTACGTGGCATCAGCCATTGATCAGCCATTGATCTATCACATTGGATAATAGGAGGCACAATCCTCCACTTTTGTAGGGTGCGGCCAGGGATAGGCGATCAAGAGGTTGATCGTCCTTCAGAGGCTGTAGATATTTAATATTTTAGTTTGTGGATTTTTGCTTTTGGTTTCTTGATTTCTTTTCTTTACCTAATTGGCTCAGCGCATTTATTAGCATTACACAAACCACTTCTTGAGAATATATTGTGTAAAGTGTGGGCAAGCACATTTCACCTGAGAATCTCTTCTTTTCTTTCTCGTACATCACGGGACACAGAGCAACATAGTCATTACTAATGGGTTATATAGATACCTTCAGGTGCTGGCACTGGCAACTTCCAAAACCGGAAGTACCCTCCCCTATATAAGCCCCTCCCATCCGGGAGTACCTCAGTTTTTTGCCAGTGTCTAAGGTGTTGGCCAAGAAGTAACATGTGTTTCACTGAGCTTGCGTACAGGTTCTTTTGGGGCCTCAGTAAGCTATTCCGGATCCGACCAAAAAAGCTTCATAGCTAAACGGTCGGTACCCGGGCCTTGCAAGAGAAGAGCAAGGTTTTGCCTGTAATGCCTCTCTTAGGAGGGCTGGACCCTGGGATCCAGAGCTCTGGTCATACCCACGACCAAGATGTTTTCTGTGCAGGGTGCTATACAGGTCCAGGGGAGTGGAATCCTTGGGAACCCGGTCCCTGAAGGTTTGATTACAATGCCTGCCGTGATAGGTGAAGTTTGGGCTTCTGTGGACCAAACAGAGTCCTGCGGCGAGGAAAAGGTAAGTGGGGGCCCCCAGGAACTTGGTTCTATTGGGGGACCCCCAAGCCTATTTTGTCTTTCTGCCTGTTACCTAAGGTATTCCCGCTAAATATTCTGTGTATGCCTGTTACTACTGAGAAAATGTAAAAAAAATTTTATAGTAGGCAAGAAAAAAAAAAAAAAAAATGTAAGACCGCGGTACCTGTGTTAAACACTAGAGGCCGCTATGGTTCCTTTTCTTGTAATGTGGATTTTTTTCTTCCGAAGTCAAATCCAGGCAGTTGGTAAGTTCTCTGCGGGGAAGCTGTCTCCTCTGCCCTGTTGCTGCGCTCATCCATCCCCGGGCCCTGCGGCAGGGACCCTGGCTCCCATCTAGCTCCTGGTTTTTTCAAAAAAGGCGCCGAAGGCGCACGTGCCCGCGCGCGTGCGCGAGCACGCGCCTCTCTATATAGAGGCAATCTGGAAAAGGGGCGGAGCGGGTGGATGACGCTCGGTGTGCGCCGCGGCGCTACTGCGCATGTGCGGGCATCCAGCATGTTTTAAAAGCAATCAAGCTGGCTATTGAAGTGCACAAACAGAGCTAGCAACAGTAAAAAGGCACACAGAGGCGGTTGATGCAGGCATCCCCTAGAAAGGCACTTTAGTAGACACCAACTGATATATAGCAGCAATTGTGCTAGACTATTCTCAGTAAAAAGGGTGTATTACGGCTGGAATACCTCAGCTTTGGGCTTAGGAATATGCCGTCCAGAAGCTCCGGAACTAAATCTTCCAGGAAGCAAAAGGGGTCTCCATCGGGCTCTGAGGATCTTGGGTATGCTTCTGCTGCACCAGTCTCCCCTGAAGATTCAGAGGTTAGTGACCGTAGAGACCCCGCAGGAGTGCCTGGTACTGTGGCTGTCCTCAGTTCACCTGCTCCTGTGTATGTAACAGAGGAGGTTTTTTCCTCAGCTCTGGGAGGATTAGAGGAGAGATTGTCAACATTAATCGCTGCCTCCCTGTCACAGGGAAAGCACGCCCGATCTCCGTCTCCTCCTTCAGAGTACCTGTTAGCGGAGCAACAGTCCCATACAGGGATCGACCTGCCTGAAGGGGATCAGGAGGAGGTTGATTCTGTTATAGAGGAATCAACTGTGGAGGAACCTTTCTCAGCATCTCAAGCTGAAAGAATATGGGTTCAGTCTTTGACTAACATGGTCCGATCAGCATTTAAAATGCACCTTGCGGAACCATCAACCACTACTGTCTCCTCGCTGGGGTCGCTAAAAGCTCCCCAGACTGTCTGTTCCTTTCCAGTTCACCCTTTATTGGAAGAGCTCATGTACCAGGATTGGGAACATCCTGATAAAATATTTACTCCCCCCAAGAGATTTCCGGTGGTCTATCCCATGGAGGATAAGTTCATCAAAAAATGGAGGGTCCCTACAGTGGACGCAGCCATCTCTTGTGTGAATAAATCACTGACATGTCCAGTGGATAATGTCCAAATGTTCAAGGACCCAATAGATAAAAAATTGGAGTCCTTATTAAAATCTGCTTTTTCTACAGCAGGCTTGGTGACACAACCAGCAGTGGCAGCTATTGGGGTCTGCCAAGCAGTGAAGGATCAGTTGAAACAAGTCTTAAGGGACTTGCCAGATCAGCAGGCCCTTGCCCTAGCTGATCTACCTAGAGCCTTATGCTTTGCGGTTGACGCCATAAAGGATTCAATCCATCAGGCCTCCCACCTTACGCTGTCTGTAGTACATATGCGCAGGCTTCTATGGCTCAAAAACTGGTCTGCTGAAGCTCCCTGTAAAAAATTGCTGGTTAGCTTTCCATTTCATGGTGAACGCTTATTTGGGGAAGACCTGGACAAATATATCCAGAAAATTTCCAACGGTAAAAGTACACTCTTGCCGGTTAAAAACAGAGTTAGAGGTCCCTCTTTTAAGAGGCCTGCTTCTCCAGTCCCTGGGGCATCGGCTGTGAAACAGTTCCGACGGCCTCCTCGGTCAAATCCCGGGGGTAAAAATCAGGGACAATCGCAGGGTAATAAAAAACCCCGGGTCAGGAGAGGTACAAAACCTCCCCCAAAGTCAAATGCATGAAGGGTTGCCCCCACTCAATCGGGTGGGGGGAAGACTCCAGTTGTTCGCAGAGACCTGGCGGGACACGATCAGAGACAGATGGGTGCTCTCCGCAGTAAGTCTGGGATACAGATTGGAGTTAAAAGACTCTCCTCCTTCCCATTTTACAAGGTCAAACGTGCCAAGGGATCCCCGGAAGAGAGAGTCCCTCCTGTTGGCACTAGAACAACTATTGCTCCAAGGAGTAATTATGGAGGTTCCCCTGGAAGAATGGGGGTTCGGGTTTTACTCAAACCTCTTTACAGTCCCGAGGCCAAACGGGGACGTGAGGCCCATATTAAATCTAAAAGGGCTAAACAAATTCCTGCATATCAGGACTTTCCGGATGGAGTCGATCCGATCGGTGGCCACTGACCTACAAGGGGAGGAATGGTTAGCCTCGATCGACATCAAAGATGCTTATTTGCACATTCCCATCTTTCCAATCCACCAAAAATTTCTACGCTTTGCAGTAGAAGGGCGCCATTTTCAGTTCAGAGCCTTACCCTTCGGTCTGGCCACAGCACCACGAGTGTTCACAAAAATTCTGGCCCCATTATTGGCCAATCTAAGAACGCAAGGTGTAACGATAATGGCATATCTAGACGACTTGTTGCTGATAGACCACTCAGTGAAAAAAACTAGAAGTGGTCATTCACAAGACAATCAAGTATCTGGAATCTCACGGTTGGATTATCAACCGAGACAAGTCGGCCCTAAAACCAGTCAAAAGTCTGGAATACTTGGGGCTAAGGCTAGATTCAGGCCAGAAGAAAATATTCTTGCCTCGAAAAAGGTGTTGTCTTTGAGAGATTTGATCCACTTAGTGGGTACAAAAAGACAGCCGTCCATACGCCTGTGCATGAGGCTGCTGGGAAAAATGGTGGCATCATTCGAAGCAGTACCCTACGGTCAATTCCATTCAAGGAATTTGCAAAGGGCCATACTGTCAGCCTGGAACAAGAAAGTTCAGGCCCTAGACTTACCAATGTCCTTGTCCCCTTCCGTTCGCAAGAGCCTCCGTTGGTGGTTGGTTCCCCAGAATCTGGAAAAAGGGAAATCCTTCAGTCCGATTTCTTGGAAGGTGGTCACTACAGATGCCAGCCTTATAGGCTAGGGAGCAGTACTGGAGCAATGGTCTCTCCAGGGCAGATGGTCGGATGCGGAAAAGGCCCTGCCCATCAATCTCTTAGAGATACGAGCAGCCCGGTATGCTCTAGTAGCATGGACATCCAAACTCCAAGGGTCCCCTGTCAGAATTCAATCAGACAATGCCACGGCAGTGGCATATATCAATCATCAGGGTGGCACCAGGAGTCGTGCAGCCCAGAGGGAGGTAAATTGCATCCTGAAATGGGCAGAAAGTTATGTCCCAGCCATATCCGCGGTATTCATTCCAGGAGTGGAGAATTGGAAGGCGGACTTTCTAAGTCGCCAACAATTATGCCCAGGGGAATGGTCCCTTCACCCCAAGGTTTTTCAGACAATATGTCAGCGGTGGGGAACACCGGATGTAGATCTGCTAGCATCCAGATTCAACGCAAAGGTGGACAGGTTTGTCTCTTGGACAAGGGATCCCCTAGCTTGCGGCTTGGATGCCCTAGTGTTCCCTTGGGATCAGTTCAAGCTGATATATGCATTCCCACCGCCACAATTGTTACCTCGATTACTCCGCAGAATCAGGGTAGAAAAGAAACCAGTGATTCTGGTGGCTCCAGCGTGGCCCCGAAGAGCATGGTACGCGGAGATTGTAAAAATGTCAGTGGGGAGTCCTTGGACTCTCCCACATCGTCCGGACCTGCTTTCGCAAGGACCGATATACCACCCTTCCTTACCAGCCCTAGGTTTGATGGCCTGGCTATTGAAGCCCACATTCTAAAAAAGAGAGGGCTCTCTAATCCTGTGGTATCTACCATGATCAATGCCAGGAAGCCGGTATCCAGGCAGATCTACTATAGAATCTGGAAGGCGTACATTGCCTGGTGTGAGGCCAAGAAATGGCATCCACGTAAGTACGTAATAGGTAGGATTCTGGACTTCCTACAGTGGGCTGTAGATAGGAAGCTTGCCTTGAGTACTATCAAGGGTCAGATTTCGGCCTTGTCAATATTGTTTCAGAGGCCCTTGGCTTCGCATTCACTAGTCAAAGCCTTTATACAAGGAGTGATGCGTAATAGCCCTCCGGTTAATATTCCCATATGTCCATGGGACTTAAACCTGGTTCTGTCGGTTCTACAGAAACAACCATTTGAACCATTACAGCATATTTCCCTGGTTCTTCTCACCAGGAAATTGATTTTTCTAGTAGCCATTTGTTCGGCTAAAAGAGTGTCAGAATTAGCAGCTATGTCCTGTAAGGAGCCATATCTGGTTATCCATAAGGACAGAATAGTGTTACGTCCTCATCCAGCCTTTCTTCCTAAGGTGGTATCGAGGTTTCATTTGAACCAAGATGTGGTTCTTCCTTCGTTTTTTCCCAAACCTAGTTCAGTAGAGGAAAAGTTATTACATTCTTTGGATGTAGTAAGAGCAGTTAAAGCTTATCTAAAAGCCACTGCTCAGATTCGCAGAACGGATACTTTGTTTATTCTGCCGGAAGGCCCCAGAAAGGGTCAAGAAGCGTCAAAATCTACTTTAGCCAAGTGGATTCGACAGGTCATAATGCAAGCCTATGGCTTGAGAAGGAGACCGCCTCCGTTCAAAGTTAGAGCGCACTCCACGAGAGCAGTTGGAACTTCATGGGCAGCGCATCACCAGGCCTCCCTGGCTCAAATCTGTAAGGCCGCAACATGGTCTTCAGTACACACGTTTACTAGGTTCTACCAGGTGGACGTTAGAAGTCAGGAGGATGTCGCCTTTGGGCGCAGTGTGTTGCAGGCCGCAAAAGATCCTCATGTCTGATAGCGCTCAGCTTATGTATGGTGTATCCCCCCCCTCATTGGGCATTGCTTTAGGACATCCCATTAGTAATGACTATGTCGCTCTGTGTCCCGTGATGTACGAGAAAGAAAATAGGATTTTTATAACAGCTTACCTGTAAAATCCTTTTCTTGGAGTACATCACGGGACACAGAGCTCCCACCCCTCTTTTGGGGACACTTATTGCTTTGCTACAAAACTGAGGTACTCCCGGATGGGAGGGGCTTATATAGGGGAGGGTACTTCCGGTTTTGGAAGTTGCCAGTGCCAGCACCTGAAGGTATCTATATAACCCATTAGTAATGACTATGTCGCTCTGTGTCCCGTGATGTACTCCAAGAAAAGGATTTTACAGGAAAGCTGTTATAAAAATCCTATTTTATACTACTTAGATTGCTGCTTGACTATGTTATAGAAGGCAGCGCCAACACCCCTAATTGGTTTTATATTCTTTATTAAAAAGGTCCTAGTTAGGACACTTTTGAAAAAAGGGGGGCAGCAGCCAGCACAATCCATCTAAGCGTGGATATTATCGTATATTCATCACCTGAATTTTGACAGCTGGTCTCTCTCTGCATTAAGTTACATTACATGACAGTGTCACACACAGTTTCACTAAGTGTCAATATCGGCCTTAGTGTGAACTCCCTCTCTTCTGTCAGTGCCACCTGTCAGTGCCAATCAGTGCCAACTGCCAGTGCCAATCAGCGCCACCTGCCAGTGCCAGTGTTTCCAATCAGTGGCACATATCAGTGCCACCTAATATCAGTGCCAACCAATGCCACCTATCAGTGTCAATCAGTGTTTCCAATCAGTGCCACCTACCAGTGCCAATCAGTGCTTCCAATCAGTGCCCATCAGTTCCACCCATCAGTGCCCCTATCAGTGCCCATCAGTGCTGCCAATCAATGCCCATGAGTGCCACATCAGTGCTAACTATCATGCTGCCTATCAGTGCCCATCAGTGCTGCCAATTAGTGCCCATCAGTGCTGCCTATCAGCGCTGCTTATTAGTGCAAATCAGTGCAGCCTATCAGTGCCATTAGTGCTGCCAATCAGTGCCACCTATCAGTGCCAATCAGTGCTGCCAATCAGTGCCAATCAGTGTTTTCTATTAGTGCCAATCAATGCCACCGATCAGTGACAATCATAGCCGCCTGTCAGTGCTGCCAATCAGTGCCAGTGTTTTCTATTAGTGCCAATCAGTGCCACCTATCAGTGCCAATCATTGCTGCCTGTTAGTGCTGCCAATCAGTGCCAATCAGTGCACTGAGTGCAGGGATGAGGCGATGAACTCAGCAGCCAGGCACATTGTCCATGGGGGGAGGCCTGGTGGGGCACAACTGAAATCTGTTGATGTTTATTAATTCCACATGCCAATCTTTAGTATAATAGGTAATTACCATACTACTATTTACAAAGCCTACTAAAATTAAAAAGTGTCAGTAAAAGGCCTGCCGCTAAGCACTGTTATGTGTTCCCACAGTGACACCACATAAAAAAAAGTGCAGCGCTAACTTACTGATCAATAACTTAACAATAATAGTGGAATCCTCTAATGTATGGAAATCTCAATAGGCTTCAATATTATGACAATACCGGTCTCTGATATGCAAATTCACATATAATACACATCACACTGAAAATAAGACATACTGTATAAAATGAAACTTAGCGGGGATGGTAGAAAAAAATGTCTTCATTAGTTTAGGCCAATATGTATTCTGCTAAATATTTGTGGGTAAAAAAAATCACGTATATTGATTGGTTTGCGTAAAAGTTATAGTCTCTACAAAATAGGGTATAGATTTATGGCACTTTTAATCAGATTTTCTGATAAATTTAATTTTAGTTACATTGTATAAAATAATGAATGTGGGGGCCTTTTGGTGGGCGTGTTTTTATTTTTTTTGGGGGGGGGGATCAAATCAAATCAAACATTTGATTCTTGTGCCCAGGCAGCACAATGTCTTGGGCCGGCCCTGCATAACATGTTACATATGTTACACCCTGAATAACATGTTATGAAAGGTGAATTTATCCTTTATTGTTGTTTCTTTAATCTAAGTTAGGATGAGAAAAGTTAAGAGTTTGCATTTCTCTGAAGTTTTGGCAAAAAATGTGTGGATTTTTGCAAAATGTTGCCATTTTGGTGCAATGTATTGGAGTTGATAGGGAAGGTGAATTTAAGGGGGTTTGGGGTGGGGGAGGCTTAAGGGGCGCAATAGGCTTTAAAAAATCTCCTAAGGATTAAAGAGCTCCTTTGAATAATCCTTTGCCGTTTTTTTATTTTTTTTTGCCAAAACAGACCCTTATGCCCGGTACACCCAACTGAAAATCGGACAACAGATCGTCCATTTTTTGTGCATGCAAGTCGCATATCGAACATGAAGAGCTTACTAAAGTTAGAAAAATTCTCATAGGACAGAATAAAAAAATCGGCAGTGATGTCCTGTGTATTTCTGTTGTATTTTTGGACAACTGTACTGATTAAACGAAAATCGTACAATCTGGTATCGTACGAGAATTATTTTCGTCCTTGCCCGATCGGATAATATCGGATGAACTGTCGTGATCGGCTCTCGAAAACTCTTTACTAACGATACGTATATCGTACGATCGATTCGAAAGCGGTATTTTTTGTATGTTTTTCAGATCTTGTGTGCGGGCCATTAGTCTCATTATTTAATGTTTTTGAGTGAATGAGTAACTTGTATAGCGCTACAAATGCGAACTAAATCGCCTCAAGGCGCTTATTTCCATCCAGTGTCGTCCTGATCCTTCAGAAGAGGTGGGTCTTAAGTTTTTCCCTAAAGGCCCAATGGTTTTCTTCCATGCGGATGCTGGTAGGTAGAGCATTCCATAGCCGTGGTCCTTGGACTGCAAATCTTCGTTCTCCCTTCGATTTGTAGTGGGACTTGGGGATGTGGAGGAGGTTTTGGTTAATTGATCGGAGAATGCGATTGGGGGTGTAGTGTTTTATTTTCTCGCATAAGTATTGAGGAGCGTTTCCTTGTGTGCATTTGTGGGTGAGACAGAGGGTCTTGAATGTGACCCGATCTTTTATGGTTAGCCAATGTAGGGTCCTCAGGGACGGGGTGATTGATTCCCAGGGTTTTTTCTCCGTTACCAGTCTGGCTGCCGTGTTCTGGATGACTTGTAGGCGTGAAACCTGGTATTTAGGTAATCCTAGGTAGAGGGAGTTTGCATAGTCGAGTCGGGAATTGATGATTGTTCCGACTACTACTGCTGTGTCCTCTTCCGGGATGTAGGGGATGAGTCTACGCAGTAGGCGGAGAAGATGGTGGGATCTGCTGACTACTGATCCTATTTGTGCATCCATCGACATCTCTGAGTCAAAGATGACTCAGAGGCTTTGACTTTGGTGATTGGGGTGATGATCTGTCCAAGGATGGTGGGTGGTGTCCATGAAGCCCTAGCTTTTGTCTTTCGGTTTGCGTGGAGGAAAATAAGTTCTGTTTTGGATCCATTGAGTGTATGGGAGCTCTTCGTCATCCAATCATCGATCAATGCGAGGCATTTTTCTAATCCATGATATTGGTAATTTTTTTGGGTGATACGAAGGTAGAGTTGAGTGTCGTCAGCGTAGGAGTGGTAGCACAGGTCCTGTTTGCTGAAGATTTTGAGGAGTGGCTGGAGATAGATGTTGAAGAGCACGGGTGACAGGGGTGATCCTTGAGGAACTCCGCAAGAAATGCGGTGCGCGTTTCTGAGGTGAAAGCTCCTAGTTTCACTGTCTGAGAACGATTTTCTAGGAAGGATGCAAACCAGGGTAAATCTGAGTCTGTGACTCCAGCTACTTCTTTAAGGCAAATGAGTAGAGTTTTGTTATCTACTGTGTCGAAAGCTGCACTGAGGTCCAGCAGCACCAGGAGACATGATTCTCCATCATCTGCTGCTTCGAGGGCGTCATCCCATATTTTGAGCAGTGCCGTTTCTGTGCCATGGCCTGGGCGGAAGCCTGATTGTAGTGGGTCCAAGAGTTTGTGGGTGTCCAAGTGGAGTTGTAGCTGTTGTACTACTGCTTTCTCAATAATCTTGGAGATGATCATAAGGCTTGTTACCGGTCTGCGGTAGTTTGGGTCTTTGGGGTCGAGGTTAGGTTTCTTTAGGAGGGGATTGATTATGCCTTGCTTTAGGGAGATCGGAACCATACCTTCTTTGAACGATTGATTTACAAGATGTGTTATGGTGGGTGCCAGGATGTTGGTACATTCTTTCAGGAGTTTTGTAGAAATGATGTCATCTGGTGATGTGCTGTCTCGGAGGCTTCTGATGATGTTTTTGGTGGTGTCGATGGTGATTGGGACCAGCGAAAATTTTGTTGATTGTAGAATATTTGTATTGATTTCCTCTTCTTGCTTTGGCTGAGTGAGGTTGGTTGTTTTTTTCTGTTGAATTATTTCACAAATGTTTTCGATTTTATCGATACATTCTTTGGTACATTCTTTCAGGAGTTTTGTAGAAATGATGTCATCTGGTGATGTGCTGTCTCGGAGGCTTCTGATGATGTTTTTGGTGGTGTCGATGGTGATTGGGACCAGCGAAAATTTTGTTGATTGTAGAATATTTGTATTGATTTCCTCTTCTTGCTTTGGCTGAGTGAGGTTGGTTGTTTTTTTCTGTTGAATTATTTCACAAATGTTTTCGATTTTATCGATAAAAAAATCCGATAGTTCATTACAGAATTTTTGAGTGTCTCTGAAAGAAACTAAATAAAAACATTTAAAGCAACAACATGCAAACATCAAATACAAAAAAAGTAAAAAATACAAATACAATGCACACTAAATGCACAAAACTGCTCTACAGTAATTACACCCAGAAAACACCCCCACTTGCCGACCGCCCCATAGCAGATTTCCTGCTACAGGGTGGCCGTTTTGTGAATCATATATATGTGATTTTGCACTTCTGCATAGGGGGTGCGCACCGCTTCTGCTGTGATTAGTCACAGTGGAAGCCAATCAGCGGGTGCCAGCCAATGGATGTTCACCGGCACCCACCGATCGTCGAGGAGAGGGGCTGGACAGAGCTCTGCCTATGTAAATACTGCCAATGCCATTAGTACAGTGACAGTGTATGTTTTTAGCACTAATCACTGTATTAGTGTCACTGTTTTCCACAAAGGGTCAGTTAGTGTCAGATTCTCGGCTTCAATATCGCAGTCTCGCTATAAATCGTTGATCGCCGCTAATACAAGTATAAAAGAAATGTAATAAGTTAAAATTCCAGTATATATCCCATAGTTTGATGACGCTATAACTTTTGCGCAAACCAATCAATATACGCTTATTGGGATTTTTATTACAAAAAAATTTGTAGCAGAATACATATTGGCCTAAATTTATAAAGAAATTAAATTTTTTTAATTTTTTTCTTGGATATTTTTTATAGCAGAAAGTAAAAAATATTTTGCTATATGCTGGGTGGGAAGGTGTTAAGATCCCAGGAGCACGGCCCTTCTAACCCTCATGTATTGAATTGTATTGTTACTGTATTGTCTCCCTTTTATTGTAAAGCGCTGCACAAACTTTTGCCGCTATATAAATCCTGAATATTAATAATAATGTATTTATTTTACAGACCATTTTCTCATGAATATGAGTTCTGGATGATTGGATTTTATCAGTGTTAATTTTGTCAACTAAAATATTTTCATCTACTAAATTAGTACTATTTTAGTCAACTAAATACGACTAAAACTAAAACAATTGAGATGACTAAAATATGACTAAAACAAAAATGGCAGCATGTGCGCAGCATCGGGAGACATGTTCTGACCGAGCTCCGCTGAGCGCATCTGGGACGACCAAGAAGAACCAGCTCTCACAATACAGCCCGCTCGGCGCGACCCTTACCAGCAGCACAGCAGGCCTCTCCTCCCAAGATGGCGCAGAGCCAGAAAGGTACGAGACACGGGACCCGGGCTTCACATGACACATCCCTTTCCCACACTACAGCTGCCGACCCACAGGCATCCACAAACGCTGCAGCTACTTCACGCCCCAGCCAACAGCCAGATCCATTCTCCTCTCAGTCTTAGGAGGAAATGACGCCACCGCACAGGGGTGAGCACCCTCAGTTTTCCCCTGCCTCTGATTATCCAGGGGAAGGCCCAGACTACACAGTGTCCCCGGCCTCATCCATGGACAGACATATGGAAGACTTGACAGAAGCCTTCCTGAGCCAGTCCAGCTCAGTGCAGGACCTAATTCAGCCCCCACCACCCGCTCCTTACTCAGGTGATGCTGCATTATTGGCTCGCTTTTCCACATTGCTCCAGCAGGAGCTATCCAAAGCATGCAAGATAATAACGGAGGAAATGAAAGGAGACTTTCACAGCATAGGGGAGAGGCTAGACACAATAGAATCAAAGATGGATGGCAATGTGGCAAGGGTAAATCAGAACACCACCCTGATTTCATCCTTACAAGAACAACTAGATCAGGCCAATACAAAAATAGAAGATCTAGAAAATAGATCCAGAAGCTATCATTTTCGCATACGCGGATTATCGGAGTCGGTCAATGATTTGGAAGACGCGGTGCATACCCTGAAGCAGGACTTGATCGCTGAAATTTCTCCGCACCACCTGGAGATTGACAGGGTTCATCGAGCTTTGACGGCTCCAAGACCTGACGACCTTCCTAGAGATGTGATTGTGAAGCCTCACTATTACAGGATTAAGGAAAAACTCATGTCTGAGGCCAGGAGCAAGGGAGATATTTTTGTGGACATCTCCCAAATGACCATCCAAAAGCGACGGTCGCTAAAGCCGCTGCTGGCACAACTAATAAACCGGCACATAAAATACCGTTGGTCCTTCTCCTTTCGTGTATCGTTTTCCCACAAGGGCAAGACACATTCTTTTGCGAACTTTCAGGATGGAGAAGAGATCCTTCTTGAACTTGGACTGATTTCCAGGGACTCACCCTCTACTTCTTCTCAACGAGACAGGGATCAGCCGATCTCACCCATATGGTCCCAACAACGCTCTTCCTCCAAACGACCCTCTCCGTCAGCGGGAACATATGGATGACTCTGCATCTTTTACCTGAATTTCTCTTTTGGTCAGCATCACGATTGACGAAACCCGGATGGGTAGAAAGTCCATGAACCCTTCATACCGGTGTTTGGAACCGGACTGTTTCGTTTTATATTTCTAATTTTTCACACGTTTTTTTTGCACAATACTTTCACTACAGTTTGGCTACATTGAGGACATTTCAGTCCCACTTCTGGGCAAGGAAGAACCTGCTATATAACTGTTCTTAATAAAGAGGGTTTGGGTCCCTCCGACAGAGACAAACCAGCCCAATACACCTTCACTTATAATATAGATAAATGTTAGCTTGATGTTGTATTTTAGACACTCCCACTCTCCTTATAGCTATATGAATGGAAAGATACCGGGGCGCGAAACGCATGCCACTTCTTGGTGAGCTTGTCCCCCTCAGTTTGTCAGAGAGACAACTTCACACTATACTATGGGAATGTTGATTTCCCTGACGTCGTGTTTCTATATTACGTTTGGTACATTAATGTTAATATTTTACTTGCGGCCCACCGACGTACGACCACTCGGTGCATTGCATTATAATCCTAACCTAACCTTTCTCCCTCTTTTCTATCCATTCAAGTGCACTCTTACTTTTCGATCCAGAATTTTCCCCATGGAGCAATGGCATCTGGGAGGCAACGATGGAAAACAACACTAGGCGAGTACAGTCTGTTGAACCATTATGATGAACCCTCAATCTAACAGATTTTTAGTTTTAACCCACAACGTACAGGGCATTATTTCTCCCACCAAAAGGGCAATGGCCTTCCAACAATATCACAAATGGGGAGCAAATATTGTGCTTATACAGGAAACACAGTTTTCTCGCCTTTCGGCACCTAAATACCTGAACCCTCGCTATCCTACTTGCTACTTATCTAATGGCCTGGAGAAAAAAGGGGGAGTCGCAATTTGCATTGCTAAAAATGTCCCGTTCACCCCAGACATAATTAAAGATAAAGAAGGGAGATACATTATGGTGGTTGGGAAAATACACGGACAAGTTATCTCCCTGGTTTCATACTATGCCCCTAATGCGGGTCAGATACAAATTTTTGAGAAGATGTTCTCGACATTGATACCAAAAGCTATGGGTCAGATTATCATAGGCAGAGACAGCAACGTGCCTTTGGATCAAACCATAGACAGATTGAATCCATATAAATCAGTCTTAAAACATGTTCCGAAACAGGAATGTAAATTGGCTCGGTTGTTACATTCCTACGATCTTATAGAAACATGGAGAAATCTCCACCCAACAACTAGGGACTACACACATTATTCCCAAGTACATAAGACGTACTCTAGAATAGATCATCTATTTACTCCTTCGCAAACACTCCCCTTAAATAAATCAGCTAAGATACAGACAGCGTCACGGTCAGACCATTCGCCAGTACAAATTTCCCTATCTGACCTGGGGACTAAACAAAAACCCACCACGTGCGCCTCAATGCTGCCTTGCTAAATTACCCCATCGTCATTAATGAAATAGAAACGGCCATTCGCCAATACTTTACCAAAAATCGAGCCACAGATACTTCCCCTAGCATTAATTGGGCAGCGCACAAAGCCACAATTCGTGGCAAGCTGATTCAACTTGCATCCAGGACAATTCTAAATTAGATCTGAGGCACAAAATCGACGCAGCTCGCATAGCACCCAATATTAGTTTCACCACTAAAGCAGAGAAATACCTTTGTTGGTCTAGGCATAAATTTTATACGATGGGAGATAAACCGACCACCTTACTTGCTAGGAAACTTTCCCCTCGTCCTTACAATCCTGCCCTCCCAAAGCTACGCTTAAGGGATGGCAAAGTGACTCAGAACCCGCACTCAGTGGTCCAAGAATTCTGTGATTATTACTCTAAATTGTATGCTCCACCGACGTCATTTCCCGTAGCATTCGCAGATAAGTTTTTTAGTGACATCCCTCTTCCTAAGGTGTCACAAAAGCATGTAGAGCTAATGGAGGAAGATTTCACGGAGGGGGAAGTCAAAGCAGCCATCAAGAGCCTGCATCCCTTGAGGGCACCTGTTCCCGATGGATTCTCTGGTCACTATTACAGAAAGAATTCAGAATTGCTGACACCTCAGATCTGTTCATTCTTTATCGATCTGAAGAAAGGCTCTTCCTTGGCCAGTCATGAAAATTCAGCTCTTATCCATGTCATCCCCAAACCTGGGAAAGAGCATGGGGACTGTGCCAACTATCGCCCAAATTCGCTTATCAACGTGGATCTCAAGCTGATGACTAAAGTTTTAGCAAATCGAATGAATACTTTTCTGGCTAGCTATATCCATCGAGACCAGGTGGGGTTTGTGCCCAAACGCCAGGCTCCAGATCAGACCCATAGATTAATAGACCTAATATCTGTGGTGCAGTCCAACTGGGATAATAGGGGATCCAGGAAAGCTATGATGTTGTCCCTAGATCTCTGTAAGGCATTTGATTCCTTATCATGGGAATATTTGTTTTATGTCCTAAAGGGTTATGGATTTGGCCCACGATTTTTGATGGTTCTTCAAACCCTCTATAGCGGGCCCACAGCTAGGATACTGGTGAATGGCTATAGCTCACATCGAATAGACATCCATAGGGGAACGCGACAAGGGTGTCCCCTATCCCCTATTTTATTTATATTGGCCCTGGAACCCCTGGCTATCAAACTTAGGAGCCACCCAGACATCAAAGGGATACATTGTGGAGACCTGGAGCACAAGTGTGCTCTTTTTGCTGACGACATTCTCTTACTGCTCTCCTCCCCGGTCACGTCACTCACAAATCTTTTCCGTTTAATGCGTCACTTCTCCATGGTCTCAGGCCTCACTATTAACCATACAAAATCGGTTGCCCTGAACCTCTCCCTGGATGCAGACACAGTCGCACAATTACAGAACTCATTCCTTTTCAAATGGCAGATTAAGGCCCTTCCATATTTAGGAATCTCTCCGACTCGCACTATAGATACGCTATATCAGACAAACTATCCCCCATTATATAAAAAGATGATAGCAGACCTTCAACAATGGGAACACAATTCACCGTCATGGTTCGGCAGACTGTACACAGTTAAGATGAATCTTTTGCCTAGGTTGCTATACTTATTCAGAACATTGCCTATCCAGATTTGTATGCCAGACCTACATAAATTTCAAAATAAGGTTCTGAAATTTATTTGGGGGAACAAGAGACATCGAGTGAATAAACAAACCCTATACACACCGAAGCTACGGGGTGGCCTGGGTGTCCCGAACCTGCTTACATACTATCGTGCAGCACAATTGGCCCAATTAATACAGTTCCACTCTTCATCGCCTCCACCTACCTGGAAGAAGCTAGAATCCTCCTTACATCCAACAAAACCGATTAGTCCTCTAATGTGGTTGCAACCAAAAGACAGGCCGGTCATGATGTGTCCGACATTATCATTCTCGCTACATATGTGGGACAGACTGGTAAAGTCTCACGGTTTTAAGTCAATGCATACTCCCATGGCCTCTTTGGTCCACTACCCAGCATTCACTCCAGGTCTCCATCCCCACACTTTTAATTGGTGGACTAATAAGGGTCTGCTGCTCATTGCTGATCTGTGCGATCATAGAGGTATCCTGTCTAAAGACACTCTATGGGACAAATATCAACTTCCAAACGCAGAATTTTTCCATTATGTTCAAATTGTACATTTTTTGAAGTCCTTACAGCGTACATCTGATATCACCACTTCCACATCAATGGAGTGTTTATGCAGGTCTTATGATAAGCACACTGGGCATGTTTCCAAAATCTATTCAGTACTGACTTCCAAGTCGGAAAAACTATTCTATATAACAAAGTGGGAACAGGACCTAGGCGAAACCTTTGAATTTGATGAATGGTCCAAAATGTCACAGTGTGCGTCAAGATCATACAAAATACCTCCTTGATCGAAGCGAACTACAAGGTACTAATGAGATGGTACAAGGTCCCAACGAGAATCGCTGCGTATGTTCCAGGGGCCTCTTCTTTTTGCTTTAGAGGATGTGGGATGGAAGGCACAGTACTACATACATGGTGGTCATGCCCCAAAGTGAAACGCTTTTGGATCCGTATCTACAATTTAATTTACTCACTTACTCAGGTAAACTTATGTAAATCACGACAGCAAGCTCTTTTGGTACAACCGGTTGATGGAACTCCAAGACAGGCAGGGAAACTCATAGCCTTCATCTTTACGGCAGCTAGGATAGCGATAGCCAGGTCTTGGAGAACACCCACGATCCCATTTGATTTAGTGAAATACAAGCTGTCTTGGATCATGACAAATAAAACGCCTATCAGCGATTTTGCTAGACAAACAAGCGAGGTTTGAAATGATCTGGAAACCCTGGATTAATTATTTGTCTAACCCTTTATAAATAGCAAGGGTTCAGATAATTCTATAATATAAAGTGCACTTTCTTCTCTGGTATCCTACCCTCTTCTCCTATCCTCTTCTCTCTAGTTTCTTTGACTAATCTCTCCACCTGTACTCCCCCCGGTCCCCCGGCAGGGAGAGTAACGTTACGAAATGTAATACAATGAATGCATTATATGAGGGAAGGTTATAATATATGGTATGAAAGTATTTTTAGACCGCTCTGTTTCCATAGAGAATGGGTCAGCTGAAACTGACCTCCAGGTGGTGCCGCCATGGTCTTTCCCCTCCCTTCTCCCACTTAGGTGGGGGGGGGGGGCTACGGGAAGGTCTTAAGTCACTTATGGTTGTTTATAGAGGGCAGCAAAGTTTATTTTGGATGTTTTATTAGTCGTGTTCCTCTTTGACCTGTTTTATGTTCCTGACTCCCCAATATGGGGTAACCAGTGATTGTGGAAGTGTAGGTCGCACGATGTTAGCACTCTTCCCAAAAAGTTTTTTGTTTTGTAATACAGCTGTCTGTTACGATGTTCTACTTTCTAGCCTTTTAACTGTATGGCAAATTTCAATATAAATCATTGAAAGATAAAACAAAAATGACATTTTAGTCAAAAGACTATGACTAAAACTACATTGAAATTTGACGTTAAAATTAACACTGCACTATCACATAAGAATATGTAGGGGGCATCTACTAAGCTGCTAAAATAAAATAAAAATAGGAAAAAAGCTTTTCTTTATTTTTTTCTTAACATTTAATGTTGGCAATGTATTCAGGCAATATGTGCAATGGCATTACATCCAATAGAGTTTACAGTTTATTTTTTTTTATATTTTCAAGTTGTACTTCTGCTTGTCAAAAATCAATATATTTGTTTTTTTTTTATGAAACTTGGTTTTAGTTATAAAAAAAAGTTATATATCGCAAAGGCTAAATTTAACTAAGCCCATTCGATTTTAGAAGACTAATTGTGCTGGAGATTTTAGTTGACTAAAACAGAACTAAAACTAAAACAATTCAGATGACTAAAATAGGACTAAAACTAAAATGGCATTTTAGTCAAAATACTATAACTAAAACTAAATCGAAATTTGATGTCAAAATGAATACTGTTTTTTTTTATATATTCTTATAGTTATTATGCCAACTTGCAAATAACATTGGTACAAGAGCATAGAAAAGCAATTCAAGTTTTGCAGACAAATGGGTCAAAATGTCCCAAATTATGAAAAAATTAAGACAGCTGTTAACAATAGTATCTCAAAGTGGTACCGTATTAACCCCCCCCCCCCAAAAAAAAAAAAAATATTATATTGCAGCTTACCAACCCTTAGATGTGATGGCTTCATTAGTTTTCTATTTAGTTTTTTTTCCTTCATTTCACCTGATGATTTGGTCAGTAACACACGTCCTGTCTAAGGCTCGATTCACATCTCGGCTATTCCAAATCATGGCAAAACGCGGGGCGCGCTTGCAATGCCATTACTTCTTAATGGCACCCTAATCATGGTGCGATTTTGCCACGATAAATTACACTGCAATTATGGCAGAATCGCAACGTGTGAAGCTTGTCGCTCAAAAAAGGAGCAGGAGCTTCTTTTGGGCGACAGCGTCGCGCATTGCGATTTGCCACGATTGCAGTGTGATTTATAGCGTGACAATCGCGGGAAAACTTGGCAGAAAAAGTGCCTCTAATATTGCATATATGCGCATGTTTATGCACATAGCACTGAGCATAAAAGCATTCTACTAGCAAGAATATTAAAGACTCATTCACATGGCCCTAACCAGTCATAAACATTTTACTGATCATTAGACAAGGAACAAAAGTTTCTGCATAAATGATCTGTAAATAGATCTGTTTTGAATGTAGAAATGTATCCTGTTCTTTTTCTTAATGGTATACGTGAATGCATACTGTATGTTCTCAGATGCTGATTTTTGGTTACAGATCTGAACACAATGCATGATTACACACCTATGTGAATGTCTCCATTGAAAACAATGCAGCTGCATTCAGATCCATAAATAAAAAAATGGTTGTAAATGAGTTACAATTTATTTTGGCCATTGGAATAAATGTATGTGTTTATGTGCATAGACGTAAGTTATGCTCACAAGTTTCCCTGTGGTGTGTTTTTTTATGCCTCTTAAAATGCTGATCTAAGTGCCTGATGTGCGTGGCCACATAAGCTAACATGGAACTTCATTTAGAGGCATAAGAAAAACTGACACCTCTAACAGCAGCATTTTTTTCCTGCCTGTGTGCATGAGTCCTATCAGAAGTTACAGCAACAGTTTTTTTTTTTTCCTTTTGGGATTTAAGATTATATATAAATTAATAAAAGCTGACCATTGTTAGCACTAGGGTTGCCATCTTATCTTCAAGCCAAACCCGAACACTTTAGCTGCCTGGGACACCTTTGGGTGCCCCAAGGAGAGTAGAAATGCGGTGCACATAGTGTGCTGCAGTGAACGGTGGGTGTGACCAAATTGCTCTTGCTGACATCATCACCCTGCCCCCCCCCAGTGATGCTGAACCTGCCCCCAGACATCCGTCTGCAGCTCCCGGGCGGCAACAGTTTTATGTGTTACTATCTCGGTTAATTGGGGAGCTACAGTCTGGTCTGAATAATGTGTCCAGGTTTCAGTCTGCCTGAAACCCGGACACACGATTCAAAACCCAAACTGTCTGGGTGAATCCTGGACAGGTGGTAACCCTAGTTAGCACCCCTGTCCATGTTAAATGATTTGTCCCAACCCTGTAATTGCTACTTTGTCTGGACAGCTTGGTCTGTTAGGATAAGTTCCCCTTTCCGATATTTAGGGTGTAACATGTAACATGTTCAGCATCTGACCCCTCTCCCCCCTCCTTGTGACAGTGAGCTGTGGATATTCTCCCCACACTCGCTGTCACAATTCAAAAATAAGAGTGCAGGTCTCCGCCCATGCAGCTGCATCATTGATTCACAGATCCCTGTGAATCAATGAACTATAAGTTTGTTTGCGGCTGTCGGCTTGTAGTTCTCAATAAACTACCAGGGCGCTATTGATCACTCTAGGTCAGGGGTAGTGAATTAAAATTCACGGGGGTCCAGTCAGAAATTTTTTCCCCCATCACAGACTGGTGCCCCCTCATCACAGACTGGTCCCCCTCATCACAGACTGGCCCCCCTCATCACAGACTGGCTCCCCTCATCACAGACTGGCCCCCCATCACAGACTGGTCCCCCATCACAGACTGGTCCCCCATAACAGACTGGCCCCCCTCATCACAGACTGGTCCCCCATAACAGACTGGCCCCCCTCATCACAGACTGGTCCCCCCATCACAGACTGGTCCCCCATCACAGGCTTGTCCCCCCATCAGACTGCCCCCCTCATCACAGACTGGTCCCCCATAAGACTGCCCCCCCATAACAGACTGCCCCCCATAACAGACTGGTCCTCCCATCACAGACTGGTCCCCCCATCACAGACTGCCCCCATCACAGACTGGTCCCCCCCATATCACAGACTGCCCCCATCACAGACTGCCCCCACCCATCATCACAGACTGGCCCCCATCATCACAGACTGGTCCCCCATCACAGACTGCCCCCCCCCCATCATCACAGACTGGTCCCCCATCACAGACTGGTCCCCCCATCACAGACTGGCCCCCCATCATCACAGACTGGGTCCCCCATCATCACAGACTGGTACCCCCATCACAGACTGGTCCCCCATAACAGACTGGCCCCCCTCATCACAGACTGGTCCCCCCATCACAGACTGGTCCCCCCCATCATCACAGACTGGCCCCCCTCATCACAGACTTGTCCCCCCATCACAGACTGCCCCCCATCACAGACTGGTCCCCCCCATATCACAGACTGCCCCATCACAGACTGCCCCCACCCATCATCACAGACTGGCCCCCATCATCACAGACTGGCCCCCCCATCACAGACTGGCCCCCCATCATCACAGACTGGTCCCCCATCACAGACTGGTCCCCCCATCACAGACTGGCCCCCCATCATCACAGACTGGGTCCCCCATCATCACAGACTGGTACCCCCATCACAGACTGGTCCCCCATCACAGACTGGCCCCCTCATAACAGACTGGTCCCACATAACAGACTGGCCCCCCTCATCACAGACTGGTCCCCCCATCACAGACTGGTCCCCCCATCATCACAGACTGGCCCCCCTCATTACAGACTGACCCCCATCACAGACTGCCCCCCCCATCATCACAGACTGGCCCCACAATAACAGACTGGTCCCCCCCATCACAGACCCCTGACTCCTGTCCTCATAACAGCACAGCACTTCCCCCTCCCCACAGAGCCCTACCTTATTCACACAAGATGTGCAGCGCAGGCGCTCTGGACAACGGGCGGGACTTTTCAAGTTAAAGGTGAGTGATTGATTGCTGGGACCGCCCCGCTGCGTAGCAACCAATCACCCGCTTCTTAACTTAAAAAGTCCCGCCCTTTGTCCAGAGCAGCCGCGCTTCTCGTCTTGTGTAAGTAAGACAGGCGGAGGGCGGAGACACTGCAGCGATCCGAACCAGAAGGGACAGACCAACCCGTGCGTGGCGCGCCTGCCATGCTTTGAACATAGCGGCAGGCGGGCAAGCCGGCGGCGGGGGGAGGAGTGGGACACACAGGCAACTATTTGGCGAGGCTGCGGTCCGGTTAGTATGGCTACTGGGGCCGGAACCAGGCCGCGGTCCGCCATTTAGTGATGCCTGCTCTAGGTAGTTAATTGAGCTTCCTGTATCGGAGGTACGAGCAGACAGCTACACAGACAGTCTGTGGGAGCCTGGCATTATACCCACGACCTGCTGATCATGGGTGCAATGCTTTACAGGCTCTTAACGAAAAATGAAAAATACATTAAAAAAAATTTACCTGCAAAATAATGTGCATTTATTTTATTTTTTGGAAAGGTGAACTTATCCTTTAAGGTAAGTTGAAAAATAACAGACTTACTGGCCAGATCACCAGGTGAAAATAAAGGGAAAAATGCCTAAACAAAAGAAAACGAATGCAGCTACCACATCTAAAAATTGGTAAGCTACAATTTAATAGTTTGTTTTTGGGTTTAATACGGCTTTAAATACAACAAACACCCTAGTTATGAAAAATATTTTTCCCAGGGATTACCAAGGTTGGCAGCTTTATTTTACTAACTATTAAGTGTGAATTCTCGTATACCTTTTGCTATATTTTACCATTATTGAAAATGATCGAGCAAAATAGATTTTAAAAATATTCCATTTGGTCATGCTTTCATTATTTTTTATTTTTTTATTTTTTTTATAATGACATTTTTTTATTTTATTTAACACATAGTTATTGACATACACAACATCATACATTAACATCACATTCATTTTAATCTAGCATCCCCCCCATCCCAAAAAAAAGAGAAAAAAAATATTTTTGCAGTTATTCTGGTTTTCTTTTACTTGATTTTATTGCTTTTTTTTTATCTATGACCCCTAGAGGGGGCTAGCTGATAACAGTTTCATCAATCTCTTGCTGTTGGGAGAATTAATAGTATCATGTTCACACCACTTGGCACTACAGCAAAGCTGGCAGATTTACTTCATTTCAAAGGATTGCCTAAGGTTTCCAGGCTTGTCCCTTGAGATGTCTCTGATTTTGAACACTGATTTTATGTACAATTAGTAGCAGGAAGTACCCAAGGCAAAAAGGCCAAATATATGTATTTCTAATTCATTATACAAAAGGCTGAAGAAATATATTTAATAATTTGTTAGCTGTTAAACACAAAATATAACATTCTGATTTAATGATTTTATAGTGTTTTTTTTTTTATTTTTTTTTATGCATCCTAAATTTTCTTATACAGTACTTAAGACTGAGTTTTTTTTTTTTTTTTTAACTGCTAAAAACAAACGGTAAAATTCTAAGAAAAGATTTGCTGCACTCACTTTTGTTGAGCATGAGTTGGGTACATGTCTGAGGTTATCCAGTAACTGAGGTAAAATAAGCTTTCAAAACCATGTAACCTAAATTGGAGAGACCTGTTGAGAACAAAAAAAAAAAAATACAAATAAATAAACAATTCTATTTTTCATACAGATACTTTCCCAATATAAGATTAGACGGGCCCCATACGTATTAATTGGCATATAGTTCAATAGAATGGGTAATTGTGGAAAAGAACGAGAAAGTAATCAATTCTGGCATTTCAGGAATTCCAGATCTTGAAGAAAAAATTGGTTAAAAGTAAGATTAAATGTCAAAATGAGACACATGGCTGCCAGGCATGATAGTGAAGGGGAATGATCAATATACTGTAATAATTGTAGCCTAACATGAGGAAAGGGAAAGTGATAAACATGGAGGGTGTACTCATTGCACCAACAAACTGGAATATATTGTATGAGAAAGAAAACCCTTTGCTTGGTAAATCAGGGGTTAAAGTTTTGTGGCCCTGGAGGGGCCATATAAGCAGATACTAATAGAAAAAAAAAAAATGAATACCTTAATCAAGTGTGGAACTACAGGAAAAGTTGGCCAAGTCTTTAAAATGCTTTAAGAATGCATATGGTATTTCATTTGCATCCAGCAGGTGGAGCTCTAGACTCCCTTTTCTCATGTTCACCTATTTATCTGTAGCTGCTCTATGGCAAAGTTCTTTTAATTAAACAGCTCAGCAGCCCAAGCTGAGAATTACACTAACAACTTAGGCTGTTCACTAAGCAAAGTAAATTAGCATTTTGCTAAATACATTTTCACTTAGCTTAGGTAATGGCATAGGCTTGCGCAGGGGTTGTGCCTGGTGTGCCTAGGCATACCCTAATCGCTATAAGTGCTGCCAACCTCCCGCAGCATTTTTTACTGACAAAACATGTCAAATTTACAGGCGGATCACATATTTTACTGCCAACCAAAATACATTTTCACTTAGCTTAGGTAATGACATAGACGTGTGCAGGGGTTGTGCCAGGTGTGCCTGGGCACACCCTAATCACTATCAGTGCTGCCAACCCCTCCCGCAGCATTTTTTACTGACAAAACATGTAAAATTTACTGGTGGGTCACATTTTTTTTACTGGCAGCCAAAAAAAATGACACAACTCCTATTAAAAACAAAGACTACTGATATTTAAACACAATATAGAGACACCAACAATACCCCAAAAAATTATTTGCCTGGTGTAAACTTAAAAAGTCAACAAAAGTCAGCATGACAAAATTATCAGCCCCTGATATTTACAGACAGTTGTAAAAAAAACACTGATTTTTACAAACTGACAGTAAATTTACTGACGGTTGGCAACCCTGACCACTATGTGCAGTGCCGATTCCCACTACCACCTGGGCTTCCCTCGTGTTGCCCCCCCCCTGCCCTGTAATGCTGCTGGCTTCCCTCCTCTCCCCCCAGTTGCTGCAGGGGATGTTTTAGGATGGAGAGCGAGGGAAGGGGCTACTAAATGTCATTTACCAGCACCTTCCTTTTCTAAATGAACACAGTGAACACACACACTCAATGTGTTCATTAATTACTGAAGCCTAGTAAACAATGTTTACCATGTTTCAGTTTGTGAATGAACAGGGAGACGCTCAGCACAGAGCGCTTCCATTCATTCACTGTCCAGTGCAGCTGAGGCTGCAGAGAAAGACGTGTGTTTGAGCTTTGGGGTGCACACCTTAATGCAATAGGCTACGCACACCTATGGGTAATGAGGTGAAGTGTTGCTGACTTTAATCACCTTCTCATGTGCAAAGTAAACATGCTCTTTAGTACCACAAGAATGGGCAGATCAGAAGGCAGCTGGCCAGGACACTGGGGGAGATTTACTAAAACTGGTGCACATAGAATCTGGTTCAGCTGTGCATAGTAACCAATCAGCTTACAGGTTTTATTGTCAAAGCTTAATTGAACAAGCTGAAATTAGAAGCTGATTGGCTACAATGCACAGCTGCACCAGATTCTGTGTGTAACAGTTTTAGCAAATCTCCCCCACTGATACAGACAGCAGGCTGGAATAAAGGTCTAGATAGGCAGTGATCATTGGCTGACGGTACAGACAGCAGACAGGGTAGCAGGCAGAGTCATGGACAGGAATCAAGCCAAGATTACACCAGAAGATTAGCAGCGGTATGCCATAGTCCGGAGGTATCTGAGGTGAAAGTGGGAATCAGTAGAGAGAAGCCGTGGTCAGGAACCAGCATAGGTCAAAAGCAGGACCAAAGTCCAAAGGCAGGCCAGGTCAGCTGTGGGAAAGCAGATCTAAAGGACAGGTTCAAGGCAACAGCTGAAGACCATCCATGAACTTCCTGGCTCAGTTTAAAGATTTTTTTTTTTTAAAGTCAGCAGCTACAAACACTGTAGCTGCTGACTTTTAATAAGGACACTTACCTGTCCTACTCACCCGCGATGTCAGCCCCCCCCCCCCCCGAGGCCGATCCCTCGATCCTGGCAGCTCCCAGCTCCTCCATCCTCAGTAAAGGAAACAGGCAGTGAAGCCGTGCGGCTTCACTGCCCGTTTCCTACTGTGCATGCGCGAGCCGCTTTGTGAATGGGCCGGCTGCTCTCTGGGATACACACAGTTCCCAGAAGGCAGCGCGAGTAGGACGGAGGAAGAAGACCAGCCACGGACGATGAAGAGGCAGATTAGGGACTTCTGAATTGCAACCGCTATTTCTGGTAAGTAAAAAAAACTTTTTTTTTCTTTTTTCAATTTTTTTTAGGATTTTAGGTAAAAAAAAAAAAAATTCAGGGTGAAACTCTACTTTAACCTCCTTAGTGGTAATTCTGAGTCTGGCTCGGGGTGAATTTTTCATACCATAAGCGGTAACCCCGAGCCAGACTCGGGCTGCATCACAGTATCCAGGGAGAGTTACTTACCTTGTTCCCTGGATCCTGCGATGTCTCCCCGCAGTGTGTGCGAGCTGTCTCCTCGCTCGATTCACACTGCCGAGTGCCGCCGAGCTCCGTTCGCTGCGATGTTGTGGCGCACGGGGACGGAGTTCGGTGCCAAATTCAAAAAGTGAAATAGACAGTATAGATACAGTATACTGTAATCTTACTGATTACAGTACTGTATCAAATAATAACACACCCCCTTTGTCCCTAGTGGTCTGTCCAGTGCCCTGCATGCAGTTTTATATTATAAAAACTGTTCTTTCTGCCTGGAAACTGGAGAATGTCCATAGCAACCAAAAAGTGTTCCTTTATGTCAAAAGTGGTTTTAGACCAGATAGAAAACAGCGATAATAAATTAGAATCACTTGCAGAATTGAGCGATAGCGATTTGTGGGGAAATTCGTCATCAAACACTGAAAGTAATGACAGCGACATATCTGCAACTGAGCAAATTTCAGTGTCTTTGATTTGATTACATTATTGAATAATTTTTATTATAATTACATTATTATTTGTTATAATTATTTATAGTTATTTATTATATTATTGTAGCGGGGTCTCCGTTGAGGCCCCATGGACTACGTTATCCAGAACCCCGTTTGGCACCCAGGGTGCATTGGGCCGCCGCAGAGACTCATAGGTGGGGTATAAAAGGGGAAGGCAAGGCTAAGCCCGGCCTCTTTGGACACCGCACAGCTGGCAAGAGGACTTCCTGTGTGGACCTGCTGCGAGTGCAAGGCCCTAGGCCTGGGCCTTGCGCACTTCCAGAGAGCCTTCCACCTCGCTGCGGAGCCTGTGCAGCATAGTTACATAGTTAGTTACTTAGTTAGTCAGGTTGAAAAAAGACAAAGTCCATCCAGTTCAACCATAAAAAATAAATTAAAAAAAAAATATCGTACAATCCCATATACCCAATTCTATACCCACAGTTGATCCAGAGGAAGGCAAAAAACCCCAGCAGAGCATGATCCAATTTGCTACAGCAGGGGAAAAAATTCCTTCCTGATCCCCAGAGAGGCAATCGGATTTGACCTGGATCAACCCTGGCATCTGACATCTACCTGCTTCGCGGACGTCAGTTAGACCAGAGATCCGGCTGAGGCAGAGCCTGTGTGAGGAGACACAGCGGTGGGAGTTCTGGACTGGGATCGAGTCCGGAGGGGTGAGAGAGCACTTGCTCACATCTATAACGAAGTACTTTGTTAGGCCTATTGACTGCCTTGGCCTATCGTGTTATACTTTCTTTCCTGACAGGAGACTAGTCGCGGAACTGAGTTACATAGTCTCCGGGGAGTTGCTTCTATTGCCTTAGACCACTGTTAGATTTCAAATCATTGTTCCTGTAAGTGCACCACCGATCATCTTGCATGCGAAGATTTCTCACTGAAAGACTGAGCTTTAACTGAGTCAGGCCTGACTGGGAGTTTATAGCATTGCTGAGCGCCATACTGCTCACAGGGAAAATAGCTATATATATCAGTGTGTGATAGAACTATATGTGCACTATAGTTGACTAGTGTTATTATTGCTACAGGGCTCTGCATGTATGTGTTATATGGTATTGACAGTTACCCTTTATATACAAGTAAACCTATTACAGTTAATCATTCTGGTATTGGTGTCCCTTACTATATCTCAAAACTGTTTGGATTATTGTGGGCTTGTTCACGAACTGGTATAGAGCCATACATATATACCACCCCTAGACTAGCTGTGCCAGAGGAGGGCTGAGTAGATTGCCGGGGGTTGGCTGTGCTGTGTACAGGGCCCGAAACAAAACCAGCGGCTCTCTTAGTTTGGGGGAATCGCTACACGTGGGGGCTCGTCCGGGATCCTGTATATGGCAAGCAAACACGCCAAAAGTACCGGCATGGACCCGCTAGAAGTAAAAGCGTGGTGCGACGCAGCCAAAACAAACCCAGACATGTCAGGGGGTATCGCTACATTATAATTTATGATTTTGTGTTTCAAACTTTATCATACCCGGGATGTCTACTAGACTCTTGTTTGGACAGATTTAAGAATTACAGGCCTACAATTTAAAACGCCAAATTTCCATGCAAAATAATTGTACCGCTTTCAGCACCTAAAATCAGAAATAATCATACCGCCAGGGAGGTTAAGTGACACCAAACTTTGGTTTAAAAAAAAAAAAAATTCTATATCAGTATGTATTCTTTACTCAAAAAAAGTATCTTCCAGATCTCTTATTTTTTTTCTGCTGTGATCAACCTTCCTGTTAGAGGGTGGCAATGTTTGTTCTCTATGGTCGCAATGTATATAGGAACATAGCCATCCTCTTTTGTTTGCTTCTGAGATATACTATGGACAAGAAGAAAATGTTCATGAGTTCATGGAGAACTTTATAAGGAGGCAAAATAACACAGTAGGAAATTATTTAATCCAAAATCGGTTACAGAGCCAATATGTAGTGGTTGGGTAAAGCTTCTTTTTGGAAAATAAAGATATTGTTTGGCATAACTTTAAGCATGGTTGCCTGTGTGCCTCCATGCGCATATGTCCACAGTGTGGCCACGTGAATTAGCATATTGTCAAAAACATGCAACCAGCTCGATATGTCCCTTGTTCTATGCATTGGCTTCTTCTGAAGCCATCCCTAGCCATGTATCTCATCTAGTTAAAGCCGTCTATTGCCAAGTGCCAACCAATCAGTATCTCCAATCTCCCTTCCTCTGAGCATTTCCATAGTGGCAGGAGCCTTGTCTACTGTCAAAGGGTAGGATCATTGCTTAAACAGAACTACTAATTGGCTGGCTCTGCCTTGGTGTGACCCTTTTAAAGCATCCATATGCTTTACCAAACGGGCGGTGCTCAAGGCCAGTGCTGCCAATTGGTAGGTATTATACAGCGTTGCCTATTAGATTAGTTTAGATTGGTAATGTTCAGAGAAAGGCTTAGGTCTGCTTAAACCACATTTTATTTAATAGGAACACTTCATAATAGCCTTTAACAAGGAACAACAATGTAAAATAAACATCCGCTCAGATAGTATGACATCCCGCACACCATGTCTCAATCCATAGCTACTAATACTGAGGCTGGCACCAATACACTATTAGAAGATTTTGCCTTATCATGTAATGCAATGTTTCAATATTTACCAGACTTGTCACTTCCATTATAAAACTGCTACTTTGTCACCAAAGAAACTGACATGTCTGAGCCTTTAAATCCAATGTACACAAGTAGATTAAGTGTGTTTACACTTGACATGGAAACTGAAGGAGTCTGAGAGACACAATGGTGCTGAAACATTGAATCTAATGCCGCGCACACACAACCGTTTTTCATGACGAGAAAAATTCAATTTTTTTATTTAGTCATTAAAAACGATCGTGTGTGGGCTCCAGAGCATTTTTCACGACGTGAAAAATGGGCATTAAAAATTTGGAACATGCTCTAATTTTTCTCGTTTTTCACGTCGTCGTTTTTCTCGTCATGAAAAACAGCCGTGTGTAGGCTTTAACGACGTGAAAAAAACACGCATGCTCAGAAGCAAGTTATGAGACGGGAGCGCTCGTTCTGGTAAAACTAACGTTCGTAATGTAGATAGCACATTCGTCACGCTGTAACGGACTGAAGAGCACGAGGCTGAAAAGCGCGAATCGTCTCTCACCAAACTTTACTAACACGAGGATCAGCAAAAGCAGCCCAAAGGGTGGCGCCATCCGAATGGAACTTCCCCTTTATAGTGCCGTTGTACATTTCGTACGTCACCGCGCTTTGCTCTAGCATTTTTTTTTCATGATAGTGTGTAGATAAGGCAGGCTTGAGAAGAATCACGTCGAGAAAAACTTATTTTTTTTCAATGACATTAAAAACGGTCGTGTGTACGCGGCATAACACATTTCCTAAGTAATATATGGACTGTGAGAATACCATGTTGTCAAACCACATAATATAATTAGAAAATGCACCACATGAAGCTAAAAGTAAAGGATCTATTTATAAAGAGGAAAGGGGTTATTTGTCTTTGCTCGATTGTTTATTTATCATTTATTTGCTGAGCCATCATTTACTTAATATAGTATTACTCTACACGGGTTGAAGAAGCAAATGTAGTATGCTTGCATGAAAAAATGACGTGTTGCTCCAGAGTTTCCTCTGTTTGTTTTCACTTTGACTTGTATGGGGAAAAGAACAACCTATAACAGAATGCAAAGGCATTATATAACATGCAGCAAAACAAGGCTTGGCCAAGTCAGCATCTAATACAAATAAAACACTTTCAGCAAAATTTGTATTGTTCTGTCCCCCCTATATGTGTTGTATTGAACTGAATTGGGTTACTACTATTGCTTTGATGTATGCTAACATCTACTAATGATTTAGACTCGCAGGGGTCTTCAAACTACGGCCCTCCAGGTGTTTAGGAACTACAATTCCCATCATGCCTAGTCATGTCTGTGAATGTCAGAGTTTTGCAATGCCTCATGGGATTTGTAGTTCCGCAACAGCTGGAGGGCCGTAGTTTGAGGATCCCTGATTTAGAGCCACTACAACTTGTTTACTTATGTGATTTGCTATTTCCCTCTGCCACCCCCCCCCTGTTTAGTGCTAGTTATATCAGTTCTATCTAGACCCTCCCTGTTTTCTCCATGTTCACTCAGTCAGTGTTTGTACTTTGCATGGGCTTAGGAGAGTCATTGTTGTCTTTCACGTCACAAGACTAAAAAAAATCCCATGTACTGCAACTATCTGTTTTATTATTATTATTATTCAGGATTTATATAGCGCTAACAGTTTGCACAGCGCTTTACAACATGAGGGCAGACAGTACATTTACAATACAAATCTATACAGGAGGGATCAAGAGGGTCCTGCTCGTTAGAGCTTACAATCTAGAAAGTGAAATAAATGTAATTGGATTCAACTTCTGTGACTTATTGAAGAGTTAAAGTGTTTGTTACCCCAGCACTTAATATTCCTGATATGTGCCTGCTGTACCATGTACTTGTATGAGAAAGTATCCTGTTCTCTTAGTATTGCTTCCTTTATGTGAAATCCCTGGAGTTCCTGCTAAGCCCTTATTAAAAACTGACCACATTAAGCAGCAGAGCACAGTGTGGTCAGTTCTCTAGCTGTGCTGGAAACTCAGTGTACTCTCCTCCAATGATCAGACTTGTCCTGACAGGCCCCCCTGCCTAGCCATTGACTGGTAAGCTCAGTGTACTGCAGCTCATCCTCCCCCAGCTCTTATGTACCTGAGAACACAGTAAATGTGATCACTTATAAAAAAGGGGAAAAGGTGTTTATAATTTTTCTATTTTTATATATATCTATACACAAATGTTTTGCCTTTAATTTCTATTTTTAACGGAATAGGTTGTTTAACAAGGTGATCGTTTACAATCACTGTAAGCTGCCTGTGGATGGAACCAAGTCAGCAAGTGACCAAAATGTCCAGACAGACTGGGTCTAAGGAGGTATATTAATGCATACAGCAGCATTTTAAACAGAACTAATATTCTTACAAGCTGCTTTACAAGTTCAGGTCAGAAGCATGCAAAAAAAAAAAAAAGCACATGTATACAAGACCACAAAGAGAGCCATGGCTTCTTGTATCTGACTGTATTCACCAATTTACATTAAATGTAGATAATCTTTAAGAAAAAAAAATCACAAAACAAAAAACATCTTGTTTTGCTAATACAAAAGCAGCTCGACAATTTAAACAGACCATTTTTACATTTTTGAAAGCATGCTGCAGTACTGGCTTCTTCCTCTAGGTGGCACTGGTACTGCATACACTTACAGAATTGCAAAGTGATTTTTGTTCTCTGTTTTAGTGTATAATTACATAATTGCTGTAAAGGATCTAAATTACAGAAAAAGGCATAAACATTTGAAAATCACAACAGCACACTAATGGATACTGCATGAAATCACACTTGGGCACTGGACATCCAGTACAGCCTCTCAACTTGCTCTCAGAAAGGGCCAACACATTAATGCGAGATGCAATAGGTATAATAGATGTTTGTGCTTCTGCGGAGCCAATGCATGTTATTAATCTGTTTGTATTGCGGTAATATGTAATAAGGATAGGACATTTATTAACCTCTTCAGTGGCAGAGGTGACGGTGGTTCAAGGCTTCTCAACTGAGCTTCAATGGAACTGTTTACTGAGCTCTCTCTCTGCAGATGAAGTCTTTGTGAAAGAGAGAGTTTATGGAAGAAAAACTCATTCTATGCCCAACAGCAAATAATCTACGGCAGGCATTTAATTCTATGACACCTAACTAGAAACCAAAACCAAGGCTTGGCCACCTTTTACTGCTTGACCCAACTCATGACCCAGGCAGTCCCAAGACTATGGGGTTGATTTAGTAAAGGCAAATAGACTGTGCACTATGCAACTGCAGTTGCTCCAGAGCTTAGTAAACGAGCAGAAGCTCTGCTGACTTCCATCATCCAATCATGTGCAAACAAAAATGCTGTTTTTTTTTACATTTTCCCTGCAAGGTGATTGTGTATTTTTCGCAAAGAGAACCTTTAACTCATTTACTAAGCTCTGGAGCTTAGCATATTCAATCACATGCAAGGAAATTTTAAAAAAATGCATTGGATGATGGAAGTCAGCAGAGCTTCTGCTCGTTTACTAAGCTCTGGAGCAACTGCAATATCGCAGTCACGATAAAAATCCCTGATCGCTGCCATTACTAGTAAAAAAAATAAATAATAAAAATGCTATAAATCTATCCCCTATTTTGTAGCTGCTGTAACTTTTGCGCAAACCAATCAATATACGCTTATTCCGAATTTTTTTTTAACAAAAATATGTAGAAGAATATATATTGGCCTAAACTGAGGGAAAAAAATGGATATTTATTATAGCAAAAAGAAAAAAAAATTGTGTTTTTTTTTAAAAAAAATTGTCGCTCTATTTTTGTTTATAGCGCAAAAAATAAAAACCGCAGAGGTGATCAGATACCAACAAAATAAAGCTCTATTTGTGGGGAAAAAAGGATGCAAATTTTGTTTGGGTACAGCGGCACACAGCCGCGCGATTGTCATTCAAAGTGTGACAGCGCTGAAAGCTGAAAAATGGCTTGGGCAGGAAGTGGGTGAAAGTGCCCTGTAGGCAAGTGGTTAATTAATTTTCGTTATTCAAAGCAAACTCCCCCATCCTCCATGCTTTATTTTGTTGAGAAAACACTTTTAAAAAAACCCACCCCTCTAGGGTTTCTGACCGTAGCCATCTTAAAGGCTTCATGTAGCATTTACTTCCGGGAATCCATCTACCCTTAGCTCAAGCATGCATGGAGGAGAGTGTGTTTAGCTGAGAAAACCCCTCCTCCTCTTCTCCCCTCCTGAAGACTCCTGGGATGTATGACATAATTTGCCCAGGCAAGAAACCAGGAAGTAACTGAAGAAGTGTAAAAAAAAAAAAGTTTAAAACAAGTAAATATTATTATAAAGGATTTATATAGCGCCAACAGTTTGCACAACACTTTATAATATAAAGGGAGACAATACAGCAACAATACAATTCAGTACAAGAGGGTTAGAAGCTCCCTGCTCCTGTGGGCTTACAATCTAATAGATTGTAATAAATAAGAAATACTTTCCTATCTATTTACTAATGTTAGCAGTATGAGGATTAAAAATAATCAAATGTTGATTAGGAGAGTAAAGTTTCACTTTAAGGTTGAGCCATACCTCCCAACTTTCTGAGATGGGAATGAGGGACACCTATCAGCAAAAGTATGCAGGCATAGCATAGGACACACCTTTTGCCACGCCCCCTTAACCACTTAAGTCCCGGGCCAATATGCAGCATAAGGACCAGGCCCCTTTTTGCGATCCGGCACTGCGTCGCTTTAACTGACAATTGCGCGGTCGTGCGACGTGGCTCCCAAACAAAATTGGCATCCTTTTTTTCCCACAAATAGAGCTTTCTTTTGGTGGTATTTGATCACCTCTGCGGTTTTTATTTTTTGCGCTATAAACAAAATTAGAGCGACAATTTAGAAAAAAATGACATATTTTTTACTTTTTGCTATAATAAATATCCCCCATAAATATATAAAAAAATTATTTTTTCCTCAGTTTAGGCCGATATGTATTCTTTTACATATTTTTGGTATTTATCGATTGGTTTGCGCAAAAGTTATAGCGTTTACAAAATAGGGGGTAGTTTTATAATTCTTTTTTTTTACTAGTAATGACGGCGATCAGTGATTTTTTTCGTGACTGCGACATTATGGCGGACACATCGGACACTTTTGACACATTTTTGGGACCATTGTCATTTTCACAGCGATCAGTGCTATAAAAATGCACTGATTACTGTGAAAATTACACTGGCAGTGAAGGGGTTAACCACTAGGTGGTACTGTAGGGGTTAAGTGTACCCTAAGAAGTGATTTCTACTGTAGGGGGGTGTGGCTACACGTTACACGTCACCAGTGGTGGCTGGTGCTCAAACTTTTTGGGGGGGCGCAAACAAACTGAAAAAAAATAATCATCAATTGCCGCCACTGTGCCCATTAAATGCAGCCACTGTGCCCAAACGCCACTAGTTTGTCCCCAAATGCAGCCAGTTTCCCCCCCCCCCCATATGCAGCCAGATTCTCCCCCATAATGCAGCCAGTTTCTCCCCCATAATGCAGCCAGTTTCTCCCCCATAATACAGCCAGTTAATCCCCCATAATGCAGCCAGTTTCTCCCCCATAATGCAGCCAGTTAATCCACCATAATGCAGCCAGTTTGTCCTCATAATACAGCCAGTTTGTCCCCCATATGCAGCCAGTTTCTCCCCTATATGCAGCCAGTTTGTCCCCCATAATGCAGCCAGTTTCTCCCCTATATGCAGCCAGTTTGTCCCCCAAATGCAGCCAGTTTCTCCCCTATATGCAGCCAGTTTGTCCCCCATAATGCAGCCAGTTTCTCCCTTATATGCAGCCAGTTTGCCCCCCAAATGCAGCCAGTTTCTCCCCTATATGCAGCCAGTTTGTCCCCCATATGCAGCCAGTTTCTCCCCTATATGCAGCCAGTTTGTCCCCCATAATGCAGCCAGTTTCTCCCCTATATGCAGCCAATTTGTCCCCCAAATGCAGCCAGTTTCTCCCCTATATGCAGCCAGTTTCTCCCCTATATGCAGCCAGTTTCTCCCCCATATGCAGCCAGTTTCTCCCCCATAATGCAGCCAGTTTCTCCCCCAATATACAGCCAGTTTCTCCCCCATAATGCAGCCAGTTTCTCCCCCCTATATGCAGCCAGTTTGTCCCCCAATATACAGCCAGTTTCTCCCCCATAATGCAGCCAGTTTCTCCCCTATATGCAGCCAGTTTCTCCCCCAATATATAGCCAGTTTCTCCCCCAATATACAGCCAGTTTCTCCCCCATAATGCAGCCAGTTTCTCCCCCATAATGCAGCCAGTTTCTCCCCCAATATACAGCCAGTTTCTCCCCCATAATACAGCCAGTTTCTCCCCTATATGCAGCCAGTTTCTCCCCCATAATGCAGCCAGTTTCTCCCCCATAATGCAGCCAGTTTGTCCCCCATAATGCAGCCAGTTTCTCCCCCATAATGCAGCCAGTTTCTCCCCCCAAATGCAGCCAGTTTCTCCCCCAATATACAGCCAGTTTCTCCCCCATAATACAGCCAGTTTCTCCCCTATATGCAGCCAGTTTCTCCCCCATAATGCAGCCAGTTTCTCCCCCATAATGCAGCCAGTTTCTCCCCCATAATGCAGCCAGTTTCTCCCCCATAATGCAGCCAGTTTCTCCCCCCAAATGCAGCCAGTTTCTCCCCCAATATACAGTCAGTTTCTCCCCCAATATACAGCCAGTTTCTCCCCCATATGCAGCCAGTTTCTCCCCCAAATGCAGCCAGTTTCTCCCCCATAATGCAGCCAGTTTCTCCCCCATAATGCAGCCAGTTTCTCCCCCATAATACAGCCAGTTTCTCCCCCAAATGCAGCCAGTTTCTCCCCCAAATGCAGCCAGTTTCTCCCCCAATATGCAGCCAGTTTCTCCCCCAATATACAGCCAGTTTCTCCCCCATATGCAGTCAGTTTCTCCCCCATATGCAGCCAGTTTCTCCCCCATATGCAGCCAGTTTGTCCTCATAATACAGCAAGTTTGTCCCCCCAGCCCTGCACTTACCTTCCTCGAGTCAGCGCCGTCCTTCTTCTGTCCTCGATGTCTTCTCCCGCCCTCGATGTCACTTCAGCCAATCAGGTTACCAGTAACCAGACCCGGTGAACCTGATTGGTCAGGGAACGCACCCCTGTGCGTCCTCTCATTAGGTATTTAGAAGCCGATTACAGCCCTCAGGCTGTAGTCGGGAAGCCTATCAGAGCCTGCTGGCTCTGATAGGCACTTCTAAAGGCCAATCAGACGCTGTGACTCAGATGGCCGGCGCTCAAGGGGCCGGCCATCTGAATAGTGGGCGGCAGCAATACATAGGTTCATACAATGCATGAACCTATGTATTGTTGTGGTGAGTGACGGCCGGGCGCAGAAGCGAGCGGTAGCGGCGCTTCTGCGCCCTCTATGGTCGCGCCGCCATGTGTAAAAAAAAGACACAAGAAAAAAAAAAACTCTTAAAGGGACCGTTTTTTTTTGTGACCACAGGAGGGGGGGGGGGCGGCGCCCGGGCGCCCCCTATGGACGGGCCGCCACTGCACGTCACTAATCGTCTGTTCCGATGACAGGGAACAGACGATCACTGACTTGCCACGGAGAAGAATGGGGAAAGGTTTGTTTACACTTACCTCTCCCAGTTCTTCAGCTCTGTGACCCGATCACGGGACACCGGCGGCGATCGGGTCCGCGGGTCCCACGGGCGCGGTCATGGAGCTCAGGATCGGGTCGCGAGCACGCCGCCTGCAGCGCGCGCGATCCACAGCTGGGCTCTTAAAGGGCAACGTACCTGTACGTTGATGTGCCCAGCCGTGCCATTCTGCCAACGTATATCGGCGTGAGGCGGTCCTTAAGTGGTTAAAGAAGAATTGTACAAAAAAATAAGATTGGTTAAACGCACAAGTGCTTTTTTTACCACTACTATTCCTTTATATTGGCTTTTAGAATTTACAAATGCAGCAATTTAGAAATCACATGAAAGGTTTAGCGCTGGGAGACACTTTTTTTATAAATAAAAAGTGCATTTTATATACATCTATATAGATCAGACCAAAATGAGGGACAAATGAGGAGGAATGAGGGACATGTAACGACCCACTGACTTTCTTTAAACTTTCTAAGTTGTTGGCCTGGAAAAAGTATACAGGTAAGAAAAGTAAAAGAAGACTCAAAAATACTGATTTGCATTTAATAAAGATTGTCTAGTCTTTTAATGGAATCCCTTTCATAGGTGAAACATGAAGGCTACCATTGCTGGCCTTCTGAAAATGCTAGTTGTGTACCGCAGTGCAGGGTAGGCTAGTACATTGTCACCTATTGCACTGTAGTGCAGCACACCTCTGTCATCAAGGTGTACTGGGGTACCACTGCAGTATACCACTCATTGCAGTAACATGTATGGAAACAACACAATAATATGAATGGGGTCTTAAAGCCATTGGATCAGTATAACAGCCAGGCAACTAGCATTTTTAGATAGAGGTCAACAAGGCAGTAATCGTAATTTTCTCAGGTAAAAATCAGAAAGTGTTTGATTCTCTGTCAGGTTTTTATTATGGTTTTGTGTCTCCTTTGGAGATTTTCCCTTTCTTTCTGTCTTGGTGACCTCCTGGACTTTAAAGTCTTACTAAACCCAGCACCCTGCATTCACTATATCTGGTCTCCCACAGTGCACAGAACATGGAAATGCAATTATTTTAGGCTCCATTCACACTTAGGCAATTTGAATCACGGGCGGAAAAGAAGTTCCGGAACTTCTTTTGGACAACACCTGTCCCAATATTTTTTTTTGCCTGATTTTGCTATGATTTATTGCACGACAATCGTGGCAAAATCACACCGCGATTGGAGTGCCATTAAGAAGTAATGACATCACAAACGTGTCCTGCGTTTTGCCGTGAATCGTGTGCAGAATTGACTCAAATTGATTCAAATTGCCTAGGTGTGAATGGTGCCTGTGGGTATTGGAACTGTATTTTTTCACTACAGGTTTTGAACTGTTGTTTTACCCTACATTTTCTCAGTTCTATGACATTCAATAACATGCTTCAGCTCCATGGCCTGCCCCAGTAGGTATTTGTGTGCGTGGAATATGTCTGGTTGTGGTGGCCACCTGTCCTCTTTAGACTAGTGTCTAATTTTATTAGTGCCAAGGAGACCCTGACATCTTTTGTGTAAAATAAATGGTGTTTTTTCTATATGTGGATAACCAATTAATAAATATGCAGTCTTAATCCGTATTCCTCTCTGATAATTCCTTTGAAACCCCCTGTTTCTCCCCCCTTTTTTGATATCACTCCAGATCACCACAAAGCAAACCATTGCCAATGCTTGGAAAACCAATACAGTAATGATCTCTGAAGCTAAAAACAGAATAAACCAAGCAATGATCCTTTCCAAATCAGAAGCCATAACCAACGATACTATACAAAGTTTTGAGAAAATATAGAATCTTTGGATGACGTATTTTCTTCCTACGATACCTGACAATTCCCTATTAAGACCTTGATATACTATAATATAATACAACAATATGAGTGGAAACAAGTACTAAACATGAACATTTATCTTCTGTACTAACTTAATAATATTCTTACAATATAGATGCTCCGGAGAACTTTCTTACCCTAGACTCTTTTCTCTCTTTCTTACCTTCATTCTTTCCCTTTTACTATTACTCTGTCCTTTTTTTTTCTATTTCCCTATGTTTTGTATTACCATATTTAAATGGTAATGTATTATACATAAATACTATATTTCGTTATTACTTACAATAATTATACACTTTTGAAGTTTTTATTGAAATAGTTGATTTCCAATTAGCTTTCTTTCCATAGTGGCTATATATTAATTGAATATGCCTGGAACTAAGTGTATTAGCACATATTTACATATTACATTTTTCAATTGTTTATATTAACTTAACATTTCATTTTCGAGTTGATTACCTGTTTATGTAAAATATCTAATCTTCAGATATGTATAATTCCATCCAATTTATTATCATATACTTTAGTAATATTACCATTTGTTGTAACTATTTATTACTAATTGTAACTGTCTTTATTATGTAAGATTCAATAAACAAAATTGACAAGGAAAATAATTTATGGCATATGTTAGGATGATGAATTGAAGAAATGAAAACAGATTGTCCATCTAATATTTTATTGGCAATTACAAAAATCCCTTTACGTTGTTTTGTACTTACATTTTTCAATAAAAATATCCTGAAAGTGAAAACAGACTGTCCACAGATGTCATGAGCAGATTCTCCAGCCACTTTTTATATTTGATCCACATCCTCCCTTTTAGATTGTAAGCTCTCATAAGCAGGACCCTCTTCACCTTCTTTGTTACAATTGTACTATATCTCTTCATTTTGTAAAGCAATGTGCAGACTGTTGGCACTGTAAAAATCCTGCAAACTAATAATAATAATAATAAGATGAAGTGTATAGGGAAAAATCATCCATGGGCTCATGATTAATAGAGCTTGCATTCATTCTTTCTCCCCATATTTATCAAATTCATTATAAGTTTTAGGCTACATTCTCAAGGCCATAAAAAACTTACTGATGTTTTTCTGTAACAAAAGTCCCTGCAGAAACGCTACTTGCTTTTAGATCCGTTATAAATGCATATAATTGTCCTGCTGTGCTCTGTAGGTAGATCTTCATTATCTTCATTAGGGATGAGCTTTGTGTTCGTGTCGAACATACGTTCGACTCGAACATCGGCTGTTCGATCGTTCGACGAAGAACGAACGATTTGGGCCGTTCGCGCCAAATTCGAGTGACGCGAACGGCCCACAATGCACTACGCCATCGCAGTGTCATCCAGGCGCTGTGATTGGCCAAGCATGCACTGTGACCCCGCATGCTTGGCCAATCACAGCGCCGGCAGCGAGGAGAGCAATGATTGGCCACAGGCAGGATGCCTGTGGCCAATTATTGCTGAGGGGGTTTAGTACACGCCCCACACTATATAAGGCCGCCAGCGCGGTGGCCTTGTGTAGTGTGTTCCGGAGCAGGGAAAGAGAAGCATAGGCAGGGACAGTGTCATTTTTTTTCCTTTACTAATCCTGGATTCCTTGTGTTTAGGGACAAATAAGGATAGGTAGGGAGAGTGTCAGTGTGTTATTCTGTGCTAAACCTTGTTTGTAGGGACAGAGAGGTACAGTGAGGGAAACTGTCAGTGTGCTATTCTGTTCTAAACCAATCTTGCTGAACCATATTTGAAATCCTTGAGTTTAGGGACAGAGAGGTACAGTGAGGGAAACTGTCAGTGTGCTATTCTGTTCTAAACCAATCTTGCTGAACCATATTTGAAATCCTTGAGTTTAGGGACAGAGAGGTACAGTGAGGGAAAGTGTCAGTGTGCTATTCTGTTCTAAACCAATCTTGCTGAACCATATTTGAAATCCTTGAGTTTAGGGACAGAGAAGGACACTCGTGGAAACTATCAGTGTGCTATTCTGTGCTAAATCTTGTTTGTAGGGACAGAGAAGGACAGTGAGGGAAACTGTCAGTGTGCTATTCTGTTCTAAACCAATCTTGCTGAACCATATTTGAAATCCTTGAGTTTAGGGACAGAGAGGTACAGTGAGGGAAAGTGTCAGTGTGCTATTCTGTTCTAAACCAATCTTGCTGAACCATCTTTGAAATCCTTGAGTTTAGGGACAGAGAAGGACACTCGTGGAAACTATCAGTGTGCTATTCTGTGCTAAATCTTGTTTGTAGGGACAGAGAAGGACAGTGAGGGAAACTGTCAGTGTGCTATTCTGTTCTAAACCAATCTTGCTGAACCATATTTGAAATCCTTGAGTTTAGGGACAGAGAGGTACAGTGAGGGAAAGTGTCAGTGTGCTATTCTGTTCTAAACCAATCTTGCTGAACCATCTTTGAAATCCTTGAGTTTAGGGACAGAGAAGGACACTCGTGGAAACTATCAGTGTGCTATTCTGTGCTAAATCTTGTTTGTAGGGACAGAGAAGGACAGTGAGGGAAACGGTCAGTGTGCTATTCTGTTCTAAACCAATCTTGCTGAACCATATTTGAAATCCTTGAGTTTAGGGACAGAGAGGTACAGTGAGGGAAAGTGTCAGTGTGCTATTCTGTTCTAAACCAATCTTGCTGAACCATCTTTGAAATCCTTGAGTTTAGGGACAGAGAAGGACACTCGTGGAAACTATCAGTGTGCTATTCTGTGCTAAATCTTGTTTGTAGGGACAGAGAAGGACAGTGAGGGAAACTGTCAGTGTGCTATTCTGTTCTAAACGAATCTTGCTGAACCATATTTGAAATCCTTGAGTTTAGGGACAGAGAAGGACAGTAAGGGAAACTGTCAGTGTGCTATTCTGTTCTAAACCAATCTTGCTGAACCATCTTTGAAATCCTTGAGTTTAGGGACAGAGAAGGACACTCGTGGAAACTATCAGTGTGCTATTCTGTGCTAAATCTTGTTTGTAGGGACAGAGAAGGACAGTGAGGGAAACTGTCAGTGTGCTATTCTGTTCTAAACCAATCTTGCTGAACCATATTTGAAATCCTTGAGTTTAGGGACAGAGAGGTACAGTGAGGGAAAGTGTCAGTGTGCTATTCTGTTCTAAACCAATCTTGCTGAACCATCTTTGAAATCCTTGAGTTTAGGGACAGAGAAGGACACTCGTGGAAACTATCAGTGTGCTATTCTGTGCTAAATCTTGTTTGTAGGGACAGAGAAGGACAGTGAGGGAAACTGTCAGTGTGCTATTCTGTTCTAAACCAATCTTGCTGAACCATATTTAAAATCCTTGAGTTTAGGGACAGAGAGGTACAGTGAGGGAAAGTGTCAGTGTGCTATTCTGTTCTAAACCAATCTTGCTGAACCATCTTTGAAATCCTTGAGTTTAGGGACAGAGAAGGACACTCGTGGAAACTATCAGTGTGCTATTCTGTGCTAAATCTTGTTTGTAGGGACAGAGAAGGACAGTGAGGGAAACTGTCAGTGTGCTATTCTGTTCTAAACGAATCTTGCTGAACCATATTTGAAATCCTTGAGTTTAGGGACAGAGAAGGACAGTAAGGGAAACTGTCAGTGTGCTATTCTGTTCTAAACCAATCTTGCTGAACCATCTTTGAAATCCTTGAGTTTAGGGACAGAGAAGGACACTCGTGGAAACTATCAGTGTGCTATTCTGTGCTAAATCTTGTTTTTAGGGACAGAGAAGGACAGTGAGGGAAACTGTCAGTGTGCTATTCTGTTCTAAACCAATCTTGCTGAACCATATTTGAAATCCTTGTGTTTAGGGACAGAGAAGGATAGGCAGGGGACAGTGTCAGTGTCATTGTTGCTAAGCCTCCTGCACAGTATACACCTGAAGGTAGCCCTTATTGCTGTTTTTCCCATCTCCCTGCAGGCCATACATTAAAATGTCTGGAAGGCAAACAAGGAGAGGCAGACAGTCAGGAGGCAAAAAAAGAGGGCAAGCAGGCTCTGTGTCTGGGGGCAACAGTGCTGGTCGTGGACGCGGTGCATTGTCATCAGCACATGGCCATGGGACACGCTTGTCCTTCTTTTCGACAGCTGGACATGTTGAGCCACATCATGCCGAAGACTTGGTAGAGTGGATGACCAAGCCCACCTCATCCTCCTCATCCTCTCTCACCCAGGCTCAGGGTACTGGCAAAGCAGCTGCCAAAGCGTCCTCTTCTCTGGTATCATTATCTTCATTAGTCAATCCTTCCCTAGACCCACCATGTCCTCCTCCTGAGGAGTCCCCCGAACTGTTTGAGCACAGTGTTGGGTACATGCTCCAGGAAGATGCCCAGCGTTTCGAAGGATCTGATGATAAAACCCAGCTAGAGGAAGGCAGCAGCGTGAGAGCAGAGAGAGGGGATGCTCAAGAAGGACACCAATCTGGCAGTCATGCTCCAGCAGCTGCAGCATACTGCCAGATTGGCTCCAGTGATGAGGAGGGAGGGGATGATGAGGTCACTGACTCCACGTGGGTGCCTAATAGGAGAGAGGAGGAGGATGAGGAGGAGGCACATCTCCAACGAGGCAGGATGCCCTTGGGTGGCCAGCGTATGGGCAGCACACCGACGGAATCACACCACAGAGCTCCGCCTGTACAGGGCGCTGCCTCTGCCCGTCATTCAAAAAGTTCTTTGGTGTGGGCCTTTTTTGAGGCGAGTGCATCAGATCGCACAGCTGCTGTTTGCAACATATGTCTCAAGCGTATATTGCGTGGCCCAAATATCAGCCGCTTGGGCACCACATGCTTGATCAGACATATGTTGACCTGCCATGCAGCTCGTTGGCAAGCCTACCTTAAAGACCCACACCAAAGAACAAAGCGGACCTCTCCTTGCACCGCATCAGCTGGGATCTCCAACCCCACTATACCTTCAGTCCTCTCTGAAACCTGCACTGAGAGGAATGAAGGTGTAGAATTAGGTGTGTCACAGCCAAGTACTTGCGGCCACTCTGCTAGCAGTACACCGACGTCCGATTCTAGCAGGCAAATTTCCCTGCCCCAGCTGCTGGACCGTCGAAAGAAGTTCACTCCCAGCCATCCACATGCCCAGCGGTTGAATGCTAGCTTGGCTAAATTGCTAGCGCTTCAACTGCTGCCTTTTCAGTTGGTAGACTCGGCCCCCTTCCGTGAGTTTGTGCAATGTGCGGTTCCTCAGTGGCAGGTTCGCAAACGCCACTTTTTCTCACGGAAGGCGATTCCGGCTCTCTACAGGCATGTGGAAGGCAATGTCTTGGCCTCGCTGGACAGGGCGGTCAGCGGTAAGGTGCATATTACCGCTGACTCATGGTCCAGCAGGCATGGACAGGGACGTAACCTTTCTTTCACGGCCCATTGGGTCACTCTTTTGGCAGCTGGGAAGGATGCAGGACAAGGTGCAGTAGTGTTGGAGGTTGTTCCACCTCCACGCCTCCAAAATGCTACTACTGGTTGTGACACACCTCTCTCCTCCACCCCCTCCTCTTCTTCTTCCTCCATGGCCTCTTCCTGTGCTTTGTTCTCGGAACCAGCGGTGCTCCGTAGGCGTTCAAGGGGCTACGCAAGTACGCAGGCAAAAAGATGCCATGCCGTGCTTGCGCTGGTGTGTTTGGGGGACAGGAGCCACACTGGGGCAGAGGTCCTGTCTGCTCTGCAGGGCCAGGCCGAGAGGTGGTTGACGCCACGCCAGCTTAAGCCAGGAATGGTGGTTTGCGACAATGGCACCAACCTCCTCTCCGCCCTCCAACAGGGACAACTGACCCATGTGCCCTGTGTGGCTCACGTCCTTAACCTGGTGGTGCAGCGGTTCTTGGGCAGGTACCCGGGCTTACAGGATGTCCTGAGGCAGGCCAGGAAAGTCTGTGTGCATTTCCGCAGATCTTATAATGCCAGTGCTCGCCTGGCTGAGCTGCAAAAGGAGTTGAACCTGCCCAAGAACCGCCTTATATGTGACATGCCCACCAGGTGGAACTCAACGTTGGCCATGCTGCAGCGGCTGCACACGCAGCAGAGGGCCATCAATGAGTACCTGTGCGACTACGGCACCAGGACAGGGTCAGGGGAGCTCAGGTTTTTTTCACCACGCCAGTGGGGCATGATCAGGGATGCATGCACTGTCCTGGCACCATTTGAGGAGGCCACGAGGATGGTGAGCAGTGACAGTGCATGCATCAGTGACACTGTACCTCTTGTCCACCTGTTGGAGCACACGCTGCGTGGAATAATGGACAGGGCACTTGAGGCAGAACAGAGGCAGGAAGAGGAGGACTTCCTTGCCTCTCAAGGCCCCCTTTACCCAGACAGTGTTCCTTCTGTCCCACCCATCGCACAGGAAGAGGAGGAGGAGGAGGAGGATTGTGTCAGCATGGAGGTGGAGGCTGGCACTCAGCATCATCAGCAGCAGTCTTTTAGGGATGATTTACAGTCCCAAGAAACCAGTGGACTTGTACGTGGCTGGGAGGAGGTGGCTGCGGATCATGTCGTCCTTAGTGACCCAGAGGACTCCGGACTGAATGCCTCAGCTAACCTACGCTGCATGGCCTCCCTGATCCTGCAAAGTCTGCGGAAGGATCCTCGTATTCTTCGGATCAAGGAGAGGGACCATTACTGGCTGGCCACTCTCCTTGATCCACGGTACAAGGGTAAGGTTGCGGACCTTATGTTACCGTCGCAGAGGGAGCAGAGGATGAGACAACTCCGGGAGGCCTTGCAGAAAGGTCTGTGCAACGTGTTCCCAGAGACTGGGAGGTTACAAACTCCTGGTCCTGGACAACGAGTTGCTGAGGCTTCGGGCAGTCAAAGAAGGAGCGGTGGGGAAGGTGGCCGTCTGACCGATGCGTTCAGACAATTCTTTAGTCCGCAGCCCCAAAGTATGATCGGTTCCAGCAACCATCGCCAGCGTCTGATATACATGGTGCAGGAATACCTAGGGGCAAGGTCAGACTTGGACACCTTCCCCACCGAAAATCCTCTGGTTTACTGGGTCTTGAGGATGGATCACTGGCCAGAGCTTGCACAATATGCAATTGAGCTACTGGCCTGTCCTGCATCCAGCGTTCTTTCAGAACGCACATTCAGTGCTGCTGGAGGATTTGTCACGGATCACAGGGTGCGCCTGTCCACCGACTCGGTTGATCGACTGACTTTCATCAAGATGAACCAGTCTTGGATCACCACCAGCTACCACACACCTGATGCTGATATAACAGACTAATTGATTTTAAAATGTCACATCCCTTCAAGACTGATGCTGATGCTGAGTGCCTGTGCTGTGATGTTGACTGGCCATCCTCCTCCTCCTCCTCAATGATCCGATTAATGATGATAGCTTGGAAGATCATTTTGGTTTATGGGTGCCGCCACCAGTGGCTAAGGCCCAATTTTTCAGCCCCTGTTTAACAGGGGCGTGTCATTACAATTTTTGATGCAATACTTTGCAACAGGCCTCATTGCTGTGCTCCAAGTACAGTATCTGTGAGGGGTTACAGTGTTGTGCCACCAGTGCCTAAGGCCCAATTTTTCAGCCCCTGTTCAACAGGGGCATGCAATTATAATTATTGATCTAATAATTCACAGCAGGGCCCATTGCTGCGCCCACCAAGAGTAACTGTCAGGCCTTACAGTGTTGTGTCAACACCACCACCACCACCACCACCACCACCACCACCACCACCAAAGGCCCAATTTTTCAGCCCCTGTTCAACAGGGGCATGCAATTATAATTATTGATCTAATAATTCACAGCAGGGCCCATTGCTGCGCCCACCAAGAGTAACTGTCAGGCCTTACAGTGTTGTGGCACCAGCACCACCATCAAAGGCCCAATTTTTACTACCACTGTTCAACAATTATATGTTATTACAATTCCTGATATAATAGTTGACAGCAGGGCGTTCCAGCACCCACCAAGAGTAACTGTGAGTGCTTACAGTGTTGTGCCAACACCAACACCTAAGGGGCCAATTTCTGCAGAGTATATACGGCAGGTCCCTACGTTCAAACATCCAACTTACAAACGACTACTACTTGCAAACGGAAGAAGACAACAGGAAGTGAGAGGAAATCTACCCCTTGGAAGGAAAATTCTCTCCTGTAAGAATTAATATGGGAGAAAGGTGTCTCCTCTCTACTGATGCTTTATCACCAATCCTTGTTTCAATAAAAACACCACATTTCAAAAACAGTTGTCATTGGGACGCAAAGTGAGGTGAAATGTTCTGAACAGGGGCACAGACAGCAAAACAAATGTTACAGGGGTGATAACCCTTCCCTATGTTTTCCAAAAAGCTTAAAAATAGGTATTTGGGCTGGAGCTACACTTAAACAATGTAGCTGTTCAAAATTACAAACAGATTCTACATAAGAACAAACCTACAGTCCCTGTCTTGTATGCACCGCCTGTATACGGCTGTTCAGAGTATATAGGGCCTTTTTTATTTTGTGTGCGGGGTTCCCCTTAATATCCATACAAGACCCAAAGGGGCTGGTAATGGGCTGGGGTAGGGGGGGGGGGGGGTGATGGGGTAGCTATGCCATTTTTCTTAAAGATTTTCATCCATATTACCGGGACCAGACATTACATTAAAGCCGCAAGCAGTTTTAAATGGCTTTTTTTTCCTTTAGAAATGTAATTTTGTGCAGGGACAGTTCTAAACACGGGAAACACGTGGCACTTCACAGGCATACTTTAGACACCCCCCAGGTACAATATTTAAAGGAATATTTGACTTTTTTTTTTTTCACTTTATGCATCATTAAAATGACTGCTCCCGAAAAACGGCCGTTTTTAAAACTTCTTTTTGCATTGATACATGTCCCCTGGTGCAGAACCCGGGTTCCCAAACTCTGTTTAGGACAATAACATGGATAATAGTCGTTATAATTAGCACTTTAGAATTCGAACGTTCGCATCCATTGTATTTAATAGGGTTCTAATGTTCGTGCGAACTTTCGGTCCGTTCGCGGGTTCTGGTGCGAACCGAACCCGGGGGTGTTCGGCTCATCACTAATCTTCATTATCAGTTGTAACTAGATGTGAACACTGTGGGGTTGATTTACTAAAACTGGAGAGTGCAAAATCTGGTGCAGCTGTGCATAGAAACCAATCAGCTTGCAGTTTTTTTTTTTTTTTTTGTCAAAGCTCAACCTCCCTGGCGGTAATCCCGAGTGGGGCTCGGGGTGAATTTTCATTACCAAAAGCGGTAACCCCGAGCCACACTCGGGATTGCATCACAGTATCCTGGGAAAGTTCCCAGGATCCTGCAATGTCCTCCCGCTGTGTCCTCTGCCGGATCATCCGCCCAATGTATTACTATTCCGGGCTCTGTTCCCTGCGAGCGTCGCGATGCACAGGGGCGGAGCCTGGAAGTAAATTCAAAAAGTGCAAAATACATAACACATACAATACACTGTAATCTTACAGATTACATTACTGTATCAAATCATTTCACATCCCTTTTGTCCAGTGCCCTGCATGCAGTTTTATATTATATATATTGTTCTTTCTGCCTGGAAACTTGAGAATGTCCATAGCATCCAAAAAGCGCCCCTTTATGTCAAAAGTGGTTTTAGACCACCTAAAAAAACAGCGATAGTAAATAAGAATCACTTGCAGAATTGAGCGATAGCGATTTGTGGGGAAATTCATCATCAAACACTCAAAGTGAAGACATCGACAATTCTACGACATTTCAGTGTTTTTGATTTGATTAAATTTTTTAATACATTTTATTATTATTATATTATTATTATATTATTATTTGTTATAATTATTTATAGTTATTTATTATATTATAATTTATGATTTCGTGTTTCAAACTTTATCATACCTGGGATGTCTACTAGACTCTTGTTTAGGCAGATTTAAGTAAGTTATTCCTAAGAATTACAGGCCTACAATATAAAACGCCAAATTTCCATGCAAAACAATGTACTGCTTTGAGACGCAATTGAACAAGCTGAAGTTAGAAGCTGATTGGCTACCATGCACAGCTACACCAGATTTTACACTCTCAAATTTTAGTAAATCAACCCCTGTCTGTGATAACAGAGGGTTAAAGGTTTAGTGGCTGTAACAAGGACAGACTAGGGACTCACTCTCACATTGTTTAACCACTTAAGGACCAGAAGGATTTACCCACATCCTGACCAGGCCATTTTTTTGCGATATGACAATTGCCCGATCGTGCGGCGCTGTACCCAAACAAAATTGAATTCCTTTTTTTCTCACAAATAGAGCTTTCTTTTGGTGGTATTTGATCACCTCCACGGTTTTTATTTTTACGCAAAAAAAGAGCGCTAATTTTGAAAAAAATATATATGTTTTTTCACTTTCTGCTATAATATATATCACAAAAAAAATCTAAAAAAACAAATTTATTCATCAGTTTAGGCCGATATATATTCTTCTACATATTTTTGGTAAAAAAAATCGCAATATATTGATCGGTTTGTGCAAAAGTTATCGCGTCTACAAACTATGGGATAGATTTACGGATTTTTTTTTTATTATTGTTTTTACTGGTTATGGCGGCAATCAGCTATTTTTAGTGGGACTGTGACATTGCGGCGGACAAATCTGACCCCAAATTACACTTTTTGGGGACCAGTGACATTATTACATTGATCAGTGCTATAAAAATCCCCCCTCCTTCCGCCGCTCTTACCGGGCATCCCGTCCCACCGGGGGACTCGATCTGGCTTTGTTACAGTCTCCTGTATGTAAACACGGAAGCGACGTCACAACGTCACTTCTGGTTTACTCGGCTGCCAATGGCGCCGGTTTTAAAAAAAAAATACAGTATTCAGAATCACTGTTTTTGGCGCTCTGAATACTTTGAAGTGCAAAAGAGGGATTTGGGGTCTTTTAGACCCTGATCCCTCCATAAAGAGTACCTGTCACCACCTATTACTGTCACAAGGGATGTTTACATTCCTTGTGACAGCAATAAAAGTGATCAAAAACATGTAAAAAAATAAATAAATCAAATAAATAAGAATTTTTTTTTTTAAAGCGCCCCGTCCCCGCGAGCTCGCAACAGCAAGAAAATGCATACTTGAGTAGTGCCCGCATATGTAAACAGTGTTCAAATCACACATGTGAGGTATCTCCGCAATCGTCAGAGCGAGACCATTAATTTTAACACTATACCTCCTTTGTAACTGTAGCCTGGTAACCGTTATTTATTTTTGAAGCGTTGCCTATGGAGATTTTTAGGTATTGTAGTTTGTTACCATTCCAAGAGTGTGCGCAATTTAAAAGCGTGACATGTTTGGTGTCTATTTACTCGGCGTAACATCATCTTTCACATTATACTGGCAGATCCTCGTTCTGCCTCTGTACACCGCAATTGCGGATCACCGGCGGACACAGAGTCCGCCTGACCCGCGAGCGCGCTTTCCGCGGCGAGCGCCCGCTATATCACTTAAACGAGCTGACGTACAATGATGGCAATTCGCGCTATCCTGTCACCTTGCCACAGTACAACTGTACTATTTGTCACTGTTCAGTGGTGGGTGTTAGTTTGTTTCTATTTAAATTGCTACATTTAAGATTTATAATATTACTTTTGCATTAAGGGGACTATCCTTAGAACATTTCAAAGTGGCAGTTGGGGGTTTGTTTTATATAATTGATACTTATTTATCAGCTTTGTCTTCATATCTATCTCCTGTTCACTCATATGCCTGCATGGATATTATAATTCAGTGCTGCATCTGAGCCTGCTATTGGGCCTAGTTTACTAATGGATATTGCATGTCGGTTTTTGCCTGAGCAAGAAAATTTACTGTCCACAGAGTCCGGTTTGTGATGTGTGCGGGCTATAGCATACTTTCTAGTATGCTCCACCTTTTGAATTTAGCTAGACTTCGGTGTGCCTTAAATAAAAAAAAGAATTGTTCACATTGTTTTGGGGTCTATGGCTATATCACTGCAGTGGCGGCTGGTGCTCAAAATTTAATGGGGGGTGCAAACAAACTGAAAAATTCTGAAAAAAAAAACCATCAATTGCAGCCTCATTGTGCCCATCAAATGCAGCCACTGTGCCCATCAATTGCAGCCACCGTGCCATCAAATGTCACCACTGTGCCCATCAATTGCAGCCACTGTGCCCATCAAATTCCACCACTGTGCCCATCAATTGCAGCCACTGTGCCCATCAAACGCAGCCACTGTGCCCATCAAATGCTGCCACTGTGCCATCAAATGCTGCCACTGTGCCTGTCAAATGCAGCCACTGTGCCTATCAAATGCTGCCACTGTGCCCATCAAATGCAGCCACTGTGCCCATCAAATTATGCCACTGTGCCATAAAACGCAGCCACTATGCCCATCAAATGCCACCACTGTGCCATCAAATGCTGCCACTGTGCCCATCAAATGCAGCCACTGTGCCATCAAATGCAGCCTTTGTTCCCATCAAATGCAGCCTCCGTGCCCATCAAATGCTGCCACTGTGCCATCAAATGCCGCCACTGTGACTCCCCCGCCCGCTCGCCGTCTGCCTGGCACTTACCCAGTCAAGATGGGGCAGCGGGTGATGGTGGCGAGTGGTGTCCTTGTGTCCTCCATTCGTCTCCTCCCGTCCTCTCCTCCTGATAGGCGTTCAATCACATCGCCTATCGTTTCAGGCAATCAGGTGATGGGTAACAGACCCAAGCCACTTTGACCCGCTCGCCGTCTGCCCGGCACTTACCCTGCCACGGTGGGGCAGCGTGTGACGGTGGCGAGCGGTGTCCTCGTGTCTTCCATTCGTCTCCTCCCGTCCTCTCCTCCTTATAGGCGTCCAATCACATTGCCTATCATTTCAGCCAATCAGGTAATGGGTAACAGACCTGAGCACCTGATTGGTGGAGAGGCGGTTCAGTGTTAGGAAAGCTTGATCAATATTTAGTTCCAAGGGGCGGAGCCAAACGCATTGGGGCATGGCCTGGCTGAGCCTGCCATTCATCTCACTCCATGCACATGAGTCTGCTTCATGATGAGCGTCTTATTGATCTTTTCCTTTGACATTGCTGTAGCTTGGAGCTAGGACAAGCTCCCTGTTCGTGCTTGCACTCACAGCAGTATAGTTGAACTTTGCCTCTCTACCTGAGCGGCACCTACATTTTGTCTTTTTGGGTCACATGCAAAAATCCGAGTCATAATCCTGCGCAATGTCCTTTCGGTCAGTTGACCATGTCGACCGCGCTTATTCTTATCAGACAACATTTTCTCTGAAACAGTATATGCCATCATAACCTTTGATAATGTACCTTGCAACATGGCAAATAAATTGGCAACTTCAGTCACAGAGGCACCAACAATTTGCCCTCTTTGAAACTCAGTAGGCTCTGACATGACTCCATATTAATAGAAGCGCCCACAGTGAATGACAAAATGCTCTAATAGGCTTCAATATAGGGTGGGCTCGGGTCGCAGAGAGTGCGCTCTGATCCCACCCAGGAATCAATATTTGCTGTTGTAACACTGATCCTCCTCTCGGTCAATCAGGTCTTGACACCGGTCACCAAATTGGCTGAAAGAATAGGCGATCCTATTGGACGCCTAAGAGGAGGAGGACTCAGAGCCGAGCCGCTGCACCACGCTGCCTGCCACACCCCATGATGGGATAAGTGCTGGACCGACTGGCAAAAAGCAGGATGATGTCATTTTCACACCTGCAAATCATGTAGTGTTTCCATATTTTTGTCCAGCCCCTGTATAAGCGTTAATTGGATGTTCAACATGCACAGCAAGCTAAGACTGCATCATATACATTGAACCTCTGTGTATGACACACATCTGCGTGCTCACTCCTATTAACCCCTGCCACTTTGGTTGGACAGCTTGGCCTGCACGTTGGTAAAATATAATTTAGGCATGTAAAATTTAAAAATAAATAATATATGGAATTGTATCATTACAGCTTTTAACTCCATTACGTTTTCGATTTTTTTGGTTCAGGATGGATTCCCACTTTTGCGTTGTGGCCACACATGGCAATGCACATTATGCACATAGGTGTGCTGCAGTGCCATTCCTTCTGAACGATACCCCAATGTACCTTCCCAACTATAGAGCACTGTGGTGTGCTGCATTGCTAAAACTGGTGCATGCATCTTTTTTGTGTATTTTGGTGTGATAATGCACCACACCTAACAAGTAACATAATGCACCATACAGGAGTAAATGGGTCCTTAGACCCTCTTTTACATTAGTGGGCAGCACATTCACATTGCAGCTCACCTCAACACACCTGCCATGCATTGTGCTGCATTGAAAAAGAGTCAGGCCTCGTACACACGACCGATTTTCTCGTCGTAAACAGTCAAGAAAAGTGCCGCGAGAGTTTTTTTGTCTAGAAAAACGTTTGTGTGTATGGTTTTACGACGAGAAACTTGACGAGAATCTCGACGAGAAAATAGAGAACCTGCTCTCTATTTTCTCGTCAGGAGTCCAGATTTCCTCGTCGTGTTTCTCGTCGGCCTGTTTTGTGACGAGAAAATGGTTCGTGTGTATGCTTTTACGACTCTTCCAAAAGTGCGCATGCTCACAAGCAACTATGAGACGGGAGCGCATCTTCTGGTAAAACAAGCCTTCATAATGGAGAGAGCACATTCGTCACGCTCATAAATATTTCATCGTTTAAATGTTCTGCATTGAATTCTTCGTTAGAATGTTACATTAATCAAAACGAGAGACCTTCTTTTGCTGCTGATATTCACACAGAGTTATGCCTTATTTTTAACCTTTTTCATGCTGCTCTTTATAAGATTTATGTGTATTATATCGTGCAAGTTTTTAGGAATAATTTAAATGGTTAGATTTTTCAAAATGATGTTAATTATAATTTCTCAATGTTTTGATAGCGATCTCCCATTTAATTTTCTAATCTATATTTTTAAAATTTCACACCATGTTTTTGAGCTAATCAGATTTAGTTATTCTTTTGGGGGGGTGATATCTGTGCCTTTTATTGTCAGTCAAATGTATCTGCTTACTCCAAAGCTTGTTTTTTTTTATTTAAAAATACACATAGTCAAGTATGAACTTAAACAAAAAACACATTTATTCATGTTTATAAATTAAATAAAGAGAAGGCAGCGCTGGAGAAGCTGCTGCCATTTGTGCATCCCAGGGACCCCAGAGCACACAGCAACCCTGTGTGGACACTAAAATTGGGAGCTTGAGAAGGCCCACATTTCAGAACACAATCTGATGCTGGCCTCCCAGAGGTCAGGAACAGCAGCAGGTGAGATATATGTCCCAAGTGTGTGGTACTACAACAGGCTGCCTTCTGTCCGACCAGTGCGACCACAATGAAGCAAGGCCATCACTTCCTCTTCTTCCTGGCAACCTTCCCTGCAGCCTTTACTGAAGCCTTCCTTCTTCGTTTAGCTGGAGGCTGGCCCACTGGAGGGGTACTCCTGTCAGGAGGAGGAGGTGGAGGTGTAGCAGAAGGGGGTGGGGCAGAAGAAGAAGGTGGAGGTGTAGCAGAAGGGGGTGGGGCAGAAGGTGGAGGTGTAGCAGAAGGGGGTGGGGCAGAAGGTGGAGGTGTAGCAGAAGGGGGTGGGGCAGAAGAAGAAGGTGGAGGTGTAGCAGAAGGGGGTGGGGCAGAAGGTGGAGGGGTAGCAGAAGGGGTGGGGCAGAAGAGGAAGGTGGAGGTGGAGGTTGAGGTTGGGTCAGTTGGGCCACCTCACATATGGCGGTATTGGGGGTAATTTGCTCCATCATCCCCTTGTTGAGCAAGGTGATGAGCAGGGGTTCGCATAGGAGGCGTTGCTCCATGCTCATCACCTTGAACTTAGCCTCCACTAGGCCGGCAATGGCCTCTTCAGGAGATGTGGGCTCCTTGAGGGTGGCATGGGCCTCTTTAATAAGGGCCATTGCTGCCTCACTGGTGGTCCTGTCCCTCCTGCCTCTTTTGTGAAGCCTGATGGGAGGCACCTGGGATCTGGTGCTTCTCCTTTGCCCTGCCACCTCCTGTCTGCCACTGGGCCCTGCCACCTCCTGTCTGCCACTGGGCCCTGCCACCTCCTGGCTGCCACTGGGCCCTGCCACCTCCTGTCTGCCACTGGGCCCTGCCACCTCCTGGCTGCCACTGGGCCCTGCCACCTCCTGGCTGCCACTGGGCCCTGCCACCTCCTGGCTGCCACTGGGCCCTTCCTCCTCCTGCCTGACAGTTTCCAGACCCTCCTCCTGGCTGATTTCATCCTGTGTATGAAAAAGAAACATAGTTTAATATGTTGGTTTAATCTTTGCATCAAACTTTGTAATCCTGATGGAAGCAATTAGAATGTAAATGCATAAATCCTTGCTTTAAATTTACCACTACATCAGCTTGACTATTTACCACACAATTAAGTGCAGAATAATGTCTACAGATCATGATTTCACTTGTTGAATACAAAATAATGTATGTTTCTCATCCTGACATATTTGGGAAACATTAATTTTATCCCACTACATTTTCAGTTAATACTATACCTGGCTCCAGATGGCCAAATCAGGATCATCCAGGATGGCTGCCTCCTCTTGCTCCAGAGAAGGCTCAGGTTGGCTGCAGGGAAATCTGGGGGGAAGAGTGGAGAGTGATGGCCTTGGCTCAATGTGGTCATCCAGGAAGGACATCCTGCTGTAGTACCACAAAACCGGGACATAAACATCATCTGCTGCTGCTCCTGACCTCTGAGAAGCCAGCACCTTAGAGCGTTCAGTCCTGTAGGTACCTCTCAAGCTCCCAATTTTAGTGTCCACTTGTTTTGCTGTGGCTGTGGGCACCTTGGTATGCACAAATGGGAGCAGCTTCTCCAGCGCTGCTTTTCTCACCCCTTTTTTTTTATGGATGGGGTTTTTGGTCTCCCACAGAGCCGGCAGCTCCCTTACCCGGTCAATAAATTCCGCCAGGAACTCTTTGTCGCTAATAAATACATTCATATTGTATCTGCAAGTAAAATAAATTATATTTAAATAATGTGAGGCAAACAGTCTAACCTCCTTCACATCCTAGTCACCATATATATCCTCCAACAATCTCAAGACAGTATAGGCCAACAATTTTAACAAGTCTCACAAAATCACATACCTTCGTTCGCACGTCCGTCACTTGAACTCCTCTCTCCGCACACCGAACGTACTATAGTCACATGTGTGTTTGCTATATACACACCACGCATGCGTCCAAATTCGAACACGTCGCTCCGCACACGTCGCCCGCCCATGACGTTCTAACTAACATCTTTTCCCCGCCCCTTCTCTTTCGGCGCGCAGACAGATATGGCGGAGTTACAGCAGGTGTCTGATAATTCCGCAACTAGCGAGGAGACAAGCCCGGAGACCGAGGACACGTCACGATCAAGGAGGAGATTCAAGGCATCGAATATGTCTTTGGCGGAGATGGCGGAGATGGTGGACATCTTGGTCAAGGCTGATTATGATGCCAAGCATGGGCCGTATAGCAAACCAAATAGAAGGAAGGCCAAAATCCTCACTAAAGTTGTGAAGAGTCTGAGGGCGAAGTTCGGGGTGAAACGCTCAAATGAGCAGCTCAGAAAGAGGTGGTCAGACCTCAAACTGAGGGAGCCAGACCAGTTGAGGAGCATAAAGAGGATGCTCGCTAAAAGTAAGTAAAATGACGACCTTTCTGCTATTAATCTTTTTAGAAACTGACTTTTTTTTTTTTTAAAGCATATTGGACTCCCTTCCAAAATGTATTATTTTGAACTAGGTTGGGCACAGTAATCGTTCGTTACGTTACCGACACTTCGTTCGGCCACTATCCGTGGTTTTGGCTTATTTAAGACCCCCAAAAGTAATTAGACATCTGCCATTTTTGATCAAGTATTGTGGATAATTTTTAAGTCTAGATGATGTGTTTGTAAGGAGAATGAAATGCAAACTTTAATCAGTGTAAAGGAGAGGACACTCAGCAGCTGCTTCCACATCTGTACTTTGGAGCACTATAGTGTGGGCCACCAGACCCGCCTTTTTTGGGTGTCCCACACAGGTGCATCAGAGTTTATTTGTGGTGCCTCCATGTCCAAAAAATTACATCCAAATGTGAATAATAAACATATTTGGGGTCATAAAGAATGCATTTTTCTTTAAATTCCGCACAAACACACACTTGTACCCCACTTCCAAACAATTTAGCCTGTTTTAAGTTTAAAAATGAGATTTTTACAGTGTGATAAATAGACCTTTGGTTTTATTCTCATAGGGGAGAGAAGACTGGGAGGAGGACACTCCAGGGAGCACATGCACCCCACAACTTCCAAGCAACCCCAAACTCCCAAAGATCCACAACCGAAAGATGTGCAGGAAGTTGAGGTGGAGGAAGGAGAAGTGCAGGAAGGAGAGGTGGATGACGTTGTGGATCTGGTCACCACAACAGGTCAGTATCTGACACCACAGCTTAAGGTAAGCGAGGTAGGCCTGCAGAGTTTTATTATTTTTTTTTTATGGTTTTTAGGGGATGGAAATGTTGTGAAGGATAGCACACCGTTCTCTGCTGACAGTGCCCTCCGCCTCATCCAGCAAGTGATGGAATGTAGCACGGAACTGGACCTAATTAAACAAAGAATCCATGTGATGGAACAAACATTTAAAGACATTCTCGATGTTTTGGGGAGAATTCAATAAGCCATCCAAACACATTTGTTTTTACATGTTTGTTTTTATATTTTTACTAATTTTTTGAGTAACAAAGCAGCCAAAAATTGAATATGCACACAGTGTGTGAACATGTGCTATCTGCCATCAGGGGATATCCATGTACGTCTTTTGTGGGTGCAACCCCTTCCTCGTATCAAAAGTCGGTGAACTGAGGAAGGGGATGCACCCCCAAAACACATCCATTGATCACCCCTGATGGCAGATAGCACATGTTGACAATAGGGATCAGGATTGTAAACTTCCTATTTGCAAAAAAGTAAAAATGTGTGCATATTGAATTTTTGGCTGTGCAAGGGGTGGCAGGACCCCATATTAGGACGGGCACATAGAGACATAGTTTGTGTAACTGAATGTCTCAGATTGCTCAGAGGTATCCAATGTTGTCATTTTAGAAATGCAAGTGGTATTTTTGTATTTTCATAAGCCAAAATTTGACGGGTTGTGGTCAGGCCAACCCCAAAGTAAAACAAAAAAAAATGTGCAGAGAGTAAAATATTTGACCACAAACAACGTGTAGCTTCTTTTTATAATACACTCTAAGCTTATTTGGTTCTTTTGTAAGGTAACATAGTGAAATTGGTTGTTATTTACTAAAGTAAAATACACTTGCCACTACAAATGCACAAAGACAAACTAGGAGACAGGAAAGAACAAATAATTAAAGGTTTAAACAAGATTTTTATTGGGATACTTAGACATAGGCTGGCATAGGAATTGCCCCCCTACCCGTGAAATACTCCATGTATTTGTCCCGAACCACACGGGCATTTTGGGGGGGCAAGCCAAGACGGGCAGATTCCAGGCCCGGAAGGGGATTTGCAGGGGAAAGTCCAGCCTCTGGCAAAACTGAGGCCATATATGAATTCGCTTTGCGGCAAAGAAAATTGTGTAGCACACAGCAGCATAACACTACATAGTTTATTTTGTAGTCCGCCAAGTGGAAGGAAGTCATAAAAAGGCGGAACCGGCTGGCCATTATGCCGAAGGCATTTTCAACGACTCTTCGGGCCCTGGCCAGCCGGTAATTGAACACACTCTTCTCTGGGGTCAGGGTCCTCTGTGGAAATGGCCTCATAAGATGCCGTCCGAGTCCGAAGGCTTCATCAGCCAAGAAAACAAAGGGGAGTCCTTCAATATTCCCTGCATCCGGTGGCAATGCAAGGTCGTCACTCTGGAGACGGAGGGCAAACTCCGTCTGGATGAAGGATCCCCCATCGGACATCCGGCCATTCTTCCCTACATCAACATAGAGGAATTCATACCGTGCTGACACCACCGCCATCAGCACAATGCTATGAAACCCCTTGTAGTTGTAGTAGTAGGATCCAGAACGGGGTGGCGGCACGATGCGGACGTGCTTCCCGTCTATGGCACCACCGCAGTTGGGGAAGTCCCACCGCGTGGCAAACTCTGATGCCACAGTCTGCCATTCCTGTGGCGTTGAAGGAAGCTGTGGAGTGAAACAAGATGAAATAATATTAGAAAAACAAAGGCATACATTACAATCAAATTCAAGACCAAAAAATTAGAGACCAACATCAATCTAATTATACGTTTATTAAGGTGTGTAAAAAAAGTATAATGGAAGGCTCATTTATCATATTCATCACCCCCTCTGATGGGCCATTACTAAATTATTTTGGGGGGGAGATGTGTTTGGCCACAGGATAGCATTGCAGTGGCGGTGCGTCCAGAGTGGGCGCTGGAGCACTGTCCCCTCTCTCCTGTGCCCATCACTCAGAACAATACATAGGTTCATGCGTTGCATGAACCTATGTATTGTCTATGCCGCACACTATTCAGGTGGATGGCCTCTTGTAAAGCGACCGACATATGATTAATTGCGTCATTTAGGGGGTTAAAATTGCAGAGCAGAAACAGGTATTAAAAAAGTCTTGCAAATTACAACCTGAGGGATGTAATTGGCTTCCTCAAAGAAAAATCGGGGACGCAAGGAGGGGGCATTCCTTGTGTAAACACTGACAGGCAGCTCTGGCAATCATGTTCACCAAGTCTGTTTAATGGTAACATGATTGGCTGATGCAACATGAAGGGAAGGAGAAGACATCAAGGACAGAAGAAGGATGGCGCTGACCACAAGAAGGTAAGTGCAGGGCTGGGGGGAAACTGGCTGCAATAGAGGGGACTAAATGGCTGCATTGGAGGGGACAACTGGGGGCGTTTATTAGGCAACAGAGCAAAAAAGGAGGAAGTTTATTTCCGAAATTGGGGTTGTAACCCCCCAACATTTGGAGCAACAGGCGCCCCTGCTGGAAAAGTTAGTGAGGGGAAATATTTAGGGAGGATAAAAAAGGGGCATTTAAAAACTTCCAGCATGCATGGGGACAAAGGGGACATTCTCAGCATATTACAATCATGGTAATTAGGAAAGGATGAAAGAAATACAATACATTAGCATACATGTAATACATAAAATGTGATGTGAAGGGAGAAAACTTACCCTAATATAGTCCTCCTGCAGGACTTGTATAATAGCAGAACAGGTGTCTGGGATTATGAGGCCCAGAGCCTGGGGGGAGATGCCTGTGGTGAACTTCAAGTCCTGAAGACTTCTCCCTGTCGCCAGGTAACGCAACGTGGCGATGAGCCTCTGCTCAGCACTGATGGCTTCCCGCATAACGGTGTCCTTCCTGGTAATATAGGGGGACACCAAAGCCAACAGTTCCTGAAAAACGGGGTCAGACATCCTCAGAAAATTCCTGTAGTCCTCAGGATTATTCTGGACGATCTCCCGCAGCAGAGGCATGTGGCAGAATTGGTCCCGCTGGAGCAACCAATTCTTGGTCCATGAACTCCTCCTCACACCATTCATGGACTGGTCTTGGTCCAAAACAAGCAGACCAACACCAAGCGCACGCACAGCACGAACTCGACGACGAGAACGTCCAGGCGACATGGCTAGGAAACGGTCGTCTAATCAGAACGTACAGAACAGAACGCACTTTAGAACAGCAAGGCCTATGAATAACGAACTGAAATTCAGAAACGAACAGGCAAGAACGCACTGTAAAACAGATACGACCTGCCTAGACGCCCTGAAAGTCAAGATACGAACCCACAAGCACAAACTGAACGGCAGAAAACGATCTGAAAAGTACGAAGACTGAAAAGCGCGAATCGTCTCTTCCCAAACTTTTACTTCACACGCGGTAACACGAGATCAGCAAAAGCAGCCCAAGGGGTGGCGCCAAGAAAAAAGATCTTCCCCTTTATAGTGCCGTCGTACGTGCTGGACGTGAGCGCAGAGAACCACGAGTAAATTGGGAAATGACAGTGTGTACGCATAGAAAGCTTGACGAGAAAATCGACAAGCTTAACAAGAATCTCGTCGAAAAAAACGACGTGTTTTTTACGACGAGAAAATCGGTCGTGTGTACGAGGCCTCACACCCAATTTTTTGGTGCAATTAGGTGCATTGCCAACTTATGCAAAATGAATAGGCTGATTTACCCCTGTTGTGCTTTAGTGCATGTTAATTCCTCTAAATGGAAAAAAATGCATTTTTGTTGCTTTTTCTGCTTAACCACCTCAATACTGCTGTGCATATATATACAGTGGTTACGGAAAGTATTCAGACCCCCTTAAATGTTTCACTCTTTGTTATATTGCACCCATTTTCTAAAATCTTTTAAGTTCATTTTTTTTTCCTCATTAATGTACACACAGCACCCCATATTGACAGAAAAACACAGAATTGTTGACATTTTTGCAGATTTATAAAAAAAGAAAAACTGAAATATCACATGGTCCTAAGTATCCAGACCCTTTGCTGTGACACTCAGAGATTTAACTCAGGTGCTGTCCATTTCTTCTGATCATCCTTGAGATGGTTCTACACCTTCATTTGAGTCCAGCTGTGTTTGATTATACTGATTGGACTTGATTAGGAAAGCCACACACCTGTCTATATAAGACCTTACAGCTCACAGTGCATGTCAGAGCAAATGAGAATCATGAGGTCAAAGGAACTGCCTGAAGAGCTCAGAGACAGAATTGTGGCAAGGCAAAGATCTGGCCAAGGTTACAAAAAAATGTCTGCTGCACTTAAGGTTCCTAAGAGCACAGTGGTCTCCATAATCCTTAAATGGAAGACGTTTGGGATGACCAGAACCCTTCCTAGAGCTGGCTGTCCGGCCAAACTGAGCTATCAGGGGAGAAGAGCCTTGGTGAGAGAGGTAAAGAAGAACCCAAAGATCACTGTGGCTGAGCTCCAGAGATGTAGTCGGGAGATGGGAGAAAGTTGTAGAAAGTCAACAATCACTGCAGCCCTCCACCAGTCGTGGCTTTATGGCAGAGTGACCCGACGGAAGCCTCTCCTCAGTGCAAGACACATGAAAGCCTGCATGGAGTTTGCTAAAAAACACCTGAAGGACTCCAAGATGGTGAGAAATAAGATTCTCTGGTCTGATGAGACCAAGATAAAACTTTTTGGCCTTAATTCTAAGCGGTATGTGTGGAGAAAACCAGGCACTGCTCATCACCTGTCCAATACAGTCCCAACAGTGAAGCATGGTGGTGGCAGCATTATGCTGTGGGGGGTGTTTTTCAGCTGCAGGGACAGGACGACTGGTTGCAATTGAGGGAAAGATGAATGCGGCCAAGTACAGGGATATCCTGGACGAAAACCTTCTCCAGAGTGCTCAGGACCTCAGACTGGGCCAAAGGTTTACCTTCCAACAAGACAATGACCCTAAGCACACAACTAAAATAACGAAGGAGTGGCTTCACAACAACTCCGTGACCGTTCTTGAATGGCCCAGCCAGAGCCCTGACTTAAACCCAATTGAGCATCTCTGGAGAGACCTAAAAATGGCTGTCCACCATCGTTTACCATCCAACCTGACAGAACTGGAGAGGATCTGCAAGGAGGAATGGCAGAGGATCCCCAAATCCAGGTGTGAAAAACTTGTTGCATCTTTCCCAAAAAGACTCATGGCTGTATTAGATCAAAAGGGTGCTTCTACTAAATACTGAGCAAAGGGTCTGAATACTTAGGACCATGTGATATTTCAGTTTTTCTTTTTTAACCACTTGCTTACTGGGCACATATACCCCCTTCCTGCCCAGGCGAAATTTCAGCTTTCAGCTTTCGGCACTGTCACGCTTTGAATGACAATTGCGCGGTCGTGCGACGTGCTTTTCCAAACAAAATTGACGTCCTTTTTTTCCTACAAATAGAGCTTTCTTTTGGTGTTATTTTTACTAGTAATGGCGGCGATCGGTGATTTCTTTCGTGACTGCGACATTATGGCGGACACAGCGGACACTTTTGACACTATTTTGGGACCATTCAAATTTATACAGCGATTAGTGCTATAAATATGCACTGATTACTGTATAAATGTGACTGGCAGGGAAGGGGTTAACACTAGGGGGCAAGGAAGGGGTTAAATGTATGCCCTGGGAGTGATTACTACTGTGGGGGGAGGGGACTGACTGGGGGAGGTGACCGATCTGTGTCCCTATGTACAAGGGACACAGCATCGGTCCCCTCTCCCTGACAGGACGTGGATCCTTACCTCTGATAGGCCACCAGGCCTCCCCGAGACTGTGACTTCCCTCACCGATCCATCGGACAGGTCCTCCCCCAGGTTTCTCTGTTTCAGAGCGGGCCACCCTCCCTCAGGTTCCCTGGGACTCCAGTGGTAGGTTTTGTAGACCCAGTTAAAGGTACCGGGCCTACCTGGAACTCCGCAGCCTCGGGCTAAAGGTGCCCGAGACTCCTCGACCAGTTCACGCACCCCCCGGCCAGCAGGGCACGACTTCGCCACCAGGGGTCCTCCTTGGAATCCCCCCGGCACACCACCACAGATCATGGCATCTGCCCTTTATGTACCCTCTCCCGGCAAGCACAGCAGGCAAAACCCACCCACCGCACGGCGGCCGAGAGAGGACACCCAATCACACCACAACGCCACCTGTGATTCTCCTCAAGACCTGGGCAACAGCGCCACCTGCAGGTCAAGCGGAACTATACTCCAGGCAACATTAGAGCAGAGCAGAGTCCAAACTAAGCAGAATTGAAGAACCTGAGCTAAACTATTGCTCAGGCGGCCCTTAAATTTAGAGCATAGCGACCCCAATTTTTGGGGGTCCGCTACACATATATATATATATATATATATATATATATATATATATATATAGTTCAGGTAAGAACATCAAAGCAGTGCAGTTTCTTAATAATGGTGGTCCCACCACAGTGGACCTCAGCCCCCCACAGTAGACCTCACCCCCACAGTAGACCTCGCCCACCACAGTTGACCTCACCCCCCACAGTGGACCTCACCCACCAAAAGGGACAATCAAAAGTCAGCTGTACCCTGCACAGAAATATATACTCCACAGCTCAGAGAAGTCTATGGTACATTTACCTAAAAGATTATTTAAACTGGTGCCAATGACTTTATTGCACTTTATTATACAAATGAACAATAAAAAAAAATTAAAAAAAATCCAACTATGGCCAGACTATACCAGGCCCTAGCAAGTATTATGTATCCTGGATATTTATAGGAAAAAAGCAGACAGACTCTTCTAATGGCTTCTCAGTCATCTGCTCCACTTCACTAACCTGCTTAGTGATGTAGCATGAAGTACCCCTACCAGCCAGTTAGTAAAGAGTAATTGCCCAACAACATAGGCTTATTATGTCATTGTAGGCATGGGAAGCTGTTTGACCCTTTCGTCTTGGTAAGTAAGATGATAGGTGTCTATTTAATGTTACATTGAATGTGCAATAACGCTTTGTAAAGGTTCCATCAGGGGGTATTGATTGCCCTGCTTGAGACAGAGGAAGGTTTGAAGAGTTCTTAGTGACTAAGGAAGAGGTCCAGCCAAGAGGACACAATGACCTTGGTATATTGACCCATGCTCAGTTTGTAAAGCTTTCTAATACACCATGCTGGCATGTATCAGAATCTACTTAGGGCAGTGCCTCCATGAATATAGACGAAAGTCTAACTACATGAGTTTGGCTTGCTCTGTGAACTGTTAACATTTTTTTGTTTCAATAAAATACCTGTTTTCACCTTCTTTCCATCCTTCTTTGGATATGAGCACTGCTGTTCTCCTGTAGTCTTTACAACAATGGCAGCATGGCATTCCTCAGAATGGATTTCCTGATGGTGATAACAGTGGACTATGCCTGAGTAAAATATTTTGAAAAAGTCACTTGTAGTCTTCATCGGAAGCTAGAATGAAAACACAGAAGGACATTTGGGTGACAAAGACAGAGTGTTGTCACCCCATAGCAGGAAGTGTCTAAGCAAAAAATTTCATGGCAGGATCATCAGGTTATATTACTGGGATTAGATATGCTTTAACGACTTGGTACCGCACTATAGCCAAAAGACGGCTACAGCTCAATACTATAGTTCTGGAAGAGCATCCATAGATGCCCTCCCAGAACCCCGCCCCTTGTGTGCCCCCTGCGGCACACATCGGGCAGGCTCTGTGACTGCTGTGCCTTCGGACACAGCTAATCACAGATCAGGGGGAAAAGGGCCAATCAAAGCAATCCTTTTTCATTTGAGCAGCTGTGTCCAATCACAGCTGATCACATATAAACAGACTTGCTAGTTACTGGTAGTCCTTTCCTTATGGACTGTGTCTGTGTGAGGAAAGGAGTGTCAATAACCGGCAAGCCTGTCAGCACACTGCTTGCACTGATAATAAGGGCACTGATCAGTGCCCACCAGTGCCGCTTTTCAGTGCCCATCAGTGCTACCTATCAGTCCATCTGTGCTGCCTATCAGTGCACATCAGTGCCACCTAATCAGTGCCGCCTCATCAGTGCCCATCAATACATCTTATCAGTATCCATCAGTGCCGCCTCACCAGTGCCCATCAGTGCTACCTCATAAGTGCAGCCTCATCAGTGCCCATCATTGCACATCAGTGCAGCCTCATCAGTGCCTATCAGTGCCCATCAGTGTAGCCTCATCAGCACACATCAGTGAAGTAAAAAAAATACTTGTTTGCAAAATTTTATAATAGAAATTAAGAAAAACAAATATATTTTTTTAATTTTCAGTCTATTTTCGTTTGTTTAGAAAAAAATGAAAAACCCAGTGGTGATTAGATATCACCAAAAGAAAGCTCTAAATTGTTATATGGTTACAGGTTTGCATGACCGCGCAATTGGCATTCGAAGTGCAACAGCGCTGAAAGATGAAAATTGGCCTGGGCAGGAAGGGGGTGAAAATGCCTGGTATTGAAGTGGTTAAAGTGGTGATAAACCCAAAAGCAAACATTTATTATATTGCAGCTTACCAATTCTTAGATGTAATAGCTGGATTTGTTTTCTTGTTTAGGCTTTCTTTCCTTTATTTTCACCTGGTGATCTGGCCAGTAAGTCTATTGTTTTTCAAAAGACCAAGCTGTCCAACATGGATGCTTACAATGATCAGCTTTTATTTCTTGATGTAAAACGTTTATCCCAAAAGAAAAAAAAAACTTTAGCTATAGTCCAGCTCCAGTTTGTTAGTGTATCTAAATTTGCTAGTACATCTAACACTACCCTCCCCACAGACTGACAGTGCTGTTGTTTCTTCATTCTGAGTGGAGGCATTTTAATATAGGAGGTGTGTTACTGATCAGATAGCCAGGTGAAAACAGAGGGGGGAAAAGCCTATAAAAGAAAACGAATGAAGCCACCACATCTAATGATTGGTAAGCTGCAATATATTACATTTTTAGTTTTGGGTTTAATACCACTTTAAGCTGGTCATGCACAGTGGAATCTGTTCATTTCAAAATGGATAATCAGATTCTTAAAGAGTTCCTAAGTATTTTGCACATTTGGGTTGATTTACTTTGGTCCTGTTCACACCATTTGAGTTGGGCAGCTCTGGGAAGCCTTGTCCAGTGCAGTTCCAATGCAAAATCAAGGCAATTTGCCTTGTTTCTTATGGTGCATACAATACTTTTTTTTCTATGCAGGGGGTTTGCAATGCAACCCACTGGATCGTAACATGGCAGAGGAGAATTAAAGGAGAAGTCCAGTCTAAGCTTGTTTGGCTGTACTTCTCCTATGGATCACAGGAGTCAAATCGTTTTGCACTCCTGTGACCCTTTTTCAGCAGAGAGCGGACTTCAGTCCACTCTCTGCTGACGTCACCAATGTCAGTCCAGGCACCACGTCATCCTCGACAATGGGAGTCTGGATCTGCCAGATGCCTGGACTGACACCAGTCTCAGCCTCTCAGTGAGCCGCTGAGAGCCTGAGACAGCCGCTCCGCCCCCTCCACAGCTCAGCGCTCCAGTGAGTGAGGAAGGAGCAGAGTGGAGAGCTGCTGATTGACAGTCTACAGCTCTCTGCTCACGGAGCTGTGAAAAGTGAGCGCTCAGCGATGTTTGATCACTCGGTTCTCAGTGTGGAGGCATCGAGGGACAGATACAGCATCTCCCCTGCAGCCACTGCTTACTGACACAGGGGATCACAAGACCGGACTCGAGCAAACTGAAAATAGGAAAGTATAGAGCTCTTTTTTCACAGGTTAGGCAGTATAAGTAGCAGGAAAGGGAGGGGACTTTTTAAGACTAGTTAGTATCAGGCTGGAATTCTACTTTAATTGAACCAATGCAGCATCCACCTAGATAAGTATGATTGGGGGAAAAAAAATAATCCTTTACTTCTCTTTTAATTCTCCTCTAATTAATAATTATGACATTTCAAGTTCTAAAAAAAAAAAAAAAAAAACGGCAAATTGGCATATCATCATTGTTTCCTCTCAGCGCACACCACCAACCAAGCTTGCAAGCTGTTGATGTGAAGGATGCCTAGTGGAGTAGTATATGTTCACTTTGCAAATGATACCCAATCAGGTGTAAGGAAAATTTACAAGAAAAAAAAATTGATTGTTCTCATGGCATATGGTGCAGTCATAGTTTGGCGTGCACATTTACCATCCAATTAAAGTAGAATTTCAGCCTGATACTAACTAGTCTTAAAAAATCCCCTCCCCTTCCTGTTACTTGTACTGCCTAACCTGTGTAAAAAAAGATCTCTATACTTTCCTGTTTTCAGTTTGCTCTAAACCAGTCTTGTGATCCCCTGTGTTAGTAAGCGGTGGCTGCAGGGGAGAGGAGAGAGCGCTCAACAATGGCTGGGAATTATGGGAGCTGTGACATCACCCATAGTCTCCCATGTCCAAACCCCTTTTTGGTGCTCCCTGCTCTGCTCTGCAATCACTGCTAGCTGATACAGGGGAGTTGGAGCTGCAGATCACATGACTGAACCGGTCACAATCCAAAAATAGGTAGGTATACAGATTTTACACAGGTTAGGCAGTAAATGTAGCAGGAGGGGGAGGGAACATTTTTAGGACTAGTTAGTGGTAGCCTGGACTTCTTCTTTAATACTACTTTTCTCCCCTCTATGCTCTTAAGATTGACTACAGAGTGCGGACTAACATTTTTCATACAATGACATGGCAAAAAAACTGACATAAGTCAAAACAGCAATATATGTAAGAGTATTATCATTGGAACCTCAATGCCAAATCCTTCTTCTGCACAAAACCCTTCCATTTACGGCACACCAATGCTTTTTACAAATTAAGGTTCTGTCCTGGCTGTATAGGGAGAAAAAGGCTCATGGACTCAAGAGGTTAAATTGGTGCATGCATGAAGATAAAAAACCTTCAGTTTGCATTCTTCTGTCGGAGGTGTGATGAGGAGCAGCGAGATGACATCATCTCTCACTGTCCACCCTGCATCACTGCTCTCCTGCCCTCACTCAGAACTAAATGGACCAGTGCTGCCAGCCTGCCACCAATGCAGCGACAATGCACATTTGGTGGCATTGGCTGCCATGGCAAGTGACAGTCCGCAAATAGTGGCAGGTGACGTGGCAAGCGATCATCCACATCTGGTGACAGGTGACGTGGCAAGTGACAATCTACATCTGGTGGCAGGTGACATGGCAAGTGACAATCCACATCTGGTGGCAAGTGACGTGGCAAGTAACAATACGCATCAGGTGGCAGGTGACAGTGGCAAGTGACAATCTGCAAATGGTGGCAGGTGACGTGGCAAGTGACGATCCACATCTGGTGGCAGGTGACGTGACAATCTGCAAATGGTGGCAGGCGATGTGGCAATCTGCAAATTGTGGCAGGTGACATGACAAGTTACAATCCACATCAGGTGGCAAGTGTCAATCCACATCTGGTGCTAGGCGACAGTGGTAAGTGACAATCCACATCTGGTGGCAGGCGACATGGCAAGTGACAGTCCACATCTGGTGGCAAGTGACAATCCACATCTGGTGCCAGGCGACGGTGGCAAGAAACAAGCTACATCTGGTGACAGGTGATGGTGGCAAGTAACAAGCTGCATCAGGTGACAGGCGACAAGCTGCATCTGGTGGCAGGAGATGTGGTAAGTCACACACCCAGGGCTCCCACTGATTCTGCATTATGGTGAGTTGAACAACTTCATTATATATTGCAATGTAACAATAGAAACAATGAGCCTCAATCACCCTGACACATTATCAACCATGGTGCCGTGATGATTGAAGCGCCAATACCAGCCATTGCCCGTGGAAAAATTGCTTAAAAAAGAAATTGCGCATTGCTCACGGAACCCACAAACAATCTCTGGAGGAACCCTTGGCTGATGTAGAGGAACCCTAAGATTCTACAGAACCTTAGTAGAGAAAGGCTGAACTAGTGTTAGTGGTTACCTATCTGAGAGGCAGAAATGTATCTTTTCTCATAACCCCCTAACAATACCTGGAGGAACCCTGTCTGACAAAGGCTGAGAGGCAGAACCTGCACATTGCACAAGGAACCCCTAACAATCTCTGGAGGAACCCTGGCTGACAAAGGCTGATGTGGAGGAACCCTATGATTCCACAGAATCTTAGTAGAGGAAGGCTGATCTAGTGTCAGTGGTTACTTATCTGAGAGGCAGAAACTGCTCATTGCTCATGGACCCTCCTAACAATCTATGGAGGAACCCTTGGCTGATGTAGAGGAACCCTATTATTCCACAGAACCTTAGTAGAGAAAGGCTGAGCTGAGAAAGTGTTAGTGGTTACTAGTGATGAGCCGAACACCCCCGGGTTCGGTTCGCACCAGAACCCGCGAACGGACCGAAAGTTCGTACGAACATTAGAACCCTATTAAATACAATGGATGCGAACGTTCGAATTCTAAAGTGCTAATTATAACAACTATTATGCATGTTATTGTCCTAAAAAGGGTTTGGGAACCCGGGTTCTGCACCAGGGGACATGTATCAATGCAAAAAGAAGTTTTAAAAACGGTCGTTTTTCGGGAGCAGTCATTTTAATGATGCATAAAGTGAAAAAAAAAAAGTCAAATATTCCTTTAAATATCGTACCTGGGGGGTGTCTAAAGTATGCCTGTGAAGTGTCACGTGTTTCCCGTGTTTAGAACTGTCCCTGCACAAAATGACACTTCTAAAGGAAAAAAAAGCCATTTAAAACTGCTTGCGGCTTTAATGTAATGTCTGGTCCCGGTAATATGGATGAAAATCTTTAAGAAAAATGGCATAGCTACCCCATGACCCCCCCCCCCCCTACCCCAGCCCATTACCAGCCCCTTTGGGTCTTGTATGGATATTAAGGGGAACCCCACACATAAAATAAAAAAGGCCCTATATACTCTGAACAGCCGTATACAGGCGGTGCATACAAGACAGGGACTGTAGGTTTGTTCTTATGTAGAATCTGTTTGTAATTTTGAACAGGTACATTGTTGAAGTGTAGCTCCAGCCCAAAAATCTATTTTTAAACTTTTTGGAAAACATAGGTAAGGGTTATCACCCCTGTAACATTTGTTTTGCTGTCTGTGCCCCTGTTCAGAACATTTCACCTCACTTTCCGTCCCAATGACAACTGTTTTTGAAATGTGGTGTTTTTCTTGAAACAAGGATTGCTGATAAAGCATCAGTACAGAGGAGACACCTTTCTCCCATATTTATTCTTACAGGAGAGAATTTTCCTTCCTAGTGGTAGATTTCCTCTCACTTCCTGTTGTCTTCTTGCGTTTGCAAGTAGGAGTCGTTTGTAAGTTGGATGTTTGAAAGTAGGGACCTGCCGTATATACTCTGCAGAAATAGGCCCCTTAGTTGTTGGTGTTGGCACAACACTGTAAGCACTCACAGTTACTCTTGGTTGGTGCTGGAACGCCCTGCTGTCAACTATTATATCAGGAATTTTAATTACATATAATTGTTGAACAGTGGTAGTAAAAATTGGGCCTTTGATGGTGGTGCTGGTGCCACAACACTGTAAGCCCTGACAGTTACTCTTGGTGGGTGCAGCAATGGGCCCTGCTGTGAATTATTAGATCAAGAATTGTAATTGCATGCCCCTGTTAAACAGGGGCTGAAAAATTGGGCCTTTCGTGGTGGTGGTGGTGGTGGTGGTGGTGTTGCCACAACACTGTAAGCCCTCAGAGTTACTCTTGGTGGGTGCAGGAATGGGCCCTGCTGTGAATTATTAGATCAAGAATTGTAATTACATGCCCCTTTTGAACAGGGGCTGAAAAATTGGGCCTTTCGTGGTGGTGGTGGTGGTGGTGGCGTTGCCACAACACTGTAAGCCCTCAGAGTTACTCTTGGTGGGTGCAGCAATGGGCCCTGCTGTGAATTATTAGATCAAGAATTGTAATTGCATGCCCCTGTTGAACAGGGGCTGAAAAATTGGGCCTTAGGCACTGGTGGCACAACACTACAACCCCTCACAGATACGTTACTTGGAGCACAGCAATGAGCCCTGTTGCAAAGTATTGCTTCAAAAATTGTAATGACACGCCCCTGTTAAACAGGGGCTGAAAAATTGGGCCTTAGGCACTGGTGCCACAACACTCCAACCCCTCACAGATACTGTACTTGGAGCACAGCAATGAGCCCTATGGCAAATTATTGCTAAAAAAATTGTAATTACACGCCCCTGTAAAACAGGGGCTGAAAAATTGGGCCTTAGCCACTGGTGGCGGCACCCATAAACAAAAATGATCTTCCAAGCTATCATCATCAATCGTATCATTGAGGACTCGGAGGAGGAGGATAGCCAGTCAACATAACAGCACAGGCACTCAGCATCAGCATAAGTCTTGAAGGGATGTGACATGTTAAAATCAATTAGTCTGTTATATCAGCATCAGGTGTGTGGTAGCTGGTGGTGATCCAAGACTGGTTCATCTTGATGAAAGTCAGTCGATCAACCGAGTCGGTGGACAGGCGCACCCTGTGATCCGTGACAAATCCTCCAGCAGCACTGAATGTGCGTTCCGAAAGAACGCTGGATGCAGGACAGGCCAGTAGCTCAATTGCATACTGTGCAAGCTCTGGCCAGTGATCCATCCTCAAGACCCAGTAAGCCAGAGGATTTTCGGTGGGGAAGGTGTCCAAGTCTGACCTTGCCCCTAGATATTCCTGCACCATGTTTATCAGACGCTGGCGATGGTTGCTGGAACCGATCATACTTTGGGGCTCCGGCTTAATGAATTGTCTGAACGCATCGGTCAGACGGCCACCTTCCCCACCGCTCCTTCTTTGACTGGCCGAAGCCTCAGCAACTCGTTGTCCAGGACCAGGAGTTTGTAACCTCCCAGTCTCTGGGAACGCGTTGCACAGACCTTTCTGCAAGGCCTCCCGGAGTTGTCTCATCCTCTGCTCTCTCTGCGAAAGTAACATAAGGTCCGCAACCTTACCCTTGTACCGTGGATCAAGGAGAGTGGCCAGCCAGTAATGGTCCCTCTCCTTGATCCGAAGAATACGAGGATCCTTCCGCAGACTTTGCAGGATCAGGGCGGCCATGCAGCGTAGGTTTGCTGAGGCATTCGCTCCGGAGTCCTCTGGGTCACTAAGGACGACATGATCCGCAGCCACCTCCTCCCAGCCACGTACAAGTCCACTGGTTTCTTGGGACTGTAAATCATCCCTAAAAGACTGCTGCTGATGATGCTGAGTGCCAGCCTCCACCTCCATGCTGACACAATCCTCCTCCTCCTCCTCCTCCTCCTCCTCTTCCTCTTCCTGTGCGATGGGTGGGACAGAAGGAACACTGTCTGGGTAAAGGGGGCCTTGAGAGGCAAGGAAGTCCTCCTCTTCCTGCCTCTGTTCTGCCTCAAGTGCCCTGTCCATTATTCCACGCAGCGTGTGCTCCAACAGGTGGACAAGAGGTACAGTGTCACTGATGCATGCACTGTCACTGCTCACCATCCTCGCGGCCTCCTCAAATGGTGCCAGGACAGTGCATGCATCCCTGATCATGCCCCACTGGCGTGGAGAAAAAAAACCAAGCTCCCCTGACCCTGTCCTGGTGCCGTAGTCGCACAGGTACTCATTGATGGCCCTCTGCTGCGTGTGCAGCCGCTGCAGCATGGCCAACGTTGAGTTCCACCTGGTGGGCATGTCACATATAAGGCGGTTCTTGGGCAGGTTCAACTCCTTTTGCAGCTCAGCCAGGCGAGCACTGGCATTATAAGATCTGCGGAAATGCACACAGACTTTCCTGGCCTGCCTCAGGACATCCTGTAAGCCCGGGTACCTGCCCAAGAACCGCTGCACCACCAGGTTAAGGACGTGAGCCACACAGGGCACATGGGTCAGTTGTCCCTGTCGGAGGGCGGAGAGGAGGTTGGTGCCATTGTCGCAAACCACCATTCCTGGCTTAAGCTGGCGTGGCGCCAACCACCTCTCGGCCTGGCCCTGCAGAGCAGACAGGACCTCTGCCCCAGTGTGGCTTCTGTCCCCCAAACACACCAGCGCAAGCACAGCATGGCATCTTTTTGCCTGCGTACTTGCGTAGCCCCGTGAACGGCTACGGAGCACCGCTGGTTCATAGGACAAACCACAGGAAGAGGCCATGGAGGAAGAAGAAGAGGAGGGGGTGGAGGAGAGAGGTGTGTCACAACCAGTAGTAGCATTTTGGAGGCGTGGCGGTGGAACAACCTCCAACACTACTGCACCTTGTCCTGCATCCTTCCCAGCTGCCAAAAGAGTGACCCAATGGGCCGTGAAAGAAAGGTAACGTCCCTGTCCATGCCTGCTGGACCATGAGTCAGCGGTAATATGCACCTTACCGCTGACCGCCCTGTCCAGCGAGGCCAAGACATTGCCTTCCACATGCCGGTAGAGAGCCGGAATAGCCTTCCGTGAGAAAAAGTGGCGTTTGGGAACCTGCCACTGAGGAACCGCACATTGCACAAACTCACGGAAGGGGGCCGAGTCTACCAACTGAAAAGGCAGCAGTTGAAGCGCTAGCAATTTAGCCAAGCTAGCATTCAACCGCTGGGCATGTGGATGGCTGGGAGTGAACTTCTTTCGACGGTCCAGCAGCTGGGGCAGGGAAATTTGCCTGCTAGAATCGGACGTCGGTGTACTGCTAGCAGAGTGGCCGCAAGTACTTGGCTGTGACACACCTAATTCTACACCTTCATTCCTCTCAGTGCATGTTTCAGAGAGGACTGAAGTTATAGTGGGGTTGGAGATCCCAGCTGATGCGGTGCAAGGAGAGGTCCGCTTTGTTCTTTGGTGTGGGTCTTTGAGGTAGGCTTGCCAACGAGCTGCATGGCAGGTCAACATATGTCTGGTCAGGCATGTGGTACCCAAGCGGCTGATGTTTTGGCCACGCGATATACGCTTGAGACATATGTTGCAAACAGCAGCTGTGCGATCTGATGCACTAGCCTCAAAAAAGGCCCACCCCAAGGAACTTTTTGAATGACGGGCAGAGGCAGCGCCCTGCACAGGCGGAGCTCTGCGGTGTGATTCCGTCGGTGTACTGCCCTTACACTGGCCACCAAAGGGCATCCTGCCTCGTTGGAGATGTGCCTCCTCCTCATCCTCCTCCTCCTCCTCTCTCCTATTAGGCACCCACGTGGAGTCAGTGACCTCATCATCCCCTCCCTCCTCATCACTGGAGCCAATCTGGCAGTATGCTGCAGCTGCTGGAACATGACTGCCAGATTGGTGTCCTTCTTGAGCATCCCCTCTGTCTGCTCTCACGCTACTGCCTTCCTGTAGCTGGGTTTCATCATCAGACCCTTCGAAACGCTGGGCATCCTCCTGGAGCATGTACCCAACACTGTGCTCAAACAGTTCGGGGGACTCCTCAGGAGGAGGACATGGTGGGTCTAGGGAAGGAGTGACTGATGATGAGTCTGACATTGATACCAGGGAAGAGGACGCTTTGGCAGCTGCTTTGCCAGTACCCTGAGCCTGGGTGAGAGAGGATGAGGAGGAGGAGGAGGGCTTGGTCATCCACTCTACCAAGTCTTCGGCATGATGTGGCTCAACATGTCCAGCTGCCGAAAAGAAGGACAAGCGTGTCCCATGGCCATGTGCTGATGACAATGCACCGCGTCCACGACCAGCACTGTTGCCCCCAGACACAGAGCCTGCTTGCCCTCTTTTATTGCCTCCTGACTGTCTGCCTCTCCTTGTTTGCCTTCCAGACATTCTAATAGATGGCCTGCAGGGAGATGGGAAAAAAGCAATAAGGGCTACCTTCAGGTGTCCTTCTCTGTCCCTTTACTTAAGGATTTCTAAATATGGTTGAGGATTATTGCTTTTGCACAGAATAGCACAACGACAATTTCCCTGACTGTCCAAAAAACAAGGATTTCAAAGATGGTTGATGAGGAATGCTTTGGCACACTATAGCACAAGGAGAATTCCCCTCACTTTCCTTCTTTGTCCCTAGAAACAAGGACTGGCACAGTGAAAGAAACTGACACTCTCCCTACCTACAGTTTTCTGTCCCTAGAAAAAATGTTTTTTTAAAGCACACTATAGCACAAGGAGAATTCCCCTCACTTTCCTTCTTTGTCCCTAGAAACAAGGACTGGCACAGTGAAAGAAACTGACACTCTCCCTACCTACAGTTTTCTGTCCCTAGAAAAAATGTTTTTTTAAAGCACACTATAGCACAAGGAGAATTCCCCTCACTTTCCTTCTTTGTCCCTAGAAACAAGGACTGGCACAGTGAAAGAAACTGACACTCTCCCTACCTACAGTTTTCTGTCCCTAGAAAAAATGTTTTTTTAAAGCACACTATAGCACAAGGAGAATTCCCCTCACTTTCCTTCTTTGTCCCTAGAAACAAGGACTGGCACAGTGAAAGAAACTGACACTCTCCCTACCTACAGTTTTCTGTCCCTAGAAAAAATGTTTTTTTAAAGCACACTATAGCACAAGGAGAAATCCCCTCACTTTCCTTCTTTGTCCCTAGAAACAAGGACTGGCACAGTGAAAGAAACTGACACTCTCCCTACCTACAGTTTTCTGTCCCTAGAAAAAATGTTTTTTTAAAGCACACTATAGCACAAGGAGAATTCCCCTCACTTTCCTTCTTTGTCCCTAGAAACAAGGACTGGCACAGTGAAAGAAACTGACACTCTCCCTACCTACAGTTTTCTGTCCCTAGAAAAAATGTTTTTTTAAAGCACACTATAGCACAAGGAGAAATCCCCTCACTTTCCTTCTTTGTCCCTAGAAACAAGGACTGGCACAGTGAAAGAAACTGACACTCTCCCTACCTACAGTTTTCTGTCCCTAGAAAAAATGTTTTTTTAAAGCACACTATAGCACAAGGAGAATTCCCCTCACTTTCCTTCTTTGTCCCTAGAAACAAGGACTGGCACAGTGAAAGAAACTGACACTCTCCCTACCTACAGTTTTCTGTCCCTAGAAAAAATGTTTTTTTAAAGCACACTATAGCACAAGGAGAATTCCCCTCACTTTCCTTCTTTGTCCCTAGAAACAAGGACTGGCACAGTGAAAGAAACTGACACTCTCCCTACCTACAGTTTTCTGTCCCTAGAAAAAATGTTTTTTTAAGGCACACTATAGCACAAGGAGAATTCCCCTCACTTTCCTTCTTTGTCCCTAGAAACAAGGACTGGCACAGTGAAAGAAACTGACACTCTCCCTACCTACAGTTTTCTGTCCCTAGAAAAAATGTTTTTTTAAAGCACACTATAGCACAAGGAGAAATCCCCTCACTTTCCTTCTTTGTCCCTAGAAACAAGGACTGGCACAGTGAAAGAAACTGACACTCTCCCTACCTACAGTTTTCTGTCCCTAGAAAAAATGTTTTTTTATAGCACACTATAGCACAAGGAGAATTCCCCTCACTTTCCTTCTTTGTCCCTAGAAACAAGGACTGGCACAGTGAAAGAAACTGACACTCTCCCTACCTACAGTTTTCTGTCCCTAGAAAAAATGTTTTTTTAAAGCACACTATAGCACAAGGAGAATTCCCCTCACTTTCCTTCTTTGTCCCTAGAAACAAGGACTGGCACAGTGAAGGAAACTGACACTCTCCCTACCTACAGTTTTCTGTCCCTAGAAAAAATGTTTTTTTAAAGCACACTATAGCACAAGGAGAAATCCCCTCACTTTCCTTCTTTGTCCCTAGAAACAAGGACTGGCACAGTGAAAGAAACTGACACTCTCCCTACCTACAGTTTTCTGTCCCTAGAAAAAATGTTTTTTTAAAGCACACTATAGCACAAGGAGAAATCCCCTCACTTTCCTTCTTTGTCCCTAGAAACAAGGACTGGCACAGTGAAAGAAACTGACACTCTCCCTACCTACAGTTTTCTGTCCCTAGAAAAAATGTTTTTTTAAAGCACACTATAGCACAAGGAGAATTCCCCTCACTTTCCTTCTTTGTCCCTAGAAACAAGGACTGGCACAGTGAAAGAAACTGACACTCTCCCTACCTACAGTTTTCTGTCCCTAGAAAAAATGTTTTTTTAAAGCACACTATAGCACAAGGAGAATTCCCCTCACTTTCCTTCTTTGTCCCTAGAAACAAGGACTGGCACAGTGAAAGAAACTGACACTCTCCCTACCTACAGTTTTCTGTCCCTAGAAAAAATGTTTTTTTAAAGCACACTATAGCACAAGGAGAATTCCCCTCACTTTCCTTCTTTGTCCCTAGAAACAAGGACTGGCACAGTGAAAGAAACTGACACTCTCCCTACCTACAGTTTTCTGTCCCTAGAAAAAATGTTTTTTTAAAGCACACTATAGCACAAGGAGAAATCCCCTCACTTTCCTTCTTTGTCCCTAGAAACAAGGACTGGCACAGTGAAAGAAACTGACACTCTCCCTACCTACAGTTTTCTGTCCCTAGAAAAAATGTTTTTTTAAAGCACACTATAGCACAAGGAGAATTCCCCTCACTTTCCTTCTTTGTCCCTAGAAACAAGGACTGGCACAGTGAAAGAAACTGACACTCTCCCTACCTACAGTTTTCTGTCCCTAGAAAAAATGTTTTTTTAAAGCACACTATAGCACAAGGAGAATTCCCCTCACTTTCCTTCTTTGTCCCTAGAAACAAGGACTGGCACAGTGAAAGAAACTGACACTCTCCCTACCTACAGTTTTCTGTCCCTAGAAAAAATGTTTTTTTAAAGCACACTATAGCACAAGGAGAAATCCCCTCACTTTCCTTCTTTGTCCCTAGAAACAAGGACTGGCACAGTGAAAGAAACTGACACTCTCCCTACCTACAGTTTTCTGTCCCTAGAAAAAATGTTTTTTTAAAGCACACTATAGCACAAGGAGAAATCCCCTCACTTTCCTTCTTTGTCCCTAGAAACAAGGACTGGCACAGTGAAAGAAACTGACACTCTCCCTACCTACAGTTTTCTGTCCCTAGAAAAAATGTTTTTTTAAAGCACACTATAGCACAAGGAGAATTCCCCTCACTTTCCTTCTTTGTCCCTAGAAACAAGGACTGGCACAGTGAAAGAAACTGACACTCTCCCTACCTACAGTTTTCTGTCCCTAGAAAAAATGTTTTTTTAAAGCACACTATAGCACAAGGAGAATTCCCCTCACTTTCCTTCTTTGTCCCTAGAAACAAGGACTGGCACAGTGAAAGAAACTGACACTCTCCCTACCTACAGTTTTCTGTCCCTAGAAAAAATGTTTTTTTAAAGCACACTATAGCACAAGGAGAATTCCCCTCACTTTCCTTCTTTGTCCCTAGAAACAAGGACTGGCACAGTGAAAGAAACTGACACTCTCCCTACCTACAGTTTTCTGTCCCTAGAAAAAATGTTTTTTTAAAGCACACTATAGCACAAGGAGAAATCCCCTCACTTTCCTTCTTTGTCCCTAGAAACAAGGACTGGCACAGTGAAAGAAACTGACACTCTCCCTACCTACAGTTTTCTGTCCCTAGAAAAAATGTTTTTTTAAAGCACACTATAGCACAAGGAGAATTCCCCTCACTTTCCTTCTTTGTCCCTAGAAACAAGGACTGGCACAGTGAAAGAAACTGACACTCTCCCTACCTACAGTTTTCTGTCCCTAGAAAAAATGTTTTTTTAAAGCACACTATAGCACAAGGAGAAATCCCCTCACTTTCCTTCTTTGTCCCTAGAAACAAGGACTCGCACAGTAAAACACACTGACACTCTCCCTACCTATCCTTCTCTTTCCCTAAACTAAAGGAATCCAGGTTAAGCAAGAAAGAAAGAAATGTCACTGTCCCTGCCTATGCTTGTCTTTCCCTGCTCCGGAACACACTACACTAGGCCGCCGTGCTGGTGGCCTTTTATAGTGTGGGGCGTGTACTAAACACCCTCAGCAATAATTGGCCACAGGCATCCTGCCTGTGGCCAATCATTGCTCTCCTCGCTGCCGGCGCTGTGATTGGCCAAGCATGCGGGGTCACAGTGCATGCTTGGCCAATCACAGCGCCTGGATGACACTGCGATGGCGTAGTGCATTGTGGGCCGTTCGCGTCACTCGAATTTGGCGCGAACGGCCCAAATCGTTCGATCTTCGTCGAACGATCGAACAGCCGATGTTCGAGTCGAACGTATGTTCGACTCGAACACGAAGCTCATCCCTAGTGGTTACCTATCTGAGAGGCAGAAATGTATCTTTTCTCATAACCCCCCTAACAATACCTGGAGGAACCCTGTCTGACAAAGGCTGAGAGGCAGAACCTGCACATTGCACAAGGAACCCCTAACAATCTCTGAAGGAACCCTGGCTGACAAAGGCTGATGTGGAGGAACCCTATGATTCCACAGAACCTTAGTAGAGGAAGGCTGATCTAGTGTCAGTGGTTACTTATCTAAGAGGCAGAAACTGCTCATTGCTCATGGACCCTCCTAACAATCTCTGGAGGAACCCTGGTTGACAAGGACTGATGTAGAGGGACCCTATCATTTCATAGACTCTTAATAGTATGGGGCTGATCTAATGACAGTGGTTACCTATTTAAGAGGCAGAAATGTCTCATTCCTCAAGGAACCCCTAACAATTTCTGGAGGAACCCTGGTTGACAAAGGCTGATGTAGAGGAACCCTATGTAGGCAAAATAAGGATCCGGATGGCCGCACTCCAAAGAAATTCCTTTATTGAAGAATTAGTCCATACAAAATCAGAATAAACTGAAAACCACTGACGCGTTTCACACCACTCTTACTGGAGCTTAATCATAGCTACCTATGATTGCACAGGAACCCTGTGATTGCACAGAACCTTAATACAGTAGAGAGAAGCTGATCTAGCGTCAGTGGTTACTTATCTGAAAATCAGAAATTGCTCATGGAACCACCTAACAATCTCTGGAGGAAACCTGGTTGACAAAGGGTGATGTAGAGGAACCCTATGATTCCACAGAACGATAGTAGAGAAAGACTGATCTAGTGTCAGTGGTTACTTATCTGAGAGGCAGAAATTACTACTCAAGGAACCCCTAGCAATCTCTGGAGGAACCCTGGTTGACAAAGGCTGATGTAGAGGGACCCTATGATTCCACAATACCTTAAAGCGGAGTTCCACCCAAAAGTTGAACTTCTGCTCATCTTATTCCTGTCTTTGACAGGTATCCTTTCCCACTTCCGGGAGTCCGTGCCGCTGGGTTGTGACTTCCCCGCGGGGGTCCCTCCTCCTTCCCCGGGCGCCGGGCCAATAGGAGAGAGGAACGGGGGGCTTGCGCCTGTGCAGTAGGGTTCCCGGCGTGAAGCTGAAAAGCTACACGGCCGGGTTCCCGTACCCGCAATGGAGGCGGCAGCACCCGACAGCTGATGGAAACATCAGCTGCGGGTGCCGATATCGCTGGCGTCCAGGACAGGTAAGTGTCCTATTATTAAAAGCCAGCTGCTGCAGTGTGTGTAGCTGCTGGCTTTTATTTTTTTTGGGCAGAACACCGCTTTAATAGAAAAAGGCTGTTCTAGTGGCAGTGGTCACTTATCGAGGCAGAAATGTATCATTGCTCAAGGGACCCCTAACAATTTCTGGAGGAACCCTAGTTGACAAAAGCTGATGTAGAGGAACTATAGTAGAGAAAAGCTGATCTAGTGTCAGTGGTTATTTATCTGAGGGGCAAAAATTGCTCAAGAAACCCCATAACAATCTCTGGAGAAACCCTGGTTGACAAAGGCTGATGTAGAGGAACCCTGTGATTTCACAGAACCTTAGTAGAGAGAGGCTGATCCAGAAAATCATGCAGATTACTATATTTCCCTTTTAGGCATACAGGTGATATATAAAATAAATGTGCTATATTTAGGTAATAATTATTAATATTTCCAAGCAAAGGGCTGTCTTCCTTTGCAGCAACCCCATAGAAGAAAACTATCAGCTGTCATTTTAGTCCTTAGCTTCACTCTGCACAGCAGCAATATGCTGCAAAGAAAAGGACATTTAGGCTGGATTCACACCTATGCAGTTTTAGTGCTTTTTGCATTTTGCAGATTTGCACTGCAGTCCATTTTACATGGTTTCCTATGGAACACGTTCTGTAGTGCAAATCTGCAAAATGCAAAAAGCACAAAAGCTGCATAGGTGTGAATCCAGCCTAAAATCGGATCTGTGCTGACTGCATTTTGCAAATCACTTTTGTGGTTTAGCTATCCTTTAAAAGTCCAATTTCCAGAGAAAGCAATGTGTTATGTGAGAATGTGTCCCCATAAGAGCACATCAATGCTTGGGCTCCCCATCTCATTATCCTTCCCTTTAGCAGAGTCCAGCAATGCAGAGTGTTGGCTAAGCTGCGCCCTGCTCCCTTCACATATTTAAATGTCCCGGCCGGAGCCTGACTATTTGATGTCAGCCAAGCGCGTTTATCAGGTCAGGATGGCACAATGGCCCCTGGGCTGGGGTGTGGCAAGGCGAATTGCCCCATTCTCCTTCCATAGAACACAAGGGCCACTTCAAAACAACACAGAAGAAAAACCAAGCAAACCTTACCCCTAGCCATGTGCAGAAAGAGATGTGTCATTTTTTTTTTTTTTTTTACATTATTCAAACGCGTTGATGGGCTTTTTGGAAGCAGGGAATAATCTGATCTTCCACTCGAGTGAATCGTTTCAAACATGCCCCTAGTTTATTATTTGCTGACCCTTGACATTGCAGGTGCGGAGAAATAGGACTAAATTACCAAGCAAACAGTGTCGAGGCTTCATCTGGGTCCCATCAGGGCAGATTTGGTGACTTTATTGATGTTTAAACCAAGAGGATCGTCTATGGGAGCTCTTCTATAGGCTGAGATGGGATGCTAAATGTCAGGGATCTAGGGGTCATCACCCATCAAAACACTGTCAACATGCATTTCTTGTTTGATTGCCTCTTTACAATCCCTACCCCTAGTCAATGACCCATGTATGTCCACGTTTGGTTCTAGCCAAGCCTGATGCCCATTCAAGGCACTTTACCCTATGGCATTAACTGCTCCTTGACTCCCACTTTGCATATAGTCTATGGAGATACGTGTATTTTACTCCGTATTAAACACAACCAGTAAACAGCTAGAGGTTCCTGAGTTTTTCAGGTTTTCAGTATATTTATAAAAATGGATAAGATTTAGAAGGACATATCCATCCATGCGAACAGCTAAAGTCCATTTAATGAATAGTTTGTATTGGATTTTCGTTGTGTAAGGCTGGCCATACATTATACAATTTTCTTGCACAGTTTTAATTTGAATTCACCAAAACCATATAATATGAGATTAAACTTAAACACTTTAATCAATGTGCAAACAGGCAAGCCCTTGCACTACATAGCTGATGGTAAATCTAAAGCCCCTTACACACGATCCGAAAATCGTAAGAAAAATACCGCATTCGAATCGATTGTACGATAATCGGATCGTTAGTACAGAGCTTTCGAGAGCCGATCAGGACAGTTCATCCGATATTATTCTATCGGACATGCACGGAATTTTTTTTCGTACGATGCCAGATCGTACGATTTTCGTTTAAGCAGTACAGCCATTGTTCGAAAATGCAATACAAATGCATCACAACACATGACATCACTTCCGATTTTTTATTCTGCTGTACAAGAATTTTCGGGACTTTAGTAAACTCATCAGATTCCACATGAGATTAGCATGCAAAAAAAAAACGGACGATCATTCGTCCGATAATCGGATCGTGTGTAAGGGGCTTAAAGGAAATTGAAAAAGAAAATCGTATGGCCAGCTTAAGTGATAAAATATGTTTACATATAGTGAACATTGGGTTAATGAATACAGTCACATATTCATTGTAGTCTAGTATAAAGTCATCTGTGAGCATCTTTAGCGCTGGGATATGAAAGAAGGCCAGGGGAACTTCACTATATATTTTTTTTGATAAAACATGTTTGCCTTTTAATAAAAAAATATTGACTATATCTGAACATTTGCATAATTTTAATTTAGTCCGATTTGCATATTTATTGTATTTTGTATATCAAGTCCTATTTACAGATCAGTTCGGTGCTGTCAGTAAAAAAAAAAAAAACATGTTAGAAAAGGAAACGATTTCTCCAGGTTTTCACCCCCTTGTATACATTATGCTTATAGTAGGTGTAATTGTAAAAAGTACCATAAATAGACCAATCTGTTGAACTATATTGAACTGTTAGTTACTGTACTCTTTTGTACTTATTGTAATTTCCCTAACTGTATTCTATATTGAGATGTGACACCCAAATGGACAGATTGTATTACTGCAATGCTCATGTTGATTAATTATTTGGTACCTTCTGCAACCTAAATAAAGTCCTTGAACCCAAAAAAAAAAAAAAAA